>JARJCM010000411.1:0-78529 GCA_029233265.1 Mycena alexandri
AGATCACAAGCAGGGCCGCGGCAAGGAAGAAATCTTGAAATCCCAGAGAACACAGAAAGCGGAGAGTCGAAGCAAGATCGGCACGTTCACGTCGTGTCAAACACTTGACGAGTTCGGATGAATGCGCCCAAGATTCCTCCTTGAGCGCTGAGCATGACATCATGATCCACCGCGAGCCAATTCGTCTTGAGGAGGCTGGCGTGGCGTCGAGTATCAAGAACAAGCCGCCATCGAGGTTTTCAAAGCCAAGCAACGGAGATCCAGGCCGCAGTAGGACTCTCGACGTTCTGCAGTTGAGTCGAAGTTTGACGCGTTTGACGGATGAATGTGCCCTCCGCCGCGAGATCCACCGTGCGTCAATTCGTTTTGCGTTTTAAGGTGGCGAGCGTAGCGCCAACCGTTAAGACGACAGTGCCACTGGGGGAGGAGGGTTCGGATGCCAAGGAACGGAGAGGCCGCAAGCCGTCTCGACGTTCTGCATTTAAATCTTCAAGACCTCTGACTTCTACACTGGAAAGCCAGGCAGGGTTTTGGTGCCGTTCGGGGTGGAGATTCAGGTCGTAGAAGGCAAGCTCATGTCTTGTCGAGGTCTTGCAGTTGCGAGAGGAGTTTGGTGGTGGACAGCGCTCTGTTGTCGAGCAGCTTGATGCACGAAGTAGGTGGTGGGAGAAAGCGGACGATCCGGCCCGGCGTCCCGATTTCCTTATTTGGACTTCATGCAGATGCTCTCGTCGCGTCAAGGCCTTGTATCGACCCTCCAAATTCAATGTACCCAAATCCCATATATTGAAACTACTAAATATGATCTCCCAAAGTTTCGGATTGGATCAAGGCCAAGAGGAAAACCCACGAAAATCCACCAATGTGGATTTCGCGCCACGAGCTGGTAAGGCGGAGAACTCAGTGAGCTGCTCAACGCATCGGAGCTCAGGGGCCTCGTGTACGCGCACGCGGCGAAGAAGACGCAGAGCGCGACCAGCTTGAAGTATGAGAGAGCCGGCCACACGGACGGAGATTCAAGCGCGGAGAGGCATTCACGTTGGAAATGAGCCAGAGCGGGGATGCCGGCACACGGAGCAGACAGGCAGTCCGGCACGAATAGCCGTAATGCAGCGTGGCCGAACACGGTCCTTGAAGGAGCGCAAGCAGCGTACACCGCCGTCGCGGAACTCTCCAATGTGCGGAGACCAAGCACCAGTGCCGATCTCGACGCCCGCGTTCAGTCCGCTCGCGCGGGACGAGAGCATGGGTGCGGAAGCAGTGTGCAGCGCCAGCGCGCGAACAGAGATCAGACATAGCTGTCGATCTCGACGCTCGCGGGCGCTGCACTCCAGAGCCTTTGCGGCAGTTGGCCAAACAATCGCGGGCGGGTGCGCGGAAGCGGGGCCAAGGTGCGGGCGTGGCGGCGCTGCCACATACATTCGCTGTAGCGTACGGCGCAAGCAGCCACATGGGTGCAGGGGGATCAAGAAAACTTGAAGCGCAAGTCGACCCCACAGCTCCGAGGCTGGAGTAGCACGCGGAGAAATCTTTTGCGGCGGAGATCAAGGCATGAATGCCGCTCTCGACACCCGCGAGATGATGGCGGCTAGTCGAAATTGAGCACTGACAGCGCACACGGGCAGGCAGGCAGAGGTCTCGACATTGATGAGTTCGCCGGAAGCACAGGAAGTAGCGCGCAGTCCCGCCCCGTACACTCCAGGCCTTTCGCGCGGGGTGGTGAGTCGTTGGGAATGCGAGCGCGGAAGGACTCAGTGGCGGAGGATTCCGACGCACGACGAGCGCGCAGCTCGCAAATGGTTGGCGAGCGGTCAAGATTGCCGAGAGCGCGAGGGCGCGCACCGGCGGATCGTAAATCAAGACATTAAATCGAAATCGCACCCAAGGAGGCGGCGAGCAGCTCGTGAGTGCGACGGGCGGCATCAGCGCGCGGAGATCAAGTGCGGATGCCGATCTCTACGCGCGTGAGACGACAGCGGTCAGTCTGAGCACTGGCAGCGCGCAAGTCGCGGGAGCGGCGGGCGGCGCCAGCGCGCGAAGATCGAGTGCGGATGCTGATTTACACGCACGCAAGATGACGGCGGCCAATCGAGGTTGAGAACTGGCGGCGCGCGCGGGCGGCGGTGAGTCCAATTGAGCGGAGCAGGAGCAAGAATCCATGAAGGCGGAGGCGTGTCGAGTTGGTGGGGAAGTCGCATGCAGGCGGAGCTCGAACCATGTACGGTGAGCTCAACGCACAAGGCGTAAAATGCGGTAGGCGATGGGCTTGAGAACTGGCGAGTTCGCAGGCGAGCGGGCGCGTGAGGCCCCGAGGCGAAACGAAGGGACAAACGAGGACGGAGATGTGCGCTAGGGCAGCAATCTCTACGTCCGCATCCCTGCATGCGTCTGAGGGAGAAGGGGTCTTGCCCGAGCATACATGGAGTGCGGTGGAGTGAAGCGAAGACAGGCGTCCTCGCTGGCAATTGCCACGCTGTCGACGTCGTGAGAACACCGTGGTACGCTCAACGTCGGCGCCTTGGAGTATCGGTCCGCATTCACGCGCGCACAGCGCGTACATCGGTGCGAGTGGAAGGAAGGCGCGCGGGAAAGGAGGGGGAGAGCACGACACCTGAATCAGAGTACCCAGTACTCTTCTAGCTCTCGTTCCACCCTCAACGCTCGCATCTAGCGAGGGCCACACGGCTTGCGTGCGGTGCGTGTCAAATGACATCTTGAGGATGGTCTTGAGGAGTGGTGATGTGTACGTCGTCGTCGTGAAGAAGGGAAGGAAGATATAATATATTCATTTACTGTTAATAACACACTGGAGCTCACGCGCTCGGAGCTCGCAGCGTACTAGTAGAATGAAGGTGAGAAACCGAGCCCAGCGCAATGAAGCGGGGCTCAGGCTGGGTTGCACGTCCGAGCTCACGCCGCCTGCAGAGCTCAAGGACACCAGGATGGGAGAAAGGCCCAGTGAATCCTTAGGCGCAACAAGAAGGAAGCGCGGAAGGAGGGGTAGTCCCGTAACGTGGGCATGTCGGTCGCAGGGAATTGTAGAAGGAAGAGGGACCGATATGGCGGATGATCGTCGCGTGCCGTGAGGGAGGCGACGAAGCGCCTCACCGTACCACTACTGAGGTGCTGGACGGGACTCTCGACTCAGGAGAGCTCGGGAGTGGGACACTCCATCAAGGAGTTGGTGAGGATGAGGAATCTTCGTAAAGGGCTTGATGAAGCCCCTGCGGTGGTCACCATTGTGAAAGCCCTGGGCCTTCGGCAGGTAGGCTTCTCGCCCGATATGAAGATTGGGAGACTACGAGGGGGTATCGATCCCTCGTTAACGCCTCGATGGCTCAGACAGAACCCGTAGGCTACAGCTGGAGGAGTCCTGCATCCAAGGACGGGACTCACTCCAGTCATGCCAGTTGCTTGTTACCCTGAGCAGGGGAGCTGAAGGGATGCTCAGCCCGGTGTCGCACGATTCACTTGAGACAAAGGTGAAGTATGCGGGTAAGTTGTTGTCTGATTATCTAATACAATGTGGCTGTATGTACCGCGGAATCCTAATTAAGCTATTGACTACTGTTTGGCAATGGCCTCTGGCCATGCTTAAGAGAGACGGTCTACAGACCCGTCACAATTTCGGTCAATATCTCGGTGGGTCTGGAGCACAATCTCTCAGAGTTTTACTCACATATTTTACTAGGATCAGCCGTGCAATGTTTAACATATTCTGTGACATACTGGGTCGAAATCAGATCTTCATCTCACTAGGACGCAAGCCACAGCGCCATGTCGCATGGCAGCTTGGTGCCTTCCTAATCCGCTATGGGCAGCTTGGCTCCCCTGCGGAAGACACCAGCTTTAAGCTCGGTATCGGGTTGGGCACTGTCATACTCTATTGTCGACGGGTTACACGTGCAATCAGGGAGTTGAAGAAACAATATGGATCGTGGTTCAGCGAAGAGCATCAGCTTGAAACCACCGAGAGCATTGAAGAAAAAATTGGCTTCCCTGACTGTGTTGGAAGCGGTGATGGCTCATTGATTCAGTCGTGCGCACAGCCAGTCTGGATGGGTCCTGCATATCTCAGTCGTAAAGGCTTTTTTGCGGTAGGCATAGAGTTCCGATTCCAATCGCACTTGACTCATTCTTCAAGTAGTATTCATTATTTGCAATTGTCGACAGCGACATTCGGTTTGGCGCATGGGATCTTGGATGGCCCGGTAGCGTCACTGATGCTCGAGTTTTCAAGAACTCGCATTTTTGGAAACACCGACACCAATATCTCCGGGATGGCCGATACATCTTGGTCGACAAGGGATATCCATCCACACCGCACACAGTTCGGCCGTTCAGTGAACCTGAGCTTGCAAAGGCATCTGAAACGGACAAGAGACGAATGAAGGACTTCAATTTCACCCTTTCGTCAGAACGCATCAGGGTCGAGCACACTTTTGGCTGTTTCAAGCTGAGGTTTCAGTCTGCACGGATGATGGGCACCCACAAAGATGTGCAGGACGTATGGTGCACAATTGATGCCCTCCTCATCCTGCATAATGTGTCTCTACTACGGCAATCACCCGAAACACCTACAGGAGTATCACCAAGATTTGGGTGATGAAAGAGCTGGCGAGGAGCGAGCTGAGCCGGGCCCGAACGACTTTTTTGTGTTCCAGCCTCCAGAAATTCCAGCGACTGAGACGGGGGCATGGCTGAAGGAGAAGGGGCTGGAGCTACGCCAACGGTTATTGAATTTGGTATGCCCGGAGGAAAACTATTAAAGAGATTTACTATTTAAGTATTGCAGACATGAATGGATTGGATTAAAATTCGAGCGCCATATCCATCACCTTCTCCAGCACATGGCGAGCCTTCGCTTTTACCTCTTCTCCGTACAACCCCATGGTGTCCGCCAGTATCTCCTTCGCCGTTGCCTCAGCCACTTTCAATCGCTTAAATTCTGCATCCGCCTTTGCCAGCTTCATCGCCTGCTCGTCCATGCTCATCTTCCCCTCGAGGTAATTGTTGAGTCCCTGGAATCGGTCTTCTTTCTTCACCCTGGCGGCAGGCGTACACGACGTAGGCTCCGAGCGATCACAGCTTGATGCCTTGGCCTCGCGAGGGTCGGTCATGATCCCCTTCTTTGCCTTGGGGAGGGTGGAGGCAGGCGTCGCAGGGACGGTGGGCTTGTCAATCTCTTCAACGTCTGAATCATTTTCGTTTTCATCGAGATCAGAGAGTGTGTCCGCAGACGAGCGCGGCACATCGCGGACAGCCTTCGGGTTATCGGCGTAACTGGTATCAAATTAAGGATATTTCTCGATGGCAATCAGGGCAAAAACGGCACTCACTGAGTGTGAAACAGGTCGTACCAACCCAAAGTCAGCCATTGGCTGACTATCTTGGCCGACAATCCCTCAATCTCATGTCCACTGGCGGCGCGGGACTTGAGAAAGTTCTCGACGGCGGCATTGTCGTCCCATTTAGGCTCCTCGTCTGCATCTGCACCCCCACCGGTGAATTTAAGGAGAGGTACAAGCTTTTTATAAATAGCTAGGGACCTCGTCCACTGGTCCTTCATCTGCGTCGCGTCCCTTGCGACTCTGGCATGGCCTACAAACTATAAGAGAGGTATCAGTGTTCATAAGCAGAGGGGGAAGAGGAGCGGACACGCACTCCCGTCCAGCATTTGTTCGCCGATAAGGTGATCTTTTTAAAAATGTCATCCGAGTCCTGCCCCAGAGCGAACTCGAAGAACGTGGACTTCTCCTCAGCAGCCCACTTCCCCTTGTTGCTGAGGAAGTCTCCTTGGGTTTTGACCACCACAGAGGATTTTGCCGCGCGCTGGAGCGAGGCGGTCATCTGCACGGCCGGGGCCATTGACGGAGGGTTCAGCGCGCGACCAACAAGCCTCTTGATAGGCTCCGCAGGCGTCGAGGGTGGCGACTTCGCCGTGGACAGTGTCAGAACGGGGTCGGGAGCCCAGTTTGTGTTGTTGTCGTCCACGTAGAGGTGGGCACGCTTCGGGGAGGTCCCGAGAAGCGGTGTCGGCGATGGAGATCGTTTGCGGCGTGTCAGGACAGACGGGGAGCTCGAGGCATAATCGTAATTCACGTCGTAGACACGCTGGTAGCCCATGTCGAAGTTGGCGGAAGACTGATTGAAAAAGGTGTGGTTTTGAGTATTGTAGTGATTTTCGTAGCCATTGCTGGGGTAGGAGATGGGCTCTGAGGGAAAGACGAAGGTGCCGTGTCGAGGTTCCAGCGTGGGGGCGGCCGGGATGGCTGGTGCAGCGCTGGCCAGCGTCGCGAGGAGGTCGAGATGGTCCTGTCACGTTCACGTTAATGACGCCATCAGATGTTGCCAAAACACGGCACCATATTTTTTTGAGTCGTGGACGAGCAGCGACGAGGGCGCTGTCGTGGCTGAGGATGCAAGTACGGACGGAGGGAGATGAGAGGACTTGCTCGCAAAAATTTCCGCTTAACCCTCGCTTACGATCGCTTATTTCGCTAACACCGCTTAACGTCTACTACCGCTGAAGAGTTGCCAGCAGCTTAGAATTGAAATCCCCTATTGTAGGAAGCACTTGTCTGTTGAACACCAAATCCAAAACAGTCTATCAGAGCGGGGATTGTCCTGGAATCAGCCCTCAGGTATTTTTTATGATACATTGAGCATTCTGCACATTCAAAAGCAACATCCAGTGCTATCTGTAGGTCTAAATGTGCAGAAATCAGACCCACATCAGACGGCGCTATGCAACACTATTTACACAACTAATATTGTTCTGAAGAGAGGGAACCTCTTTGAGAAGTATCTAGAGGACCTTCACCAAGTTTCACATTCATACCAGGAAGGGGGGACGAGAACAACGATGGTCTTGGAGGAGAGTATGGGAGCGTGACACGATCACACCCTTGCCGACCAAACTGCACCAGACGTTATAGGGCAGGGTTCTCCAATCAAACTCTCATCAAATTGTGCCTCGGCGACATCTCGACATCCCCGATTGGATTTCTGCCCGTGAGCGGAGCGAACGGTTGGAGAACAAACTACCCTATATAAGTCTGGTAACGAGACTACTGATGTTGTTGTTGTGACAGGATCAAACCCAAGAGGTCGCAGATCCGACGAATGATGGTACGTAATTTGATGTGATCGCATTTTGATTCGACTCCAGAGGGCCAAAGAAAAGACCTTTCAGAGATGTAAAATCTTCCAACGCTAATATGGATAGGAACTTCCACTCACCTTTTTTCCTGGAAAAAAAAAGGTGCAAACTGAGAGACCTCGGAAGTATGGCCCAATAGAGCTGTTTGCCAACCACCGATTTTCGAATTTTTGCGAAAAAATGGTGCTTCGCGCAACAAAAAAAAAGAGCCCCACGTCCACAATGTCATCCGCATACATATACGGTCGGATGACTGATTTTGACGCGCTGCTGCGCCGACAGCGCCGCGGGAGGGCCAGGAGTCTTCGAGACGGCATTGTGCGCGGTGAAGTGAAAAAAGTCGTGTTCTTTTCCCATATCAGGAGGCCGGACTGTCGTAGATTTTGTCCGACACAAACAATCTTCAACGCCCCACATCCAAAACCCACGGAAGTCCAAACAAAAGAAACCATTTTTCGGTGTTTGCCAAACAGCTCTAATCTGGATGGAAACCCAAAGTTGTGTCTAGAGGTTTGGGATCTTGGTCCAACCTAGCGTATTTCTGCATAGCAATCTAAAATACCCTTGTGCATGTTGTACCGCACTCAATGGACGTATCTAGGCACTGCAAGGGCATGATTCATGCAACGTGCTTGTTTATTGATCTTTGTGGTGGTCCTTGCATTCCCGCTATTTTTAGATAGTGGGTCTTGGGGTGATAGTTTGGACAACCTTGCAAGCCTGTTTCAAGTTTTGACGGGATCATGTGGCTATGACTTTTTGATCACATCTGCCTCGGCTTTCTTTGTTCGCTAGATCAGCTTTGCTCGGTCTGCCTGGCCATCAAATCTTTCTCGCCAGTATTGATCCCTCATGATTTTCTTTGATTGCCATCGTCGATCCTGTGATTGTGCTTCCATTAATCAAAGTGATCTTCCCCTTGTTCCGATGTCTCGGACTTTCATCTGTGCTCTTGGCAACTCCCCTGTCTATCCTTTCAAAAGCTGGTGCCTTCCTTTGGCTTCCTCCCCTTCCCACTATGTCTTTATACATTGATGGTGTCCTCGCGTCCTCGGTCGGCTTTTCGCCCGTCCCTCGGTCCTCTATATCTCGTGCTTTTCTTTCTCGGATTCCTGCTCGTTACTCTTCCCAGTTTGGAGTCACCACCGTCGCTGGCCCCTTTGCCTCCCTCTCTACTATCCTGCATTGCGAACTTTCGGCTACGGACTCCACCGATTTCGTTCTTGGGTTGGACTGGGTCTCCATGGTTCGGGAACATCTTCTGCGCAGTGGTTACCGGCTGGATGACCGCTTTGACCCATGGGCTTTTTACACACAAGGTCTATCCCTTTCCTCCCGCTTTTGGAACCTCTTGTATGAGGCATTCCTTTAGCTGGGAGTTTAACTGTGACGCCGTGTGAGTCTCTCTTCAATTCATTCTCTTTGTCTGGGCCCATGTCTATAGCCACTGGCCCTCAACCACTGTGTTCGTCCTTTTTCCCCCCGTTGTTCTTCTCGTGTCTGACTGACATTGCTTCCCACTTTTAGCACTCTTCCCCTCTCCCTTTGGCCCGCCAATTGGGTTTAATTGTATGCCTTTTTTAATCCTGCGCGTTTCTCCTGTTGAAACACCGTTAGATCCTTCGCCTGTGCACACAGCACCAGGAGCGTTCTACCCCCTACCTTGTACGTCATCCTTACTTCCCGTGTCTGCTGCGCCTAACAGTTATGTCTGAGCAGCCTTGCTCCATCCTCCTTCGTCCATCGGTCATCCGCTGTGTACGTCTCTGTCCCTATGCTGCTGTTTATCTCTTCTCACGTGCCTTCTTTGCAGTTGGTATTTGGTGGGGATTATTCCCGCTATCTTTAGTAGTGGGTTCTTGGGTGAGAGTTTGCATAACCTTATAAGCGGAATTGATGGGATCTTGGGGCTTTTTTTTTTTTTTTTCTTTTTTTTATGCCATCTGCTTCGGCTTCTTTTTTTCGCTGGCCCAACTGTTCAAGGCCTATCCGGCCGTCAACCGTTTGTGATCCTTTCTTTATCTTTCATTATTCAAATTGATTATCTTCCTTTCTTCCCGCAGGTTGCGGACTTCATTTGTGAACCCCTGTCCCCTCTGAATTCTTCTTGCCCACCATGTTGCTCTATCTCAAGGGCCTACTGCAGCTGGCTTCCCTGCGGCGTGACCGAGCCGACCGCAGGTCGGGCAAGGTTGCGCCACCCAACATGCCTTGGACCGACATCCGCTGCTCCGAGTCCTTCCAACCGGACTCGGTACGTAGTAGGACTCATGGGGCCAGGTCCAACCCTCGATGTTTTCCTTTGTGTAATGAATTGTTTCTGGGTTGTGTATACCAGCCTCAGTTTCAACAACTATTGTGTGACACACAAGTTTTAGCAAAGCGCTAGGGTCGTCGCCAGCCTCTACCTGGAGTAACAGTCAGTGCAGGAGTACTGAATTTTTTTTTCAAGTCCAACCAATGAAAATTGAGTGAGAAAACAAATTTGTCCGGGGTCGCCAATTTATGAACACACTTTTCTTTCTCCCTCAATTTTGCTCCGATTCAGTTGACATAAATTCTATGCTACTACTGAGACTCGTTACTCAACATAGAGCTGGTTACGAGTCTAGCAGCAACTCAATTCTATGTTCAACCAATTATTCATTCATCCCCGAATCTTTGCCCGACCTTTGCTCCAGTTAATCAGCATTCGTCTTCGCAAGGGAGATATTAGGATTGAAAAAAGCAGAGAAGTAAAATGACGAAGCACAAATAGTCTCGTCTTTCTATAGTTAGAGATACGAGATGAATTGAGGACAATTCCTACCCTTTGCTTCCTTTGATTATTTTCGGCATCCTCCATGTACATTCAGTCTGGGTTCAAAATGTAAGCCACTCTGCACATTCAGATGTCTCGAAACGCCGGAGGACAGATCTTCGTGGAAATAGAGCCGGCTCATTGCAAGTGTCTCACTTATGTCCCGGTGGTCAATAGTAAAATCACCTCTGTGGCTTGGGGCGTCCCTACAATTCCCATTGGGAGCGACTCTTCAAGAGTCTTGATACCGTTACTCTCTTCCGTCTCAGTCTGCGCTCACCGGAAATGTTTGAGGTTGTGATGACCTACGTCAGGGCGACACAGCCGGAGTCCAGCTCCGTCGATGAGTGTGAGTCACCGTTTAGGACAGGTTTATTGCTGACATTACGATAATTCACAGTGGATGTCCGGGTGATCAGGTGTTGCGTATACCGACGGACGTCATTGGAGAGATTCTCCAATACTTGCCACTAGCAGCTGTTGTAATTATAGATTGGCAGCTCGGCCTTCGGGCATTAGATTAGTAACAGACAGTTCAAGTAGATGCAAGTAGAATATTCTAGATATAATTCCTGTAGTATATAAGCTTACTGTAGCATCCTGCTAGAGCATCTGATTGCTCTAAAGCAGCCTTCTAATCAACAGTGCTATTGCAATTCTACCTCCTCTTATTATGTTCTCGCCCTCCCCGCTTATATTCACAACAGCAGCGAGACAAAATTTGGGTGAAACATCCCGCAAGTTCGCCGCTTTCGCAGCACGAGAGCTTCAAATTTTTTTTTTTGGTCCTTGTCACCTTGCGTCCTTGTGAAAGTCAATTTTTTCAGCGTCTTGCGAAAAAATCGTCTCACTTTGTGGTCTTGCGGCCTTGCGCCCTTTTGGGCCCTTTTTTGGCCTTTTTTGTCCTTGTACAAGGACACAAGATTTTTGTTAAAAGTCTGATGCGGGCATTACTAGGCTGCTTAAGCGATTTGTGATGTCACACTGAGATTAAGTTTATGCAAACGGCGACCGAAGCAGTCTTGTCGGGTGACACTGTGCCTTATCTGCTGGACTACGATCGGGTTGTCAACTCGTTAAATTTCTATGTGCCAGGTGAGGATTGTCCCTCCGTATCAGTGTTCAAGCTAACCATGCTCCACAGAATTCACTTACGCCTCTGTTATCAAGTTTTTCGAACTCGCGACGGGCAAGACCCCGAAGTATGGGTACCAGTCTCATCTGCAAGGCACACGAGGGTCTGCTAGTTTCGCCCACAAGAGAACGAGGGCGTGGGAGAAGGCAGACTGGACACGTGTGCTGCAGTCTAACACGGAGAGCACTCTGGACTGCATCACATATCTGCCCTTTTCGCACCTGTTCGGTGCAGTTACTGCCTACGGGGTTTGGATCGCCTACTCAGATTGCGCCGTGGAGGGACTTTCGTTCCCGAACAGAGCGTGTATGGATTTGGGGACATTCCTGGCCGACGCTGCTGTCTGCGAAGTTATCGACAGATTGGTTCGTCATTTGTGATTTTCTGTGGCTTTTGAGTCTGTGGGCCATACGTGCAGAACGGCTTTCGAATGCCCTGCGACTCTGACAGCGACAGATGACAAAGGTTGCGCGCAGTTATTTTTCCCTGCTCTGCCCAGGGGAGTATTGGCTCAGCCAATTTCGGTTTACCCTGTCTCAATAGCCATGTGTTGGTCATTCTTTTTGGACTCCTGCAATAATCATGCCCGTGCGACTCACAGACGAGACGGATGTGAGTGCTGTGTTAACTTCTACGGTCATTGAAATATAGACAAAGATTGGGTGCAGAAGTTTGAGTGGCTTGTGTGTGCATCACAGAGAGAAGTGCCGTAATTGTAACTGGGTACGCAAAACCAGTAGAGGCAACGTAGGGGAGTCAGATATACACATGTTTGCATAGACTTGTGGATAAGCTTCAAATTATTGTCTTGTTGTAGTCACGTGGTGCAGAAGGGAAGATAGCGGGCTCTGCCACGGCACGCGGGCCTACATCGATTATTACGTAGGTTGATCTGTCACCTACCCTACCCGCAAGGTGGGTCCGATCAGGCGGGTTGATCACGTCGTGATGAACCGTCCAAATCGGTATCAAAAGTGCCGGGTGCAACTGATGGCCCATCACTGACCTTCAAGACATCGATCCCGCCGGGCTCAGAGTTCATCGGGCCTCCACGACGATAGCTGTACGTATTGGGTCACCATTCATGGCGGGCCCATCACTGACCTTCAAGACATCGATCCCGCCGGTCTCGGAGTTCATCGGGCCTCCACAACAATAGCTGTACATATTGGGTCACTATTGATGGCGGATCGCTTGAGATGCCGATATTTAATTGAAAAAGTGCCAGCACCGCGAAAGTATTTTGCATTTTACGGGACAACCAGTGGGCGGATCGCAAAATGCTGCGAAGGGATCCTGTCGTGCATGATCAGCTCTACAGGATGGGGTAGGACATCAAGGAGTTTGGGGATGACCTTCCTTTTTGGGCACTACACTTCGCTTCCCAAAAAGGGACTCCGAACTCGCATTTCGGAAGTTTACAGAACAAACTGTGCTTCCGCAGGCGGCAGAGCACTTCGCGGACATGGTTTTTGTGGTCGGCGGGATTGTCAGAGTAACTGAGGATGTCGTCCAAATATACGATGACGGTTACATTGAGTAAGTCAGCGAAAACCGAGTTCAAGAAGCGCTGGAACGCCGCTGGAGCGTTTGCAAGGCCTTCCGGAACGACTTTGAAGTCGTAGGAGCTGTAGCGTGTGCGAAAAGCTGTTTTCCACTTGTTGCCCAGAGCGATGCGGAGCAGATGGTAGGCATGTTGGAGGTCGCGTTTCGTGTAAATCCTAGCGCTGCCGGGTGCGTCGAGGAGGTCTGAGATGAGGGGAAGCGGATATCAATCTTTCTTGGTGATCCGATTCAACCCTCGATAGTCAACGCAAAGCTGGAGACTGCCGTCCTTCTTTTTGGCGAACAATATCAGAGCTCTGTGACTCGAACGAGAGGGGTATATGAACCCGGCTTTTAAGTTCTCATTGAGGAAGTTTCACAGTGCCGATAACTCCTTTTCGGACAAGGAGTAGACGTGGCCAATGGAGGAACCTCTCTGTCGAGGATTTCGATTTTGAGGTTGTATTCTCGGTGAGGGGGAAGCTGGTAGGTGTCCCTCTCCGAGAAGACGTCAGCGAAGTCGTGATACTGAGTGGGCAATCCAGAAAGGTCCGGATTGGAGGCGGAGACGCTGCGCGCCTAAGCCTTATCGGACAGACTGGTACGGAGCATATATTAGCACGTATCCTTGTCCTTGATGATGGTCCGATATGCCGCTGCGGACACCAGTGATACAGGCGGAGGTTTAAGGAAGGGACATGGCCCTGAGGACTCAGAGGTGCTCCGACGAGGTTCGTTGGGTTTCGGAGCCCGCACGGGGTGTTCCATAGAAGGAGCTGGAATGGGAACGTCCATCAGAGGACCTAGATTGTCCATAGGAGGACCTTGGACCGGTGTTTTCGACCTGATTGGTGTAGATGGAACGGAGGGATAAACCGCAGCCAGAGCCGTCTTGTCCGCAATTGGAGCTACCAAAACAGATTCTGGAGTAGTATCCAGAGGCGTTGACGGGGATCCTACCTTGGAGACAGTGGGACGGAATGAAATATCGGTGTCGGACCAGTTAATCAACGGATTAAAACGGTAGAGCCAATTGTATCCCAGAACCATGTCGCAAGGCGGATCAAGACGGGTGACAAAAAAGTCCTGTTCATGGACTGTGCCGGAAGGAAACCAGATGAGTAGCTGCAGCTTCCAGGTGATGATGGATGATGATCTGTCGAGGTATCAGAGTCTTACGGGGGAACCGAGTACAGAACAAAACCATTGGATTCTACTATTTTAGTTGATATAAAACAGTGAGAGGATCCGGAATCAATAAGAGTAGGTAACACAGAGTTGAATCCCACAGCGAGACTTGATACAACCGACGGAGGAATGGTTGAACATTTGTCCGAGCCAGTGATAGATGATGATGGATTGATGAGAGATGGTGATAGATCGACGCAAAGGGCATTAGGTGAAAGAGCGGACACGTTGAGAGGAACCTCAGGGAGATCCCCGGAGTCAAGACAACTTGGATAGGGATCAGAGGGATTTAACCAATTGTTAGTTGTCTGTGTCTGATATCGTACCACCAAAAAAAAAAAAAAAAAAGGAGGTATGATCCGAGTTGCTGTCTAATTTTTTTGACGGCTCTGGGGATTCCTGAGGAGCGGAAGAGGACTCTGCACACGCAGTGCGCCCGGAGGGGGCGTTGGCGCGTTTCTTGCAGTCCTCCGCTTTATGTCCTGAACCTCTGCAGTACATGCAGAGGTTGTTGCCGCGCCGGCGCTCACGCTCCGCTTCCTTGATATGCTCGTTGGGGGTAAGTTTTTTGACATGGCCGGAGTCTTAGGTTTAGACCCCAAAGCCTTGCTGCCTTTCCCGTTGGCATTCCCCGCTCTGGTGCGTTGATTTCCCAAGTTCTGGGGAGGAGGGTTGGCGTTGTTGCCACCTGAAGGCTTGGACGATTGACCGCCCTTCTTGTCCTTCTGTTTGCCCGATGATTTCCCGGAACGATCAAGGAAGCAG
This sequence comes from Mycena alexandri, assembly GCA_029233265.1. Taxonomy (NCBI): domain Eukaryota; kingdom Fungi; phylum Basidiomycota; class Agaricomycetes; order Agaricales; family Mycenaceae; genus Mycena; species Mycena alexandri. The sequence goes on from JARJCM010000411.1 coordinate 14,596, forward strand.
TCTCTGGAGTCCCCTGGGTGACCGGAGCCAGGTCCGCGGCTGGGATTGCGTTCCCGCTGACGAGATTTCTCAGACTCGCACTTGTGGTAACGGATGTCGATGAGCCGAGCCACCTGCTTGACACCGGACAGGGTGTTCATGTAAGCGTGATGCATCATTTCGTTTTTGATGTGGTCCGGAAGACCTTCGTAGAAGGTGTGTCGCAGCGCGGAGTCTCCCCATGTGGTTAGGGAGGCGAGAGTGTTGAAAGCCAAGACATAGGTTGTGATCCAGTCACCGTGTTTCATGCGGCAAGTATGGATGTGATCCTCCGCATCTCCAACCGGATCATGTGGTCCGAAGTTGAGCGTAAACTCATTGATAAACACCGGGAAACTCCCATCCCAGGCCGGAATGGCCGTGGGGTCATACATGTTCAGAGCAAACCACTGCTGAGCGATGCTGCGGAGATACGAGATCATGTAAAGGATCTTGTCGTTGTCCTCCGGGAAGTCTTGGGAGCGCTCGGCGAAGTGGAGATAGCACTGGGTGAGGAAGGGATGGGGTTTTGCAGGGTCCGTGCGGTCAAACGTATCCGGGTTCCGGAGGTTCGACTTGCTCGACCGGGGTGCCGTGGTATGACTGTTGTACCGAGTCAAGGTAGTGGCAAATTTGGAGAGAGAGTGCTGATTAGGAGACGCTCTCCTTGGCTCTCCAGTGTTTCTGGGGCAATGGGCCCTCGAGGGGGAACAGGCCCACGAGGGGGGCCGCCACCGCCTCCGCCTACTCCGCCTTTGTCACCTCCGCCTCCGCGACGTCCACGGTCAGGACTGTCGCCGCTGGAGCGTCTGGGCAGAGGAGTAGGGGCGCGGCTTCCACCGCTGCCACTTCCAGGCTCGCTTCCACCTCCATTGCCACTGGGTGGCGCGGAGTGGGGACGGCTTGGAGTTTCCCATCGCTCCAAATGTTCAGAGCGAGCGGCCGGATCCAACTCCGGTATGTTGGGAAGTGGAGTCCGAACTAGGACAGGGGGGCTGTCTCCAATTGGTCCAGTGTTGGGACCAGCGGAGTTGGAGCCAAATTGGGGACCCGGAATGGGAGACCCAGGTGTCAAGATGTGTCCGGGAGGATGGCGAGGGTGAGGTGAATGGGGATATAAAATGGGGTTTTCCGGAGTCTGGGGCCGTTCGACCAGGCCCGGAGCATTAAGCGGAATAACCATAGGGCGGGTAGCGGAAGACCGCCGCATAATGTTTGGCAGGAGAGGAGTGGAACGGTATGGACCAGGAGCAAAAGACTGAGCATAGAAGCCAGCCATAGCCTGTTGCGGTGGGGATAGCAGAACAATGTTGTCGAAGAATCGTGATCTACATTGATTAGGATCACTACCTTCAGGTTGTTGGGGTTACCATAGTGAGACATGAGATCCAAGAGGTAGGTGAGATTTATTATACTGTTATATCTGAGCTACGGATATGAGGGCCAACCAACCAGTCGGACGGAGCTCTGAGATACCGGAGTGCTGGAGTCGGAGCGAGGCGGAGTGACAGGGTCAGGGGAACTGGTGACCGGAGGATCAGATGACGCTACACCACTAGGGAGCAGGGTGAATATTACTACCCTTGGCCTCGGAGTACAGGAGAGACGAGACAGAGGTCCGGGGGAAGTTCTGGGGTGATAACTCAGATTACTTGCAAGGAGTGCGAAGCAACGTTAATAATAAATCTGAAGTACAGTGTTGTAGTCTAAGTGATTAAATACTAAAGGGTCTTATTGTAATACGGAAAGGAGATATGTAAGGTTCCATGCGGAAGTAACAATAAGGTTATACCCAAAAGGGGTGGAAGAAGTCAGGTGACTTGGGAGAAGTAGTTGGGACAATAAGTAAGAAGTCCTGAACGAGGCGGACAATAAGGATGTCGCCTTATAGTGCGATACGGACTTCTGAAGGAAGTCCGCCACACTCTGTCATTCCGTCCCGCTCCGACGGAGCGGAGCAGGAGGTCCGATCAGAGCCATTTGGCCATCCTCGGACCTAGGTCTGAGGTATCGGGACATGGATATAACAAATCTAAAGTACAAGAAGATTCTACCTAGTATATACTACTCCGGTTAATTAGGTATCCAGGGTTTCGTCTGAAATACCAATTGGCATTGACGAGACAACATATGGCACACAGGAGCATGATCGAATATGTCTCCAAGATGTATTGGCTTTTAGAGTTTGACACATGTCGGTGTCCGATCGTTGATCCTTGAGTATCCCGGGCGTTGCTTCAGAGTTCGGTTGTCAACTGACAATGGGGATCATCGTTGTTTCAAGAATATCCCGGGGTTGGTCGCTGCACCTTTGGAGTTCAGTTGTCACATGGAAAATGAGGTCGTAGGGAAAGAAATGAACGGAGTGTGAAAACCACAATTCATGACACTGTACCCCGATCAGTGTGATCCCGTATTACCGATCGGTGATATCAGCCGTTGTGCCGAGCATGAATTGTGGCCGTCGTGCCGAGCGTGATCATGTCACAATGGGTGGAAATGTATGAGGCCAATTTGGATGTGGAGCCCTTCAGAGCTGGGAACAAAAATACCGTGAAGTTTTCATGGGGGAGTTTCTTGGGAAGGTGAACTGGAATGCCTCTATTGTGTCGGTATTGTGACGTGTAGCACATACCTTTGTTTGCACAAGAGACGGGCTCGATAGGCTCCTCACCAGACTCAGATAATAAGTTTGCAGAAATTGTGCCTAGACTTCAATGGGGTACGTAAGAAAAACATATTTTTTGGATGTTGTTCGACATAGCTTCTGATCTTGCGGACTTTTGACCTTTTAAAAGCTCAAAAAAGGACAAAAAAGCAAATTGTGAAAACCGAGAGGTTGGCAATCACCAGTCCCTGTGTTTCTCTTCCAAAGCTCTAAATTTGTTATCCTAAGTATGTATTAGACTGTATCACCGATTTCAAGGTTGAGAATCGCATGCACCTCAGCGCTTTTGCCCTGTACTTATCTTTCCCCATTTTTATCGAGAAATCGGTCGCCGATAACAAATGTCTTTGAAATGCGTGGCTATATGATGCACAATACAAACTACTTCAAGCTTATAAGGAACTGCTCTAAGAAAAACTTCAGGCTCTCTTTGTTTCCCGTCTTAAAGGGCTCCGCATCCAAATCGGTGTCATATATTTCAAAAAGTCCACCCACTGTCTGGAAGCCAAGTTCATGGAGGCGATCAACGACTTTCTTGTTGAGTTGGACTCTGAAGTCGCGTAATTTGGGGTTAATGCCCTCGCCTTCCTTCAATCTCACATTGTTGGCATGCACCAGACGTCGGTCGGCTTGGTCGATTTCTAACAGTGGTTTGGGAAACTTGGGGCCCTCACCAGTTCCGTCCTTGCCGCCGTTTTCGAGGGCTGCACCACCCATTCCGCCATGCCCACCTGACAGAACAACTTCCCAGCTTGAATTGGCGGTATCGACCTCACGGTGCGCGGCTCACCTTTAATCCACTGCAACATGCCGACAGCCTCCAACGGGATGATTGGTGCATCACCGGTACCACCACCCAGCCGAGAACCAAAGCCACCAGCACCGCCTTGGCCGCCTGAAGAAATTTTATCACAATCACGGTTCCGAAATTCTGATGGAACGTTACCTCCAATGCCCTCGTCCTGTTTGTTCACGTGGGGCGGCGCTCCGCTGACACCTCTGGCACCGCCGGCGCCGCCGGCACCGCCGATGCCGCCTTTAAGAATGAATAAGCTAAATTTGAGGAAGCAATGGAACGATTGACTTGCCGCGAAAGTTGCCAAATGGATTCTTGCGCAAGTCCTCCGCAGTGATCTTGTAACCCTTCCCCGTACCCCCATCCCCGCCCCGTTTCCACCCTGCTCCGCCATCCCCCCCTCTTTCACCTGGAAAACCAAGTTTCCGTCAGGGAAATGGTTGGAGCCAGTTGGAGCTTACCTATCAATGTACATGACAACAGAAACAGTTTCAAAGCCCATTTCACTTCAGCAACATGCCCAAGTTTCAGGCCATATTCTGGGCTCATAAGATTTGCTGTGATGAGAGCACCGACATTGTCCAATTTGACCTTGTCATTGTCGAGACGGCCAAGGATGTCGTCCCCGAGGGCGTATTTGGTGCAGAATTCATCGATAGCCATTGGCGTAATTTCAATCTGCCGCCCGTCCCCTATCGGCAGCAACACTCGAGGGCCTTCACCCAATCCACCGTACCCGCCTACAGTTCCGTTTTCGAGTTACATAATTCAAGGCAAACCGTTGCATGGAGCCACGCACCGACACGCCCCCCGTCTGTTTTCTCGTTACTGCCGGTACCGCTGTTCTCTAAATTTCAAATCAGTGTTTGTACGTCGAGTGGATGTTGGTGTACGATTATTGTCCATGTTTCTGGAGATTGTGGGAGGAGGCGGGGTGCTCCTTGGGAACGTCGCTGTGACGGTAGGTAGGTAGGTAGGATCACACGCTGATCAGCCTTTTGACATTTTGATCTGCAAGGTGGGAAAATGTTCCCCACGAACTTGAATGTCTGCCCGTTCACATCGGCGGAAAAACGGGGGTAGAAAGCTGATCGGGTGCACGGGCTATTCCAGCCAGCGCTTGTTGAACTTTCTCTAATAAACAGATTAAAACAATCTCTGAAGCGCGTCGGAAAATTCCAACGACTTGAACCAGAACAGATTCTTACGAAAACCAGAGAAAAGAAATCGCGCTGCAAATTTCATGAAACAGCTCTTTATAATTACTTTCCGCCTGTTAAGGTCTGTCGCTGACTAGATTTGTTTAGAAAATTGTAGAGAACCGACGACTTCGCCGCAATGAATATGCACAAATAGATTCACTTGTTAACGCCGAAAGTTGCGTTCAGTTTCGTTTTGGTTGGCGGATAAGATGTTAGCGTAGTCTTCTACTTATCCCGCCGCGCTATTTCTCTTGATTTGATGTAAGGTCTATCGCTGACAAGATTTGTTTAGAAAATTGTAGAGAACCGACAACTTGAAGAGTTTGAAGCGCCATAGCCACTATTTTCGCAGATAAAATGAACCGGCACAAGGCACAAGCTAATACCGTTTATACTACCGTGTCGACCATCTCCCGCGATCTCTCGCCCTACGCTGTCCAAAATGTCTCCTCTTCACTGCGCGCCGCCGCGAGTAAAGGTACGAACTTCTTCACCTCCATCCAGTTGTGATACGTCGAACGACCTGCCTGACGCATTTCCTCTTCCTCGTCGTCGGTCAAGCCGTGTGCGCGGCTCGCCTCGATGCTCTGCAAGCCGGGGAACATGGCAGAGAGATAGTGCGCGACGAGGGCGGGAGCCTCGATCGGCGAGTTCCCGACAGCAAGAAGCACGAGTCGCGTCTGGCGGACACGCGGGGTATGGGGCACGGGGTGCGGTCCTTGTGGAACAGTGGTTGCATCGAACTCGAGCTCGAGCTCCTCGAGACGGGGACACCGGAGTGCAAAAGCCCTTAGTGCTGAGAGCGTGATGCTTCCTCTCCGGCTGTCGGCGGTGGAGACGCCGAATCGAAGAACTTCGATCTTCGGCCACGCTAATGACATGGCGTCGATGAAATCATCATCGAATGAAACGTTCAATGGCGTTAGAATGTCGAGGTACGAGAGGTTTGTAAACACCAGCAAGGGGCGTAAGACAATCGATGATATTTCATATGCTGTCGCATTTATCCGAACAATATCGCCAAAGCTCAGTTGGATGTCGATGGAGGTAAGGCGGTGACGGTGGATAAAGCCATTTCCAAGGGTGGTGAAGAGATCAGACACCGCAGCCCCAGTGGCGGGTAATGTGCAGTGGAAGCAAAAATGTTCGAGTGGTGTTTCGTCACACCAGCGTAGAAGATTTTTACCAAGCTGTATGGTCGAGCCCAGAACGGTGAGGCGGGCGAGAGAGCGGAAGGAAGGGGAATCCGACGTGGCGGCGTTCGGAGGGAGGCAACCCTCCAAGTTTCCTACGGTTAAGTGTTTTAGCCTAGATAAAGAGGCCAATCGTTCATAGGCAGCAGGAAGGACGGCGGGAATTGTAATTTCTTGAACGTCTTTTAGCGCTAATACCAATGTGGTGGCTTCTTCCGTTAGTTGTTGGGTAAACCCCGGAGGCGATTCCCCGCGTGGGCGGTGAATGTTGACAGCAGTGAGGGAAGGAAGCTTCGATGAGACATATGATAGCACCGACAACCGAGATGAATCTGGTGGGAGGTGTAGGTCGATTGACTTGAGAGTTGGCGAGAGGAACATCCGAAGGTATGGGAAGAAAGCAGGCTGGTTCGTGTCCCACTTCAATGTGCGTAAGCGCGGGAAAAGAGTGGCCACAGGTAAAGAGATGGCCAGCAGCTCGACAGCTTCCAGCCAACCTGAAGGGCCACCGGTATGTTCAAACACCGATATGGTTTGAACGCGACGCGAATAGAAGAGAACCCGATCCCAGTCAAGGGTTCTAATGGGGGCACGAAAACGCTGGATTTTTTTTAATGAGTTGACGCATTGCCGCATGCAGAATTGCATAGCATACCATTTTTTTTCTTGGAAAGGGAGCGGGCGTTAAATTCACCATGTCCCATGTATGAGAAGGGAGACATTGAAGGAGATGAAGCAGAGAGGACTGGTCCCGCCATAAGATGTCCAATGCAAGATCGGAAAATCCACGGCAAGTTCTCGCTGTACGAGCCAGGGAAACCAAATCCAGAGACGAAGTGGGCGGAAGAGCTGGAAGATAGTGGGATGAATCATGTTGGAGGTTTTCCACTATAATTCTAACCACCTCCTGGATTTCCAAGCACCGATGCATGTCGACGGCGAAGAGAGGGGAAAAAGAGCCAGCAGCGGCTATCACGAGCTATCACGGCCACCGGGCTCGGATCAATCCGACAGGCGCTTGTCGAACTTTCAAGTTCTCTGATAACCAAATTAAAACAACCTCTGAAGCGCGTCGGAAAATTCTAACGACAACCAGAACAGATTCTTACGAAAACCAGAGAAAAGAAATCGTGCTGCAAATTTTATGAGAACAGCTCTTTATAATTACTTTCTGCCTGTAGATACGGTGCCAGGACTGGAATAATACCTAGAGCAGGCGGCCTCCACAAAACCCGCAACGCGCAACGCCAAATGAAACTCTAAAACGCAAACGAGAGCATAATTATATACATGATACAATCCGCACATAATCCTATAGGCGATTAAATATCGGTCGTCTACGAAGCAGGGATCGATCATCAACAAACGGACGGACACACGGGAAAGCGATAAAGCGGTAGGTAGCTAGTTGTTGTTGTGGGTAGGTAGGTAGGTGGTGATAAGAGGCAATAAAAGCTGAGACGGAATTTTAGGCGGGGTTGAGTGGGGGGAGAGAAGACCGTAAATACGTGTAAAAGTGTAGTGGGAACGGGGACGAGATGTAAATGATTAGGGTATGTAGAGCAGGCCCGAGAAATGAGTTTTTAAAAGTTGATGGTGGGTGGATGGATGGGGGAGCGCGAGGGTAAGTAAGCCAAATAGCAAAACGGTAAACTTGTGATAATGAAAAGAAAGAAAATTAAGAGACGAGAAGCTGATAAGGGGAACATTAGAACTACCGCTGTAAATCAGCGCGTCTAAAAAAGTGGGTGAAGGTCAGTGAGTCTCATCGCACCACGGGAAGAATAACGAGAAAGGAAACGCACTTTCGCAGCGTATCATAAAGGAACTTGTAGCTCCTCAGATTGCCCTTCAGCCTCCTAATATCGAGACTGTACGTATCATTCAAGCGATCCAGCCTCGTCAGCTCGACGCTAAACCGCACTTCATCGCCCGCGTCCTCCGTCGCCGCGCCATACACCGTGTCCGCCGCCCCGATTGGCTCGGCGGTGAGTATCCCGCTGTTGTTGAGCGAGTCGTCCGCGGCGTCGAAGGAGGCGTTGGGCCCGGCGGCGGAAGAGACCTGCGAGGACTGTCGGCGCATGAGGAGCCCGCGGAGCATCCCTCCGCCGCTGAAAGACGACTGCGAAGGAAGCGGCAGACCGCGCTTGTCGACCTGCGCGCGCAGCACGTCGTCAGCAAGATGTAGATAAAAAATGTAGGTGGACGCACCCCATTCGACCCCGCACTCCCCGACATCGTGAACGCCGCCACGCCCCCGGGCCCCGTCGACCCGCCCCCAGTCGCCCGCTTCTGCTTCGCTCGAATACACCGAAACTTGTACTCGCTCTCCACGTAAATCTCCACCCCCATCCCCGCCAGCACCTCCCTCACATGCCGCATCACCTCGGGCGGCTGCCCCGTCGTGATCGTCCCCTGGTCCACCGCCCCATGGTGAATCCGCAGACTGCCCCCCGCACCAGAGGCGACTTGCGCTTGTGCTTGTGCTGCTGCAGCGGCGGCAGACGACTCGCGATCCCGCGCGCTGGCCTTGGGAACGGATGACCCCCCGCCGACGTTGATCGACCGCCGGAACCTCGACGCAAAGCTCGGCGTAACGCTCGCCGTCGTCGCGGTGGGCGACACCCCAGCGGACACCGGCGTCACCGCATCCGACGTCTCCCGCGTCCGCCCTCCCGCCAACGTTTTGGTCACAATCGGCGACAGCGGCGTAGTGACAAACACCTGCACCGGACTGCTCGCCTCGTCCGCCCCTCCTCCGTCTCCATTCGCCGCGCCATTGTTGAGCGTCGACGACGAATCCGCGCTGTTGTTGTTGGTTCCGCCGAGGGCAGGCGCGACGCCGAGACTGTCCCGCCCCCTGCGAATCCACTGCATGACCTTGCGCGCCCCGCTCGTGCTCGCCCTCATCTCCGCCCTGCCGCCGCCCATCCCGCTCCCGCCCCCGGCTGCGCTCGCAGGGACGTCGAAGCTCTTGTCTGCCCCACCCGTGCGCGGCGCCGCCGGTATCGCCGGGACCGCAAGACTGCTCCCGCTCGTCGTCGCCGCCGCAGTCGACGACACCTCGCGCCTCCGCCCAATGCCCGCGCGGATCGAGTTGATGGGGTTGACGACGAGCGTGAGCGTATTGCGGCGGCTCTTCTTGCCGTCCTTCTCCTTCTTGTCCCCCTTCTCCCTCTCCGCGTCCTTGTCCTTGTCCTTCTCCTCCCTCTCCGCAGCGTCCTTCTCCCCTCCCTCCTTCCTCTCCTTCTCCCCTCCCTCCTTCTCCCCAAACACATCCATCACCGTCGGCCGCTCCGCACCCCCATTCGCCGACACGACCTCCCCCGGGCCCACAACCCCCCGCCCATCCATGTTCCTCCACGTCGTCGGCGGGCTCGTCGCGGGCGCACCGGGACTCGGCGGCGCCGGCAGCGGCTTCGGGCTCCCCGGCTGCGTCGCCCCGCGCGTGGGGCTCCCAGGCGACGCAGGGGCGTTGACCGACGCCGCCCCGCCAACAGACGACGCGCTCCCCCGCCGCCGCCGCTCCCTGCGCTCCGTGATGCTCGCCGCGCTGCCGGGCGTTCCGGGCGCTTGTGCCTGGGAGGAGTCCTCGGCGCCGTTGACGCTGGCGTTGGCGCTGGGGGCGGCGTTGTTCTTGGTGGGCGTAACGACGCTCGCAGGACTCCCATGGGCACCCGCCGCACGCGTCGGCGTCCGACTCCGCTCCCGCTCCCTCCGCTCGCGCACCGGGCTCCCGCCCGCTCCACTCCTCGCGCTGGGCGACGCATCCACGCTCCCCGTCGTCCGGTGTCCCTGTCCCTGTTGTGCGGGACTCGCACTGACGCCGGCGGGCACCGGACTCGGCGGCACCCGCTCCCGCTCCCGCTCCCGCCTTCCACCATCGTACTCGATCTGCACCGTATGCCTCCCCTCGCGCCCCTTGCCCTTCCCTTTCCCCTCGTCCACCGCCACCGGCGCAGCAGCCCCCCGCCGCGTCCCGGGCGGCGGCCCAAACGGATCCTCGTCGTCCGCGCCCACACCCACCCCGCCATACCCACCCGCCGCACCCGTCGCCGAATCGTACAAAAACTCGGGCTGCTTGCCCCTCTGGTTCTGCGCCTGCCCCGCGCTCTGCGTCGTCTGCGCCCTCGCAACGGGACCCGGGCTCCCCGCCGCCCCCGCCCCCGCCGGAGAGGGAAACGCGGGCGTGGTGGGCGACGTGGCGCGCATCTGCCGCTGGTACGCGAGCCGCTTCTGCTGGTGCTGCTCCATCGCCGCGCGCTCCAGCTCCTCCACCGTCCGCCCAAACGCGCTCTCCGCCCTCTCCCCCTCGGGCTCTTCATCGTCGGCATCGGCCTCCTCCCGTGGCAGATGATACGCCGCCAACCACGGATGCCGCATCACCTCCCTCAGCCCCGCGCGCCGCCTCGGGTCCGGCACCAGCATCATCTTCAGCAAATCCCGCGCCTCGTCGCTGATGTACTCGGGAAACGCCAGCGGCGTGTTCACGATGTACTTGTACAGCAGATTGATATTGTCCCCGTCCGGATTCGCCGGGTCGTCGTCAAAGGGCAGGTACCCCGCCAGCATCGCATACAGTATCACGCCGCAGCTCCAAATGTCCACCGCGCTCCCAACGTAGAGCCCCTCGCTGATGACGAGCTCGGGCGCGGCGTAGCACGGGCTCCCGCACGACGTCTGCATGAGGTCGTCCGCGCGGTGCTCGAAGCGGTTCGCAAAGCCAAAGTCCGTGATGATGACGTTGCGGTGCCGGTCGAGGAGGAGGTTCTCGAGCTTGAGGTCGCGGTGCACGATCTTCTTTTGGTGGATGTACCACACGCCCGAGATGAGCTGCGAGAAGAGGCGCGAGGCGTCGCGCTCGCGGAGGTAGCGGTGCGCGAGGATGTGGTCGAAGAGCTCGCCGCCAGAGGCGTATTCGATGATGATGCCGATGTATTTGTCGGTTTCGATGACGTCGTAGAGGCGGACGATGTTGGGGTGTTTGAGGGTCTGGGGAGAATGTTAGGACACGAGTATATTATGCGGAGGCGAGAGAAAAAGCATCGAAGGAAAGTACAGTCACGGGGGTAGAAAACGAAGCAACAAATAAAATATCGGGCACGAAAGTGTGCGCGGAACCCTGTAGACCCCAACGCCTGCGGTCCACGCGACGACCGGTCGAATTTTCCAGACGCAGTGCACACGGCCCCCGACGAGCCAAGTGCTATTTGCACCCACCGGGCGGCGGGATGAGACGCGCTGAGACCGCACACTACACCCGCCCAGAACAAGAAAAGAAGGAAGGTCGAAAGTCGAGGCAAAAGAAAAAAGAAAAAGAAAAAGAAAAAGGACGGAGTAAACGCGGAATCGACCGCCTCAGCGTCAGCATCAGCGTCGACATCAGCGTCGGCATCGGCGTCGGCATCGGCGTCGGCCTCGACTCCTCGACGATGCAGACGCAGATGCAGATGCAGGCCGAGTGCACGAGTGCGACGCCAACAGCAGCCGACGCCGACAGCAGCCGCGCGGACGCACGGACCGCGGCGTGGACGTATCCCGCATTCCGCCCACCTCTGTCGCTGTTGGCGCCCACCACGCAGGTCGGCGCCAACGCAATCCCTGTCGTGGTCCGCGCGCGCACACGTGCGTGCGTTCACCAGCCAGCCAGCACAAGCACGAAAACGCACAGACGCAGACGAAAACGCAGCCGCACAGACGCACAGACGCAGACGCAGCCAGGCAGACAGGCGAGACGGGGAACAAATCGAATGTAACACGAACGCAGCGCTGCAGCGGAGGTGCAGAGGGAGGGAGGCGCGGAGGGAGGTAGGGGGAAGGAGGGAGGGAGGAAGGTATGAAGAAAACTGAAAACTGAGAAAAAAGAGAAGAGAGAAGAGAAGACGACACGTCCCCTGGGATGCCCACGTCGCCCGTACGCGCACACCCACACTCGGATCCGCACCGCCTGTGTGCGTGCGTGCATGGAGTGGTGATAAAGGTGAAATTGAAAGAAAATTGAAAGGAAGAGGAGGAGGAGGAAAAGAAGGAAATGGAAAAGGAAGAGGAAGAGGAAAGGAAAAGGAGAATCTCAGCGCCTCTCCTCGAATCCCCTGTACCCGTTCCGTGTCACACAACCCAGAGTAGAGACGCATCAGCAGTCCGCGAAGCGCACCCGAGGCGGGGTGACAAGCATCAGGCCCGAACGCAGCGCGCAGCACAGGCTAGCACGGCGCAGACGTGCTTGCGGGGAGTGGGGAGGTGGGCGCGCGCGGCCGTCCGTCCGCAGGAACGCAAAGCTCGAGGGTGGAGGAGGTGCAAGCCAGTCGAGAGAGAAAGCAGGGAAAGCAGAAAGCAGAATACAATGATGCGAAGTAGAGTGCGGGTGCGGGAGGCAGCGCGCACGACGTCCTTCGTCCGCAACGACAGGCGAAGCAGCGGCGTGACAGCAGTCGCCAGCGAAACAGTGGCGACCGCCGGCACCCGCAGTATATCCGCGGGTGCTGTGCGCGCGACATGGGCGCATGGGACCCCGGGCGTTGGATCGGCGAGCTGGCACGCACGCACGCACGCATGAACGCATGTGCGCGCTCGAGCGTAGGGTCCAGCGCCCAAGACAAGCGAAGCAGCAGCAGCAGCCCAAACGGAGGAAAAAAGCCAAACGAAGCAACTCGACTCACCCGCAACACCTCGATCTCCCTCTCCACCTTGCTCATCCGCACCGCCGTATCGACATTGCCCCGCCGAATGAGCTTGACGGCGACCTCCTCGCCCCACTGGCTGTGCAGCCCGAGCTTGACCTTGCCGAACTCGCCCTCGCCGAGCGTCTGCAGGAGGAGGTACGGGCCAAACTTGGGGATGGTGCGGCGGGGGTGGGCGGCGGCGAAGGCCATGGCGGCGGGGTGCGCGTAGACGTCGGTGTACGCCCCGCCGTTGGGGTTGTTACTGTTGTTGTTGTTATTGCCATCGTCGTTGGGGTTGGTGGAGGAGGGGTGCGAGGGAGACGCGGAGGAGGAGGAGACGACCTGGTGCGAGGCGCGGTGGGGCGGGGGTTGTCGGCGTCCGCTTCCGCCGCCGCCGCCGCTGCCAGAATTTTGCGAGTGCGAGTGGGACTGGACCTGGGCGGACACGGGGCGGGAGGGGCTGGGGATTTGGAGCTGGCTCATCCTGGTTGTGCTCCAGCTGTGCGTTGCAGAGCCAAAGGGAAACTTGGTGCAGGATGGAAGAGAGTCGAGACGAAGACGAGTGAGTTTCCTTATTAGGCAGGAGAACAACACTTGTCAGCAAGCCACGCGTTTCAGCCTGCCCCTCGCGCACGTGCACCACTTCCAACTCTCGTCTCTCCGCTCAAGTGTGCTACGCATTTAGGCCGGCATGGCAACTCTTGTCTTTGTCTCTGCAACCCGAAAAGCTGTCAGCTTTATTGTCCCTTTTTTGGACCGCCCTCGACTGTTGCCAGGCGGCAACGTTTAGGAGCCCAATAATTGTCTTTGGTCCGTGGCCTGTTCGGGCAGCACGAGTCCTCACGATTTGCCACATTCCAGCCTCACGCCCGTGGTCTATTGTCTTAAACGACCGCCACCGTACTAAGCTATGTAGTCAAATCCGGACCACGTACCTTGAGCTCCAGCCTCAACCGCATGCGAACCTCCCCCCACATTCGTCGCCTTATATGGAACAAGATGGCATTCAGGCCAATCCTGGCTAGTACTCCTGGGCCTCCGTCACCGCAAGTCGGATCATTCGGAGACTCCCTAAAGATGCCGCACTATCGTTGCATTTGGCACGGACCCCGTTCTTCCAACCGCGCCCGACAGCCCACCCGAGGAAATGCAAATGCTTTACGCACTACTTCGGTGGGACTCCTGCTAGCGGCTCCAGACCGGTACATATTTACACCGCCCTTCCATCGCCGCCCAGCCAATACCAACACCCACTAAAACCCCGGTCTCCCTAGTCCAGTCGGCCGGGAGTCTGGTCTGTCTTCATTCTGGATGATCTTAGCCCACGAGGGATTTCTTGATACATCTCAGGCTGGCGCCGTATTTCGAATTCGCCTTATCGGCCAGTAGGCGCTCCGTTCTGATGTCAAGAGCGGTTCCCAATCCCGATTCCCCTCGCCGGTTCAATAACTCGCTCGTTTCGTTTCGCCGGCGCCATACATATCAGCAAGGCAGACTGAATCAGAAACGAAACGACTATCCGGTACATGTACAGTCTTATTTGTGGTTGCGGGCTCATTCAATTTTCGTCCGCATCCATGGGGCCTTTCTTCATCATTATCATTATCTCTCCCATGCAAGGCCGCATCGCTCTCCCCGTTCTCTGCTCACTTATCCCGGATTTCCCTCTGGCCATTGGGCAAGCATGTGCTCAACACCGTCGCGACCTCTGCAGGGCGCTGTCTTCACCCTTTGTATTGCATTTCTTTCCAGTGGTCTCCGAGCATGTATGTATCCTACGATGCATAGGACGTATCACATACTACTTCTTGATCTACAGTAACTGATCTCAGCCAGATTTGCGCCACAGACGGCGCTCCTCCCTTGTGTTTGTCGCTGCTCGTACGCACTAAGTATTCTTTGCGGTGTTCCGGCGCTCTAGGCCCTCTCGGTACGTACTACGCCGCACTCTCCATATGCATTTTCTCTGCTCTGCTCTGATTATGCGGTGTGTTATTTTTTCTTCTAAGCTTCAATGCTCCGGGCACCAGGAATTTGCCTGTCGATTAGCGGTTGTGCGTTGTAACTCTTTCTTCTTCCTTCGGCCTCCGTCAGCCAGCCTATTCGTTCCCTCCTACATACCCCGGAATAGCCCCTGACCCATATGCATTCGAACATCGCGGCTGCCTTAGGCTTCAATTCGTTCTCTCAACTCGGCCCGGCGGCGGGTAAGTCCATTTTTCCTTTCCACAGAACCTTTGAATTCGTCTTCCCACTAGTACTCTTTGAGGTGCGGCCTTCTAATTACATACACACTGCGAGCCGCTGAACATTTTTTTTTCTAGCGGTATGTCTTGGGTTCGATCGGACGGCTAAATCATAAAATCTCCCCAGTCTGCCAGTGATCCGATGGTCCCAGCCCCATTCCTCCCATCGTTCGGCCCGTAACACGCCGCCAGCTTGGGCATTATTCGTGGCGCAGCCGTCTGTGTCCATTGACACAACAAATTAATTTCTCCATCCTCAAATTCCATTCGCGCCTGAGTGTCCGGGGCGGACGGTTGTTCCTCCTTTCACGCCATTCGCGAAGATCCTAAACGTGTCTCCGACCGTTCCTTTGCTGCCTATCGTCGCGTCGAACAGCGCCTCTGAATCATTCTCTGCGAGTCGGGTCGGTGCCGTCTGTGCGTCTTCGTAATCGTAACCCTCTCGCTGTGGTCAACGGGTTCTATAGCGTTCAAAGTGCACTCAGGCTTTTAATATTTACCTCTTTTTCGACTTTTTTCAAGTTTCACCTCTTTTCTCTTACTGTAAAAGTGCGTAATTTTCACCTCCAAACTCAAAGGAAAGAGAGCGGTAGAATTCGACCGTTTACCGCTCTCTACTTTCGGCGAAGTTGAAACCCGCGATATCAATCTGACAGGTTTCCGACACCGCTATCGGAAGCTCTCTTTCAGACCAAAAAAAAAAGGTCCCGCTATCTTTCTTGTCGTATTTGTGCCTCACCTCTCCCTTGTCCATGTTTCCAATTTATCCCTCGGACGCCAACTGTCACAGTGACGTGCAGTTACATTCATCTGCCGTCTTGGGACACAACGAAGAACATTAAATTCCATCTAATTTAAGGTATAGAAATGGGTGTGGGTTCAATTGTGGAAAGGAGTGTTGCTGTTAAGCAGTAGCGACACCAAGACTGGTGTGCATAGCCTGAGCCTCAAGGGGCTCCAATAGGGCTCCTCTGTCTGCAAAGACTTCAGTGCCTCAACAGCTTCGGCGAGCTAGGACCGAGCCACAGAACTTGACAGTAGTTACTAGTAGGATGCCGGCCTTCATCAGGACTGACTACTTATGTACTTCGTCCCTTACGTACGTGGAAATTACTATCCTTTCCCACCGCTCCGGACACACCTAGAACCCGGACACTTGCCGATTTCTCTAAGTCGTTTCGGGAGATTTTTTTTTGGTGCGCTCCTCTAGGTCCCCTCTACATTCCGAAGTATCATGATAGTCCAGGCGGAGGTGGTATATGCGTGCATAAATGGCGGAACACAGCATCATTGGCTATTTGGCTAATTTTGTATGCTTACAACAGAGCTAGGACATTGAGATACCCAAAATGGCTCATATACTAGGTCCTTAGCCTCCAGCCAGTACATGTACCAAATTTCAAGGTTCTGCAATATCTAGGTCGTCTGGAAATTGTGATTTAATGACGTAAAACCTCCCGAAACCTTTGTGAATGGCCGGATCAAGCCAGGGATAGCTCTGCAAGTTGGGTAAAGGGTGCTGGGGACAACAACTATAGTGCCAAACAAATGGGAGATGGCTCGGAGCACATTCAAGGCACTTCCAGAAAGCGGCCGGATGGTCCTTGGCCAAAAGTGATGGAAGTGATTGATGCTATGTTGCGGGAGGAGCTGATGTGTCTTGAGGGTTCTGGCTTCACAGATGGGTGCATTCTATGTGGTAGAATGTCCCTTAAAAATTTCAAGTCAAAAGGTGGAGAACTGAGTAGGCCATGGCCTGGACAATCACCAAAACTTATGTTACCTAGAACTCGGACACTCGGGTCCGATCGGAAAATCGATGCTGTTTGTGAACGGATGGGCCGGTTTTCACGAAACAAAGTCCTAAACCGAAAGAAAAGACAAATTAGCATTGAATGGGGCACTTGGATTGACATAAAACCCTAGTGTACAACGAGATATTCAAGCCTTTTTCTTAAATGTCCGGAATCCCCGGAAACGATAGTATAGTTATTTGAATTCAAGTGCGAGGGAGGGATTTCGATTTCGAATACAGTACTTTGAGGGAGCACAAAATATCTACAGAGATGGCGGGACCTTTTTTTGTGGAAATCTGAAAGAGAGCGGGGATGATCTCCGATAGCGGTGTCGAAAACCTGTCAGATTGATATCGCGGGTTCAACTTCGCCGAAAGTAGAAAGCGGTAAAAGGTCGAATTTTACCTCTCTCTTTTCTCAGGCTTGACAGCGGTGAAAATTACGCACTTTTAAGAGAAAGAGAGGTGAAATTTGAAAAAAAAAAAAAAAAAAAAATCGAAAAATATCTATAAATGGGAGCCATGGTGCTACGGCAGCGACCAGACCAGACCTCCCCTGGCCATGTGATGATAGTACAAGATTTTACGAAGGAGAATTAGAACAGCCGAGGAATGGTTTTTTGATCCCTACTAGGACCACAGTCGACAACCTGTCGGGAAAATGAAGGAGACACAATTCCAGCATACGAGGGGGGTCTCATACACTAGAGCTGATGAACCCCATTGCATCAAACCAACATAATTGAGCTGTGGCCGGGACTCAAAATAAACCGACTATTAGCGTGAAACGATAAGTGAGGGTAGTGAGGGTATTCTGCAGCAAAGAAGAAAAGTAAATCAGAGTGCCAAGAGGAAGAAACATGGATTCATACATTGAGTGTTTGAGAGGCAACAGTAGCATCCGCTTTAATCGCCAGCAGCTGAGTCTCCACTCGTGTTAGGCCAGCGATCTGAGCGCGAGATTAGTTGAGGCAAGAGGATAAACAGACAAACGCACGGTGAAAGTCTGGAACGATTCGTCCAAACGTCTATTGAACAACTCCAGGGTTGCCTCGTCACGGTTGAGAGACAACAATCGCCTTCGCTTTGTGAGACGTGCCATGCCATTACAAGCTTCAATCAGAACACTGGTGGATAGAATAATCTTGGTTGAGCAAAGTCATCGTGCAGATGTAATTGTAACGTACTTGTCGAAACGCTCTATACTCATGAGCATAGATGGAGAGATATTCGACGGGTCTGGAACGGCGTCCGTCAGCGCTTCGAGGACTTCGTAGGCGCGCTGCGAGAGCGCCTTGGCTTTCTCCTTCGATGTTTTCACGCGCTGAAAGGCGGCATTAGATTAGTTGAGGAGATCACAACAAGAATCCTTTCTCGACCAACATCGACGATATTCCACAACGCCAAGACTCCACCAACAACGCTTTTCAAAGGGGGGAACGCATCGGCCGACTCCAGCAGAGCGGTCAGGGACGTCAAGGCGATATCGCTGCAGGCAGCGGAGCCACGCTTGATACGGGGTTTCCATTTGTCGGGAGGGAGCCGCATAGACCACTTCAGCTTCAAGTTGGCCAAACCCAAGCTGAGCTTGGCCATGCTTGCTGAAGCTGGTCCTCTATGAGTTGAAGGGAGAAGAGTGAAGAATGCAGAGGGGATGGCGGGTATTTACCCGATTTTTCGCCACAGCTTCTTGACAGCTTCCCGTTTGGGCCGCAACGCTGTGTCTGCGGCGTTTGGGAGTACCATTAAATTTGCCTGGCAGATTGCTGTTGTGCGCCGTAACATTTCAGCCTTCAGGTGAGCAGCAAGCGCTAGCAATTGCTTGATCTACACCGCTTCCACAATGTCACTCCCAGCCACACTGCGCGACCCTGCCGTCATCCATCGATGTTTCACCCGGCGCATCGCCCACGCTTGCTCGTCACCCAAACGTCGCCCCATTCCGGCATCCCGTCCATCCAGCTCGAAGTCGTCAGCGGCACGCACTCAGACGCGAGATTCAAGCGGGACTCCACTCGGTTCGATTCATGCCTCCGGGTCGAGCCGTGAAGAGTGCGAGGTAGACTGTGTTTTTTTTCAGCTTCAGGGAACATACTTATGCGAGGTAAGTACAGCGAGCGATGACGGAAAGACTCGCAGCGGTCGTGCGCACCTGCAGCAGATGGCTGCTTCGTGTGAGAATTCAAGCAGGACTCCACTCGGTTCGACTCCGGGTCGAGCCATGAAGAGCGCGAGGCGGACTTTTTTTTTCAGCTTTAAGCTAGGGAAACATATACGAGGTACATATCTCGCGATGAAGTAAAGTACATAAAGACTCGTGGCGGTGGTGCGCACCCGCTCCTCTTTTAGAATATACCAGTACATAGCCTAGGAATGTCAAATCGGGAGTTGAACCCGGTTCGATTAATTCCGGGTCGAGTCCTGCCAGAGTCCTGCATATGCGTGATCGCGTATAAAGGTGGTTTCTTTTTTGTCGTGGGAGTCTGGTTTAGTGCGGTACAAACAAGAGCAAGGAACGACCGGTTGTGCGCACCTGCTCCTGATGCCGTCAAAGGCGAGACTCAAGCAGGATTCCGCTCGGTTGGACTCCGAGTCCTGCATATGCGTATAAAAGTGCTTTTTCTTTCATCGGGCGAGTGCGAAAGTGTATCTAGGTTGGTGAGGTTATTAGATGAAGGAAAGACGCGTGGCGGTGGTTGATATTCCCAGAAATCTTTAGCTTTATCCAAGCAGGAACCCAGTTCGATTCCAGGTTGAGTCACACCGCCAAAACGAAATTTCAGCCCAGCTGAATATTGGTTCCCGAAACCAGTAGATTAGGCTACATAAAAAACGACACTGAAGCTAGGTACGAAACTACCAGATTCAGCCTGACGTAAACACCACTGAAACCTACGACATCAGCAACATTTTCGGCCAGGCGGATTGAGAGTACCCGCGCAGAAAATCACAAGCATTTTGGTTTGCGGTGATCCTTGGGTGATCCAGGATTCTCAACTTTTCCGCAGTGAACATTCCAACTTGAACCAGGACCAACCTTTTGTACCAGACTAAGCCCTTGGTTAAATACGGGGAGAAAAGAACCACCTGAAATCTGCAGCAAGCGAGGCAGCCCATCGTCTTGGACAGACGGACACTCCACAGCGGGCCGGCAGCCGAGGTGAAAATCAACCGTGGGATTTCGATGGGAAACCGAGGTAAAAACCATTCGGAAAACATGATCGGTTTCTCAAATGCTGAACAGACGAATTTTCCCCCCTCGCTGAAAGGTGACTGAGAAACAGCTATCTAGTTGGGGAGGCCCAAATTGCCTCAGATTCGCTCATCAAAGCCTCACCGCGCGACTTGAAGGCAGCCAACTTCTTGATAGTGTGCATTGTGAGTGAAGTGGCGAGCTAAATGCCTTCGAGGCGCAACGATAAAAGTTAAGCCCGCAAACAATTATAAACCTCAACTCTCTTGTCTTTGTTCCTCTTTGAAAGATTTGCTGTCAGCTTTGCACATTTCTTTCGGCTATCCTTGATGATGGGGCACGGCATTCATGTAGAAACGGCTGAAGCGACGCTAAAAAGGGTACGCAGAAAGTCTATGATTTCATGTTTCATCCAAAGGAAACGGTACAACGTAGCTAATGAGTGAATCGGAGTTGGGCATCTGGCTGGTCGAATATAAACTGCGAACAGGCCGGGAACAGGCTCGAGGTGGAGCTTCTCCCGGTCCTACACACGCTCTCGCCACTCTCGCCACTCCCGCTGTGCCCTCCTCAGTTCGAGGAGCTGTCCGGGCTTGAGACCAGCTTCTTTAAGAACGAGATCGGATGCGTCCAAAACAGCCGCTGCCGTTTCGAACCCATAATCCTCGAGACAGTCCCGAATAGTATCGCTGACATGGTACTGACGACAAAAGTCGCGCACCGACAGTCCCCGCAGACGCAAATGAACTCCTAGAGGTGCGGCGCCCTGATATAACCGACCCGCTGATATTGAAAACTGAGCGCCTGCAGTGAGATTATGTCCCCAACTGGTGCGCAACACCTCTCACCTCTAGCTCGTGAATGGATTGGAGGACTTCGTTAACAGTAACCAGCTATGAGAGTAAGTTTAGTTCCTGCAATCGGTGTTGAGTGAGCCGTGAACTGAGACGTACCGTGGAATCTGCGATCAGTTGTGCGAGTGTCGCGTTGTGTTTTTCGAGAGAAGACGAGTGATCAGCACTGTTGAAAAACTGGTTGAGCCTGCCTTGCAACCTCGCCGCCTGGAGATCCTCCGTGATAGATTGAAGTTCCCTTCATACGATGAATGAACACATAGTAGAGACTTATGTCCAGGTATGCCCACCGTTGGAACCCCTCGACGACCTTGCGCTCACGGGTATTCCCCATCATTGCCGTGACAATAGGTGTAAGAAGCTCAATTCGCGCCGCCATTTCAGCAAGGCCTTGTGTATTCTCTGAAGTTTGCTGGACCTCAAGAATTGAGCGAATGGATTCCAGATTTGACTGGACAGACCTCAATGAGATCGACAATAGCCAAGAGAGGCTCGACCACAGCACCCAATACCGAGCCCAATGGGATACTGCTTGAAATAGAACTCAGAGTCCTGAGCGCAAATTTGAGTACGTTGCGAGTCGAGTTATTTCTTGCGGAGGTCGGTGCACTTTCGGCGAGGAATGAGGCGCCTTCATTGGAGGCCGAAGCCGTCGTTGGCTGTCTAATGCGGGCTTTATGGAAGAGATTACGAGGGAACTTGAACAACTTGCGGAGGGGCGCGGGCATTCCAAGAAGTGGTGGGGGAGGTTTGGGAACCGGTACACTGATAGCCTGTCGCCGTTGCTTTAATAGCGGCACGTGTTGCTGCTGCTGTTACCTGAGCTGCAAAGCCTAACGCAGTCCCAAAGCGCTCCAGGAACCGAATTACCATATGGGGGGAAATCAAAATTTTATTCAGCGACTTGAACTTTGCAGATCATTCTTTCAACTTAGACTTCGACTTTAACTTGGCACCCTCCCGAAATCAGGATGTCCGAGCTCTGCGGTCCACTTTGATCTCTCCCATTCCTGGCTTGTGTCCCAACTTTCCTGTTGAATGTTAAATAATTCGGTTTTTGAACATGAATCTGAAAACCAAACTTGAACGGTCACGGGCGCGTCCCCCTTTCTTGGACGCGCAGTAGAAATTCTCGAGGAGATCAACCGCAAACTCACTATGCCTATCACTAATCGCCCGAGCGCTTACTGGTGCACCATCGGGCGGTCGGCTGACATTAATGTATCGGGCAACCGCTTTGTGTACTGACCCCGTGTGCTTACTTGCTTCGTATAGAGTTAAAAGTTTACAGCTGTTGTTTCTTTCTGTCATTTAAACGTGCCCGTAACGGTGAAATACATTTTCCGGTTGGTTTTCTCCGTATGCCGTACAATACTGGCATAATGAATGGACCAGCTGCAAGGATTGAGGAGAGACGGTCATAGGGAAGCACATTCCCCTCACCTCATCGGCTTGATGACAAGTTACCGGGACTATCGAAGCTTCATCGCCACTGGGATCGACTGTCGCTTTGTTGCCGCTTACCCAGGTCCTTGGTCCCCATTTGGCTCCGCGTTGATTTTAAGGGTAAGGGAGCGCCAGTTTGTCTGATAAGCTTGTGATCGGATGCAATCTCTTCAACTCTTTTATTAAGATAGTGGCGTTCCACGCCCTTTAACAGCAACCAAATGAACTCACTAGGTAAACGGATCCTTCGAAGGACGAACGAGAAATAGTTAGATTCCACACAATCCCAATCCTATCCAGGAGAGTTGTGTATGCGATTAGCGTACTTAGACTTGAAACAGGGAAATCCTGGCGTGCAGAGGAGCTTGATTTGTCTTTTGTAATCAGAGAGACCTAGGTGAGTGTCGTATTCGACTTGTTTAACAGCTGTGCGAGCTAAGCAAAAAAAAAAAGAAATCAAGCCCGGGCCCCTCGAAGCTAGGACAACATGGGAAAAAAACGAAAGTAAATCGAGCCGAGGCTTCGGGCAGCACAATATTAATGCCTGCAGGGAGCCGATACAAAAACGGGGTGACGGAGCGATAAACTCACAAAGGGGTCAAGTCCTCCAGACGCAAGGATGGATGGCGTGTGCAGTTGACATTTCCCGCACGAACTATAGTTCTTGTCCCCGCCCTAACTGACGAAGGATACGAGGCTCGTATATTTTAGACCAACAGCAGTGAATTGCCGTCGTTATCGGCGAAGTGTAATTCGGCCTTTTTTCGACGAGGAAGACACAGTGCCCGCAGGCCGGAGGACAAGCGAAGCCTAGAGTTTGTCAAATAAAATTTGGAACCGAGTCGCTGGCGGTCGTGTGGGTGGGGCAGAATCGGCGGAGGAGGACACCAGTCAACCCCTGTGTGAGAAGTTGCGTAGGAATCGGAGTTCCGGATCCACGTTCTGTTACTCCATCTGCAAGGCCATGAAACCGGTTTTCGGCGCGTAGATACGCAGGAGTTTAACAAATAAGGGGTGGGCGTTGCGGTTCGGATTCGCCATGATGTACAGTGCTGGTACAATGAGCCAGTGGGAGGGACCGTGAGGGGATAGGGTATGGAAAGCATGAAGGAGCAAGGACTCCATCCCCGAAAAGGTAAATGTACAGAAGAAGTTTTCATCCCGCGCATCAGATCAGAACAAAAAATGAAACGAACGAAATTAACCTACTGTCAGAGCATCTTCACGGAGAAATGCAAGGTTCGAGCCACCTCGGCAACGTCAGTCATGGACAGAAAGATGTCAGGACCGCCAAAGGACCGCGCGTCAAGCCCCCGCATTTGACTCTCCCCCACTCCCATTCTCTCCGACAGACAAAGAAGATAAAAGAGGTGTCGACACAGCGAGTTCATGAACTCTCGACGTGTCACAGCGCTTGATCCCTCGGCGCCAGATATCGATATCGGCGCCGGAAAAAAAGTGAAAACGAAAGAAACACTGAGTGAATCCAGAGACTGACCTACGCCCGGATTCGATACGCACCCGCCATCGCACTGCCGAGACGACAAGCGTCCTCCCTCCAGGGACACGAAAGTGCGCATCTGTTACACTCCTCTCGGTAATCACGTGAGTAAGAGGAACAAAACGAGGAGACATGCTCGATGCAGAGTAACAACCATCGCACCGAGACGACTGCTAACACTTGACGACTGCCAGAAATAAGAAAAAGAAGAAAAAAAAGAAGAAGGTATGGTGAACAGTTGTCCCCGACACCCAGCATGCGTTGCGCAAGCGGCCCTCTTGGAAACGATATGGAGAAAGGCCGCCCCTGGCGCGGGACTGTATCCACATCTACGACGCCTAAGAACGCCTACGGCGCCGGATGTGGCGCACAAGAACGTCTGGGGCGCTCGATTTGACACCGCATCCGCTGCTTCATCCCTCTCCTCCGCAGACGGCATACACAAAACCGAGACAGACTAGAAAGCTTGAAACAAAATCGAAATGAGAAGAAAGTAACATGGGCGAGT
The DNA here is from genome assembly GCA_029233265.1 of Mycena alexandri. Classification (NCBI taxonomy): domain Eukaryota; kingdom Fungi; phylum Basidiomycota; class Agaricomycetes; order Agaricales; family Mycenaceae; genus Mycena; species Mycena alexandri. The sequence goes on from JARJCM010000411.1 coordinate 38,678, forward strand.
CGCCGCCGCCCGCACCAACCTGACAAGCCCCAAGAACCCGTCGCGTGACGCGACAGTCGATCATGTGGGCAGCGAGGAGAAGATCTTAAGAGGATAATTACAAGGCCTGCGACTGGGGCACCGAGGAACGCCGCCGCCTACCCCAGCATCAACTTATCTGGAGGAGGTAGGGCCCGAAGCTAGCGGCGAGGGCGGGGGCTCGAAGCTAGCGGCCGGGTGGGCGTAGACATCCGATGTGTATATTGTTATTGAGTGTTGCCATTATTGCTGTCGTTCATTATTGCCCGTCGTTCATCGTTGAGGAAGGATGCGACGGGGACGCCGAGGAGGAGACACGTGGTGCGACGCGCGTTGCGGCAGTGAGATTGGACCTGGGCGGACACGGGGCGGGAGGGACTGGGGATTTGGAGCTGGCTCATGCTGGTTGTGCTCCAGCTGTGCGTTGCAGAGCCAAGGGAGACTCAGTGCAGGATGGAAGAGACGAAGACGAGTGAGTTTCCTTATTAGGCAGGAGAACAACACTTGTCAGCAGGCCACGCGTTTCAGACTGCCCCTCGCGCACGTGCACCAATTCCAACTCTCGTCCGAGCCGTCTCTCAACTCAATTGTGCTACGCATTTAGGCCGGCATGGCAACTCTTGTCTTTGTCTCAGATGAAGAGCTGTCAACTTTGTTATCCCTTTTTTTGGACCGCCCTCGACTGTTGCCAGGCAGGAACGTTTAGGAGCCTAATAATTCTGCATGGCTTGTCTTTGGTCCGTGGCCTATTCGGGCAGCACACAAGAGCGGTTGAGGCACAAAGATCACAACGTCCTCAGGACCCCCCCGAATTCAGCCTCACGCTCGTGGTCTATTGTCTTGAAACGACCGACAACGTACTAAGCTATTCAAATCCGGACCACATACCTCCAACCTCCAACCCTGCATGGGAGCCTCCCCGCACATTCGTTGCTTTGCTTCCTTCCTTCCTTCCTTCCTTCCTTCACCCGTTCCCGGCCAAGTACCATTACCTTGCAATCAAGTGCACTCTCCGACCTCGCTCTTCTTCTCCTCAGTTCTCCTCCTCATCCTGACAAATCACCATCGAACGACTGTTTTTCCCCCTGCCAATGGCAATCGAAATTAATAAATTGTATCTAGTTCATGAGGCAGCGTGTCGGAGGTGCGCACCTACTGCTTCATGCGAGGATTCAAGCAGGAATCCACTCGGTTCGATTCCGGGTCTAGCCATGAACAGTGCGGGGTGGTTTTTTTTTCTTTTTTTCTTTTTTTCTTTTTTGCAGCTTTAAGTTAGGGGAACATATACGAGATATCGCTCGCGATGAAGTAGAGCAAGGAAGGAGAGACCCGTGCCGGTCGTGCGCACCTGCTCCCAGTGAATGCAAGCACAAACCCAGTTTGACAAGGCGTCGAGTCATCATAGCGCCGCGGTACGAGCATCTTTTTTGGTCATTCTCAGGCTATGGAAGTTTTCTAGCTTAGTAACAGTGAAACCGGGATGAGCGCACGGAAAGACGCCTGGCGGAGCACCATAGTATGTGCGACTCCCAAGCGGGATTCGAACCCGGTTCGATTAATTCCGGGTCGAGTCCTGCATATGCATGATGCATCATATTGTACTTACTTTAAATGAACGTGGTGGTTTTTTTCCTTCATCGGGCGTATCTAGGTCGGTGAGGTTCAGATTAGATTCAGATTAGATGAAGTAGATTCCCGTGGCGAGGATATACCAGTACATAGCCTAGGAACATCAAATTGGGAGTTGAACCCGGTTCGATTAATTCTGGGCCGAGTCCTGCATATGCATGATCACGTATAAAGGTGGCTTCTTCTTTGTCGTGGGAGTGCAAAAGTGCATCTAGGTTGGTGAGGTGTGGACGAGAGCAAGGAACGACTCGTAGCGGTGGTCCGCACCTGCTCCTCATGCCGTCAAAGGCAAGATTCAAGCAGGATTCCACCCGGTTCGATTCCAAGTCCTGCATAGGCATCGCATAACACCCACTATAGTTTATTTCATACAAGCCACCACCTACTTGATTGTAGAGTACTGCTGCGTAGCCCCCGGGCCAAATACAGTGTACTATATAGAAATAATGAAATGAAATGAAATATGCGTATAGAGGTGTTTTTTTCTTTCATCGGGTGAGTGCGAAAGCGTGTCTAGGTTGGTGCGGTACAACCAAGAGCAAGGCAAGACATTTAGAGGTGGTGACATTCCTGGACATCTTATGCTTTATCCAAGCAGGAACTCAGTCGAGTCATCACAGTGTACTATTAGCGACTGGGTACTGGGCCAGTCGGGTAGTGGGCCACTTGCATAATACAGGTCGTTATCTTGCGGAACTGCGTGGTTTGGTGTTCGGAGGAGGGAGTATGATGATGTAGACCAAATTTGGAGGCCGGGTGATGCGTTGATCATACGCTGTGCTCCGTTTGGTTCCGAGGGCAGGGTGGGAATTGATCATTTCTTATCTCCAAACGGACCTCGCACTCTTCCTTTGCCCGTTTCTCATCCAATTCTCAGCCGATTCACAAGGTTGAGGGCTCGCTTTGTTGCCAAGACCTCAGGGGATGCCTTCGTGCAACGCTGGATGCTTAAATGAACCGACATTCCCCGTTATTCCGCTCCAGGGTAGCCACACCTTCTTCTGGATGGCGCGAGACAAACCACTATCTGGCGGCCCACCTGACTCTGCCGCGGGCCCACCCCCGGGTATGTGCACTTATTGCATGTGTATCTACAAAATTCCAGCTCTATTCTGCCCTCCACCCCTCAGTATTGCGTTCACTATGGGCCATTCCATGGACCCAGCCAATTTTGGTGTCGGAAGGAAATGGATTTTTTTCGGAGGGTTACTGCTATGGACAGGCCGTCCAATGTACCTAAGTATGTGCTATTTCTTTATGTCCACATCTCCAGCACTTATTTTTGCCCAATATTGGTCTCTCTTCTTTGTAGCGCATGCGATTCTGTTGATTCACCCCTTTCTGCCTTCTTCCCTGGTGGGAAGGTCTAGTAATTATACCCCTTGTATCTGTTAAATTTCTATCTTCGGAGTAAAGAATTATGCATTCGAATCCCCTGAGTGGTTTTGAGTGCACTGGGCTGCATGTTACGGGTCCCAACAGCTTATTTAGGCCGGTGGCTCACTACCCCCGTTTATTGCCATTTCGGGGTACCGCCCAAAATAAATTCGCAGGCGAACTCACTCCTAGGATCCTAATACTCACGCAAGTGTCGAAATATGGGTACAGAAAGCATTATATCGGCTGGCCAGAGGGCAAAAGTGCCAAGGTGGCCCAGTACCAGTGTTGGCAATTAAGGGTTAATTATTTGTGGTGGGGACCTTTAAGCCTTAACCAGAATTAAGGCCTTAATTAAGGGCAAGCCTTAAGGCCTTAAAGCCAATTTAGGTAGTACTTTCCCACGGCCAATGGCAGCACTGCGAAGCAATGCGGGTGACGAAAAACTGAAGAAGATTTATGTCTACGGTATGTATACATCAGTATCATCCTCTACTCCCCCATCGTCAGGCCTGGCGTCCTCTTCCGCGTCTACTTCAGGGTTCCGACCGAATGCCTCCATTAACTCCGCCTCGCGATCAAGATCCTCCGAACTAACCTTCATCACAGGCTTCGTTCCACCACCAAAGAGCACAGAAGGAGAGGAGTCTTTCACCACTGTGGGGTGAGTAGAGGCGGCAGAAGCAACAATATCTTTCATGGAGATGCGCAATAAGCGGCTCGGCTGTACCGGTCCGAACCCTTAAGCCTTAACGTCTCAGCTGGGCCAGCCATTAAGACTTAAGGGAAGGCCTTAATAACCCTTAAACCAATTAAGGCCTTAAACCTTAAGGCCAGTACTGGGCCAGTACTGGGTGACATATAGTACCCTTCCGAGTCGTCTCCACCTGTTTTTTATTTTGCCAGTGGGACCTGTACCAGCCTCCAGGCCTGGTGAGGCGTGGATGAGAGGAGTCCACAGTAGATTACTATTTTCTGAATGAGCCGAACAGTGACTAACGGTGACTTGACAGCAGCCAACTGGAGGAAGATCGGATGCGGCCAGCGGCACATATAAAGACCGGCTGTGCCGAGGCGCCATTGCCATTGCCGCGGCGGCCTGCCTTCGGTGAAAGTGCCGGCAACGGCATCGACGCGCCGATGCCTCTACTACTTATTTCGGATGCTGCGCGCGCTTCGGACTCATTCCTCGTTGCTGCTGGTGAAAGAACTCATAGCATCAGAAGTGTTAATCATCTGGAGCGATGCATCTAGAGTAACTGGCATTCACATTCACTAATGTCGCAAGCGGGATGAGAACTTGGGCATCTCGGTCATGGGAGTATTTCAACGAGGTATGAGTTTACAGTTCAAGTGTCTGTTTATAAGTGACTATGTTGGGGGTGGTCCTGACAGCATCTGGAACGCCTTGACCGGCCAGGTTGTTTGTAGACACAATGCGTGTGCCGTCGGGGGAGAATGCCACGGAGTAGAGGCCCTCCATTTTGGTCACCTCAGCGCCCGTTCTCGCGTCCCAAATCCGCACGGTCTCGTCGTCTGAGCCAGACACAACATACACACCGTTAGGTGAGAATGCCACGGAGCGGACCCCACCGCTGTGGCCCTTCATGTTGGTCACCTCAGCGCCTGTCATCGTGTCCCAGATCCGCACGGTCTCATCGTCTGAGCCAGACACGATAAGCGTGCCATTGGGCGAGAATGCCACGGAGTACACAGATCCGCTGTGGCCCTCCATTTTGGTCACTTTAGTGCCTGTCATTGCATCCCAGATCCGCACGGTCTCATCGTCTGAGCCAGAAACGACAAGTTTGCCATCAGGCGAGAATGCCACGGAGTAGAAAGGGCCACTAGGACTGTCTGAGTCAAGCGCGTCAGAACTGACCTCCATTTTGGTCACCTCGGTGCCCGTCGTTGTGTCCCAGATCCGCATGGTCTCATCATCTGAGCCAGACACAACACGCTTACCATCGGGCGAGAATGCCACGGAGTAGACAGTTTTGCTGTGGCCCATCATGTTGGTCACCTCAGCGCCCGTCATCGCATCCCAGATCCGTACGGTCTTGTCCCGTGAGCCAGACACAACACGCGCGCCGTCGGGTGAGAATGCCACAGAGTAGACAGTGTTGCTGTGGCCCTTCATGTTGATCACCTCGGCGCCCGTCTTCGCATCCCAGATCCGCACAGTCTTGTCGTTTGAGCCAGACACAACATGCACGCTGTCGGGTGAGAATGCCACCGAGTTGACCTGGCCACTGTGGCCCTCCATGGTCACCTCGGCGCCCGTCGTTATATCCCAAATCCGCACAGTGGCAGATTCAGATTTGTCTCTGAGATAGAAACCGCCTTGGGATGGTTAGATTTAATCAATAACCGTCGGGTTTACGCGTACCAAACAGCGACCTCGGTTCATATTTGGTAAAAATCCGTCTGATTAATTCAGATTCATCCGGAACTGCCTCCTCGTTCTGTGAGGCGGGAGATGAATAAGTGATACGACAGGAAATGTAATACAGACCTCCTCTAACACGGACGACCATTCATCATCATGGATTACCACCACGGAGGGAATCTCAGGCTGTGGTAGTTTCAAACCGTTTTGCTCAGTTGGCAGCCTCGCTCGGAAGAAGGATCACAGCATACAAATGATTCGAGAATATGTTTGTTAATGGCATCTGCAGGATGAAACGGCTATATAGAACATCAGCAGGCAACTCAATTTGGCCACGAAAAATTGACACACTCGTGTGGCGGGAGAATATTCTACGGTGTTCATCTCTTCGTCGCGCGGAGTGCTGCCATCGTCGTCGCGCGGAGTACTGCGGCCTGCGAGCGCGAGCGTAGGGGCAGGAGGAGCAGTGGACCCACGAAATGAATTGAACCATCGCTGTGAAAGGAAAGTGACCGGTTTCGAGTCTCCCACTAGAATTGCTTGCGGTATTTTCCTTCCCGCTAAATAACGAATGATGATTTTGAAACCCCGCAGGAAAACAGTTTGATTCTGGGTAGATTGGGCTTCACCGGGAGGCCGACGTGGTCCCATATCGGCGAATGCGCTATTAGCCTCCCAATGCCATGTGTTTGAGCCACCTGCCGAGCCAATCTGGGCGGCGCTGAGTTTCAGAGAAATGCGGCCATCCTCGGTGTGACTTTTTGCTGCTGCCACACCCCACGATACCGACTTGTCGACCCCCGTGATGAGATACAGGTCGCCGTTCTCGACCGCGGTCCCGAGGCCGGTGACGAACGCGTACCAACTTTGTGCATGCTTGATGGCGAGGTTTCTGAATCTGTTGCTAAACCGTAGGTCAAGTCGAGATCCGCCGTCTGGCAGTAGAAGAACAGCTGCCTGTGTCGAGGCTGTGGAGAGCTCAATAATCGCCCCTGCTCCCATGGGGGAAAATCTGCAAAAGTAGTATGAGACACTACCGTGAAAAAAGACAAAAACAGATGAAACGACTTGCACGTTATCCACCTGTGCATCCACATCCAAACGGCGCTTGTTTATCTTCGTATTCGAGACATGAGACCCTGGGCGGTGGTAGGTCTTTTTCGACACGAAGGGGTTGGGACCCAAATCGACCCGCTCAAATCCGGCAGGGACTCCGAAGCGATTGGCCGGGTCATCGTGGGGACGACAAATGTTGAAAAACACATTGAATGACCCATCGGAGGACAGAGCTCCGACATCCCCGATCTCGACGCCCCTCGCCTGGCATTCAGGAGGGAGATCATCGGACGGCTGGGGGTACGACAGAGGATAACCATTGCCCGTGGCGAGGAGCAAGCGACTGTAAAGATCACGGTCCGACATCGTGGTCGAGCGCGGGAGGGCGAGACGGCCTGTCTGTGAATGCTTTATACACAGTACAACTCACAGCATTATTTTCGACAGCAGTACAACTCACAGCATTATTTGTGTCTCGACAGCGGCCATGGAAGACGAAGCCGTAACCCGAGTGATTTATGTCACACCATGAGTGTCCGAAGAGGTTAGGAAGGCGCATTCGTTTTCAGCACGGAGAAGGATTGGATTTGATCTTTGCGCGCTCATTAGTGTTGATTTTCGAACGGGAGAACTCGGAGCCTGAGGTTGATTACAATCCGTCGTGGAAACGCAATGGAAACGTGTAGGCAACGCCGGCGCGGGTGGGAAGACCTAATGAGCTGTGTTCGCTGTTCAAGCTGTGTGATATCTACATCCTGCCGTTAGATTGTAGCCGCGCCGCAGACCGTTCTCAAGGCAGGAGAAAAGGAAGCTTTACGCCGCCCCAGAAGTTCTATAGCCGCAGCCTGGGAAGCGCACCGGCATCATCACTCATGATGTCGTTCAGCCATTGGGCTGGAGTGTCCGATAGCTACGTTTTGAATCAATGAATAAGCCCAGTTCTGCTGGTTTCCAGATGTGCTGCCAGCTGTGAATTTATTTTATTCGTGGTGTGTAGGGATTACATAGCTAGTTAGAGCACGAGTGTAAGAGAAATGTACTCACATTAACATTCCTTTCCCACTTTCTTACGCTTTCTCAGATTTCACAGGCACCTAAACAAATCGTCAGTGAATTGTCAGCATTAGGTCGATAAGAATAAACAAAAACGAGAATGAAAATGAAACGTCACACGCTATCCCAGTGCGCCGCTGGCGCACAAGCCTGCGGCGCCCGACGTAACGCCAGATCCTTCGGCATGAACTCAGCCCGCCGCCTCCTCCACCCACCACCCCCGGCGACATGCACATGGAGTGCGAAGTACTGGTGCAGAGATCGACGACATCCCACCACAAGGCCGACAACGGGCAACGACGCACTACACCGCACCGCACCGTACCACGCGCAGCCATAACCCTCCGACCACAACGTGCGCCTGTGTCCTGCGTCCAACGAGTGATAAAAAGTGAAAACTGAAAAGAAGAAAGAGAAAAAAGAAGATTACTTGACAACGCCTCGAACATCTTCGTCCACCCGCACTGCCTCGCCCCGCATGCAGCTCAGCTGCTCCGTCTCCCGCGCGCCGCAAATGACAGGGAGAGCAATATAATGTCCTCGAAGTGCACCCAAGACGAGGTGACAAGCATCACACCGCAGCAAGCGCAATGAGCAGCAACATTGTGTGGCTGGCCAGGCGGAAGACGCGACGGCGGGACGCGGTGGACCGACGACTTTGTTTGACGACGGCACATCGTACGGCAGCAAGATCTGCAGACGGTACCCGAACCGCCGCAGCTATCGAGCACGCAAGGTCGTAGGTCGTAGGTAGTAGAATGCAGGGAGAAGAAAAAGGGGTAGAAGTAGACCGGGAAGCATAAAGCGAATGTATAGAAAGGAGAAGCCAAAAAGCTAGTAAGCGCAGGAGGGAGGCAAGGCGCAAGCAGGCGCGTTCCATCGTCCAAATGCAGGCACCTCGACGGCGCGCAGGATGCGCTATCGACAAAAACTGCCAGCAGAAAACTGGACAGCGCCGGGGTCCGCAGTATATCTGCCGGCGCGACATGGGCGCATGGGACAGCCGCCGCTGAGTTGGCCAGCTTGCATGGAGACGGAGGATGCCACACCACATGCATCACCGCTAGAGCTGCGCGCCCAGCGCCGCCCCATTCCGAGAAAAACCACACCAAACCCCAAACGCCAGAAAATCATCGAGAAAAGAACTCAAATCACCCTCAATACCTCAATCCCCTCTCCACCTTGCTCATCCTCACCGCCGTATCCACATTGCCCCTCCTAATCAACCGAGACGTCGGTGTATGCGCCGCCGTTGGGGTTGCCGTTGTTATTTGCGTCGTCGTTGGTGTTGTTGGAGGAGGGGTGCAACGGGGACGCCGAGGAGGAGGAGACGACTTGGTGCGAGGCGCGGTGGGGTGGGGGTTGTCTTCTCCCTCCACTTCCTCTACAACCGCACTTGAATTTTGCGAGTGCGAGTGAGATTGGACCTGGGCGGACACGGGGCGGGAGGGGCTGGGGATTTGGAGTTGGCTCATCCTGGTTGTACTCCAGCTGTGCGTTGCAGAGCCAAAGGGAGACTAAGTAGCGCAGAAGGAAGAGACGACGAGTGGGTTTCCTTATTAGGCAGGAGAACAACACTTGTCAGCAGGCCACGCGTTTCAGACTGCCCCTCGCGCACGTGCACCAATTCCGACTCTCAACTCTCCCTCAATTGTGCTCGTATTTAGGCCGGCATGGCAACTCTTGTCTTCGTCTCTGCAGATGAAGAGCTGTCAACATTGTTGTCCCTTTTTGGGCCGGCCTCGACTGTTGCCAGGCGGGAACGTTTAGGAGCCCAGTAATTATTACTGCTGCATGGCTTGTCTTTGGTCCGTGGCCTGTTCGGGCAGCACACAAGAGCGCAAACTCCTCACTACCTCCCGAATTCCAGCCTCACGCCCGTGGTCTATTCTCTTAATTGTCTTCACCGTACTAAGCTATCCAAATCCGGTCCACATATCTCGAGCTCCAGCCCTGCATGGGAGCCTCCCCTGTGACATTCATTGCTTTGCTTCCTTGCTTCCCTCCTTCCTTCACCCGCGGCCAAATAACACTAGCATTATCGCGCAATCAAGTGCACCCTCCGACCTCGCTCTTCTTCTCCTGAATCCTGCGAAACGCCATCGAACGACTGTTTCTCCCCCATTATCTCTACCAATGGCAATGGAAATGAGGGATGAGAGCAGGGAAAGACTCGTAGCAGTGGTGCGCACCTGTTCTTAATTATCGCCGCACAGATGATTGAAGCAGCAGCCGGTTCGACTCCGGGTCGAGCCATGGCTGTAATATGCCCGGACCGGCAACGCCGGTCAGATGCACTGAAATCCAGTGAACTCCCGCCGAACTTCCACTGTATCTCAATGAATTCCAGTGTATATACCACCACCCACCGGGAAATAGAAAGATGTACGCTGAATTGCGATGAATCCGAGCAAAGACGCGATGGAATGAGAGAAAGAAATGGCCAACCCTACTGCAACAGGTACGAAAAATGAGTCTCAGTTCTGCCACAGAAATAAGGCCCTCACATTTGGGAGTCGGATAGACACGCCCACTTCTTTGAATCCAATACAATAAACACAGCCCTCCAGCGTCCCTGACCTCTATTAGATCCTCTACTTCGCATTCTAACCCTCCCCACCTGATCCTAAAGCTTCGCATCCCCCTTCACAACATCCCGCACCAACTCCAACCCCGCCACTGCAAACGCCACCATATTCCCCTCCCGCTCCGTCTTCCCCGTCTCCACCTCCCTCGTCACTGTCCCGCTCTCGCCCGCCAGCGCCAGCGCGACATACCCCGGCGTCCTGTTCCGCGTACTCCCGCCCGTCGGCCCCGCGGTCCCGCTCTCGCCGATGGCGTACGTGCTCTTCAGCGTGGTCCGCGCGTGCTCGGCTAGGCCGGCGACGATGGACGTGGTGGGCCCGGAGTAGCCTTTGACAGTGTCTGGCGTCCAGTGGGAGAAGGCGATGCGGGAGGGGAGGGTGTAGAGCTGTGGTTGGGGGCGTTAGTTGAGCCGCGGAGTGGAAGAGGGGCACGGTGAGGTTACGGTGAGGCCGCCGAGGTAATACTGGCTTGCGCCGGGGACGGAGAGGAGCGCGGCGGAGATGAGGCCTCCGGCGGCCTGGAGGAGTTAGGTTAGCTTTGCTTTGGACGGGGAGAAGGTGCGCACGGTTTCGGCGACGGAAATGGTTTCTTGGCGGGATTTGAGGAGCTCGCCGACCTCGTTGGCGATTGCGCGGAGGGCTGGCGGGAGGAAACTGGAGTTTGGGTCTGTTTCGTGCGGAGTAGCCATTTTCAACTGTGCGTCAATACAAGATTCCGAGTTGCGGGAGGGTGTTCAGAGAATTGGCTCTTTCTTTGCGGCGGGAGGCAGTACCTCGTTGGTACCTCGTGTAGGAAGCATACGTTCGGAGCAAGCCTGTCGCCGCTCCGGCCCGGCGAGCCGGCCCCTAGTTCACCCGATTTCCCCTCACGTCTCCAATTTTTTCCTCTCTCTTCTCTCCACCTTCCATCAGAAAATAGTGATCGCATACTGCCCATAGTAGTTATTTACATACGGAAACCCCACCTACTTTATGTAGAGTACTGCTGCATAGCCCCACAGCGTAAATAGAAATATGAACGAATGACCGGTTCGGTAGCCTGAGAGTCATGCATGAGGTTAATGACAGTCTTTTTCTATCTCCAGTCGATTCATGCATCAAATTATGACAAGGCCGTTGAAGGTCCAGGTGCCGAGCGCAGATGAAAAGAGGAGTTCCAACGTTATTACTTACTTGTGAGTGTCGAGCTCGGATTACTTAACCGTGGTTTGAGTCGTGGGAAACGAAACCTGGCTGATGTTGGTCGGGGAGTTGGAAATGTTTTCCGGACGGAGGTAGAGGTGTGTTCAATTACGACAGGGGTATGTTCACGCATTACAGCGCTGCGCCGTTTTGTTTGTGTGAGAGTATTGCTGCAGGGGTTTTCTCAAAGCGAAAGTCATATTGGCCAGGAACGTTTTGAGAGTCCTTGGTTGACATTGACAAGTGGCTTGACTCGGTTGCCGACGCTGCCGAGTGTGCCGGCACGAAAAATGATGAATTGTGTTCAAAAAAATGGCAGAGCCAAGGTATTCTGCAAGCGTACTCCAACTTCCTACTTTCTCAAACTCGAACTCTGATAAGGCATAAACCGATGCCGTGGGCTGACGGAGTTTAAAGTCCTCAGGCCGAGATCAGGCCGCACTCTCGACAACCAACCAACACTACTAAGAAACAAATTGACCGAAACCGTTTGGAATTTAAGATTGAGATTCTTCCTTCAGCCGTACTTCACATCCAGTGTCGCTGTATCACACTTCACGTGCGAGTTCTTCCTCGGCAAAGACGCTCCGGCGGATGATACCAGACGGCACACTGTTTGAGGTCCTATGTAGGTAGACCACTCCCCTGCCCCAAAACCGGCCTATTGTCGCAGACAATATTCAATACTTGAATCTGGGTCCAATCAAACTCGAGCAATTCGAGCAATTGTCTGTCAAGTTGAACATGCACAGATTCGAACATCTCCGAGATGCCCGGACCCCCAACCACATACAATTGTGTCCCCGGGATATGGATTTCCAGCGCGCCACCGCCTACATCACTCCTGCGACCAATGGATTTTCGGGCCTGAAACATGGCCTACAAACATGTCTTCGGTTTGGCCCTATTTTACCAACCCACCCAAAAGTGAACCCAACATGATAAGTTTTTGGATTCCTTTTACAGCCAAGTCAAAAACGATAGACGTTTTCGATTTGAAACAAAACTTCGGGCCGAGCATAGAATTTCAAAGTTTCGATATTTGACTCTCCAAATTACCTCTCGTGATGGGTGGAGCCACTTGTGGCTTTGGTAGGCAGAGGGCTTGGCTCGGCCCGAAGTTTTGTTTCAAAACGAAAACGTCTATCGTTTTTGATTTAGCTGTAACTCCCAAAATTCAGACCGTAATTGCAATTGTTCAAACCCTGAAATGCCCTGAAAAATATCATATATTTACTTTCTTTTTGATCCGGGAAAAAAAGCGCTTTGAGTTCCAAACAGACAAGTTCCCATTGTTCTCTTGCTGTTTAGGCCTCAAAGAGAACAATCCTTCTGGGCAAAAGAAATCGCAAACACAAAGGATTTTGAGTGAGTGTTTAGGTCAGGAAAATAACAGATGCATATCTCACGGTGTGTGCCTAAAAAATGGCCCAAACAGGGTTTATGTTCCTCGTGAACTTGGGTTCGACACAAGAATAAACCCAAAAAAAAGACATGTTTGGAACCCACATTTCGGTCCTAAAAATCCATCGACCGCAGGAGTGCATGTATATACTATGACTGACTTCTGAGATGAACTCCTGATACAACGTCGCCGAGCTTTCCTGAGCGACAGTAACCATATTATAGGATGCGGTAACAAATACAAGCAAGTACGTGAATGCTACTCTGGAACCTGGATGTCAAAGTGCGTGACTTGGGGGAAGCACAGCGGCGGCGCGTCGAGGAGGTGAACCTCGTCGAACTGTGTTGTCCCATCGGTTCCGCCAAAGAGGAACAGCCGGCCGTTGGCGAGCAATGCGGCGTGGTAGCCGCGCGCGCTGGGGGCCGTGCCTAGAGTGCCCCGCGGCTCGAATGCGAGCGATACTGGCCGGTGATGTGTAATGAGGCTCGGAAAAGGTGAGTACTAAGAAAGGTTACCCACCAAGATTGAAGAGCAGTAGATCGTGCACGTAACGGGTTCCGTCGTGGCCACCAAAGATGAATAGGTACGAGCCGACCTGGGTGGAGCTGTGCGACAGCCGACGGTGGGGTACCGGTGTATCAATGAGCAGCTTCGTCCATCGAAGTGTGCCTGCGTCTACTGAGCACTAGCAGTTGGTAATAAAGAATGGAACCCGCTCACTGAGGTTCAGGCACCAGATGTCGTCGAAGCAGTCCTTGCCGTCACTGCCCCCGACGACAATCATCACATTCCCAATCAGGTTCGCGGTGTGATACCCACGGTGCTTTGGTTTGCGCCCGGAGGTCTCAAGCTCCTGCCAGTGCAGCTTCGTGATGTTGGAGACGTCGAGCGTCCACAGGTCGTTGAGGGCGGACTTGCCATTGCCTCCGCCGAAAATGTATATTTTGCCTTGATAATGGACCGCTGTATGCGCGCGTCGTGCTTGAGGCGTTGGGCCAGTGACGGGGGGCCGCGACCAGCAGCGAGTGATGGTATCGAGGACGTAGGTCGAATCGTAGTATGTGGAGCCCTGGCCGCCGCCGTAAACCACTATGTTCCGGTTCACGAGTGTTGCGGTGTGCGTGCGAGATGGCGGCGGCGTTTCGCCGATGGTATCGGGACGAGACCATTGTAGTGTTTCTGTTGGGCCACGAGTAAGAATCGAAATAAAGTACAAGAGAAAGTTTTGGGCGTTTTCGCTGAACATTGGATTATAAACAAGGTCAGAAGAATAATCTGCCGTGTTCAAAGTATGTCTTTGCGCAAAGGACACATTTGTGTCCATCCAAAGGAAAGAATGCACCTTTACACACAAAGAGACTGAGACCAACACCAGGCAGAAAGACCCATCTGGGCCCATCCAGAGGAAATCGGAAACTCCAATAATCGCTTTGTGTGCAAGAACACAGTCAGAAAAAAATGACTTTCGAGACCATATGTTTTTGTTTGGAAGGCGCCGAAGATAATTTTGATAAGGGGAGAAACGCACCAGTATCGAAACAGTAAATATCTCTTGAGGATTCGCTGTCATCGCAGCCACCGAATAACCACGCAGTTGTGTCGACAAGAGTGACAGTGGGCGAGCGCATGGTACGAGATGGATTAACGCCCAAAACAGGCGCCTTAGACCAGTATAAATCAATGCTTGAGCCGTCGGTGTCATTGGGTAACTTTGGGCTATTTTGGGCTTTCTGCAGCGTTCCCAGAGTGCGGGAAGGCTTGTGATAAATTCAGTACTTGGAATCGGTGCGATAAGTTTTGTACTCGCGAGATCAACCTGCGCATTCGCAGAATCTTCCGGCACCGGATCCGGTTCCATTGGATATGCATTAAGCCCAAGGTCATCCTGTCGGTCCTCAGTCGAAATCATCAGAACAACGAAAGGGTTTGGAAATATTCAGAAAAGAACTCTATACTCACGGCATCACCCTGTCCGCCCCCAGAATCCTCCGGCATCGAATTCATTTCTTTTGAATGGTCATGCTTTGTATCAAGTCTAGGCTCGTCCTGTTATTCTTCAGTCGAAACCATCAACAACGATAGAAAGTAGTATTGAACCGTCTGCGGCAGGCCATCGGAACCTAAATCCTCCGAGGGAGGCAGTTGAGCTACTGGTTGTGCATCCAATGGCGCTGATTCACTATCGAGTCCCACTGTCGCCAGTCCATCCAGTCCATCCAAAGTCGTATCACGTAGAGATTCCTGAGTGTTGTTCCCTTCATCTTGCAAGAGGTCCCCGGTGAGACTGGTCAGTGAAATACTTTCGGGGTTCGAGACGAGTACGGCGTCTTCCGCGTTCCGGTTGTCGTCCTCGCTGCAGCCGCGGGTTGGTCAGAGGTATAAACATAACCCGATTTAAATTTCACACTATTTGGCTATA
Organism: Mycena alexandri; assembly: GCA_029233265.1. Classification (NCBI taxonomy): domain Eukaryota; kingdom Fungi; phylum Basidiomycota; class Agaricomycetes; order Agaricales; family Mycenaceae; genus Mycena; species Mycena alexandri. Next base: position 53,791 of record JARJCM010000411.1, read on the forward strand.
ACATCCAACTTGCCATTTTGGTATTGCGTTGACGCGAGTGGCCCCCAAACGTCGATGGCACAAGCGGTGGCCTGTGGTAAGAGATCTGCGGATTGTGGCCTGGGATGATTTAGTTGAAATGCCTTTATACTAGTTAAGCCACTTGCGCTCTTAATAGTCGAAGCAATTCGCAGAGCGAGTCGTACCACGGTTGGAGTACCTGTTCCCGTGCATCAAGCTTCCCAAACCAGGTTGAGAGTGCGACGAGAACCGTGACCGCAAGCAAATCTAGACCATCATAATCGAATGGCGGTTCAGGATCCTCCAAAGACCCTAGCTCCAGGACGTCCACCCCAATGTCCGTTAATGCCCGGACCAACTCACGACACAACTTCTTAGCCACAAGAGAATGCACACTGTCCATCTCCGACCAGAAACCAGGTAACTCGAGAATCCCCCCGAGATATCGAACACACAACGCGGCGGAGAACTTCGATTCGGAGTCCGTTCTTTACTGTCATTAGAGATGTGGGACACGGGGGCTCCATATCACTCACGAGCAATTCCATACCACCAACAGCTCTTCGATAATGGAGAAACTCCCTTCCTGACAGCGGGCAAGCTGCAGGAGAGGGGTGACCTCAATTCTTTCGGAGATCGAAGTGTCTGACAAACAGTCCGCGGCCAGGCCTTGCCAAAATGACCATTCTTCCGTTGGCGCTTCGCGTCCCGAGGGGAGGTCCCAGAGCTCGCAGATACCGGCTACCGACGTCGCGCCGCCCATACACTGGCATCCAAGGAAAACGACACGGAGGCCGAGAAACTGAGTACAAAGCTGCAAAACGTGCTTGAAGGCACAAAGTTGAGTATCGGGTGCCTCCGTCCTACGGGAAAAGAAGTCAGACGATACGCCCGGATGAAGAAGGAGATACACACGGAAAGGTATATTTCAAGAGCTTTGAGCAATAATCTTGTACCTTGGGCGGGGTCGAAGTGCGAAGGAGTTCCAGCTGCCTGAAGCGCTGTTCACCTTCTCCGAAACGGGCCTCGAGTTTCTGCGCCGCAACGTGGGGACCCTTGCCCATCCTGTGTGCGAGGCGGTTCGCCTTCTTCTCCAGTGTGTGACCCAAGACAGTGTACATCTGATCCAAGGTTCTTCCCGGATTGAAGGGACGTAGAGCCCATTTCTTGTCGGTATTTAACTCCGCTCTCTTGACGAGCAACTTTGTTTGTGAATTGGAAACTATCAACATAGTGGAGGAGGAAGGCGACGATATGGAGCAGTGAATGGGGGGATGAGAGGTGAAAGTGGCGGACACAGCACGCACACCACCTCATAAAAGTGTAAATTAAAAATTTAGCATCTGTCGAGCGAAGGCTATGTGGGAAGGGAAGGTCTGATGGCAGTGATGAGTCCTACAGCACTCGCAACCGCCCACACAGCCGTTAGAAGCCTTATACTTTGTCGCCCGTGCAAGTTGCGCCTGGCTCGACCAGTGAAATCTTTTACGAGGTTCGGATGCAAGATGTTTGAGGTAAGCGGGTATTTCTGCTCTTTTGAATACCGAGGCGACTCCGGATCTCAACTCTGGTGAAAATGAAAGAAGAAAATGGAAGAAAATACCCCGCACCACGGGAGTTCAATGCGCGGGCTTCTCGACGCCGAAACACCATACCTGCTTGAAAATAAAAAGAATTTTTAAAAATAACACGAAAGTGGGGGCTGCACAACGGGTCCAGCATCCTGACCGACACAAAGGACTCTCGTGGATAATTCCCACGTCGCATCGTGTAACGTCGCTGCCCACAGAAGAGGGGTGGGCAGCGGTGTGGAGTGGCAGGCTGGTCTGGGAGAGCGAGCACAGCGAATTAACAAGTCTCCGAAGTGGTGGCGGAGCGGCGACAGAGACATCAGTGGTGTTTCGGCCCCAGCGGGAGAGTGCTCGATGCTTAAAGAGCCTTGTTAGCATCATCTGGCCGGGTGCGCGGAGACCTGCGCTCGAGGCAGAGCACATCCACGACGCCTGCGGCGCTTCAGCAAGAGAACCTGCATCGGGAAGAGCGCGGAGGTTGTCCTTGACAACGCCGGGTCTCAATCGGAGAGCGATCCCGGAGTACACGCGAACGATCGTGCCGGCGCCGTCATACAACCGTCATACACCACGAAGACCGTCACCACGTCTGGCGTAGTGTTACTGTAGCCATTACTGGCCCTCCTGGCCACAACTGTCAGGAGGATTAGGTCGACGAGAGCCTCGTCGAACGACTCCGGCAGAGAGTTTACGTGAGTCATGAACCAGGCTGTAGAGGCCTGATCATGCTGAGTGAGAAACAGAAACAATATAACTCGTTGTACATCATGATATGCTCACCAAATTGTGACTGGAAAGTTTACAGCTCCAACTGGAGATTTCCCCCCAGAGGTATCGACACCGCCGTGCTTTGTTCGAATGAACCGCTTCGGAACACGACTGAGCCCGCTTGGCATAGTGACAAACTCACCGCCTGGTCGTGAGCCCCTTGACAACCTTTCGGGTGATCGACTCCTCGGGCTTCTTCAGCCTCTACCTCTACCTCCTTCGACCTAAACCCCTAACCGTTTAGAGGTCTCTACCTCTCGGGAACCTTACCAGTGGCGGCTCATGGCAAGGGCGGACCCTGCCATCAGCTGTTCCTCCACTATTTCATGGTCCTCAACGTCTTCGGGCTGTAAGAAGAAACGCGTTGATATCCATTTAAGAGAGTGGTGGTGAAAAGTAAGACACGTTGTTTGTGTGGCACGTGAATGGTATTGAAAAATAAAATCTGTGTGTTATGGGAACTCCGGCCCGGATGATTATTTAAACTACTCGAAGTAAACCAGATGTGCCGCTCAAAAAATTGGATGCTTCCCTGTAAGATTCAGCTTTCGATACCGCTTTGGTCTACTTACAATCATATCTATATCCATACCAGCCAACGTTCTCTACCTTTCGATGCTATGCCTCAGCGCCCAGTGCTCGATCCAGTCCTAACAGAATGCTCTTCAGAATGCTCTCAAAAATCTATAGATTATATGTGCTCCGTTGTATTGTAACCACAAAATAAAATCCCAAAGTAATATAAAATTCCTCAACCCAAAGAAAAAGAAAGCACTACCGCCGTTAGCTGATATTGATGGTCTTCAGCGCGACCATTTGACAAGTCTCCACCTCCCCGCCGGTCACCGAGTCCACTGCAGCTGCGCTTTGAAGGAAATCGAGGCCGGAATTGTCTCTGACCAAGAAGAGCTTCACCACGTCGTGGTTTGCCGTGTACATACATCCCGCAACGAGGAAGAGGTCCGTGTCACTCGTTACCGCGACGAGTGCATCGATCGTGGGTGAGACGCCGTACGTGCTGATGGGCAAGAAGGAGCTACAAGTAACGGTTAGAGTTAGAAGAGTAATGGGTTAGGGATGCTTACACCGCCACGGATGTGTAGGGTGTGTCGGACTGTCCATGGAGACGCAATCGGCTAAAGCGGTGGATGAGAACATGGAACACCAGGGCAGCAATCCACAAGAATATCCTCACCTGACATTATATGAGTTCATCTCGTCAGAGTACACGAAGAACATGCGGCCCTAGGCGGGGATAAGTGTTGAAACACCTGATAGCAGACGGTCGAAAACGCACCTCGAAATCGAACGTCACGGCGCCGTTTGTGGACACAGAAAAAATGGTATCGGTCCGGTTAATGACGCTGTTGTCGAAGTCCCGACGTCGACGACGCGAAGTAGAGTTCGAAGACGCTGGGGCCGGGGTCAGGAATATATTCCCCGCTTCGCTTGCGTATGCATAGTACGAATCGTCATGCATGGCGAGCAGACTGTAGCTGTAGTTAGGATCGACGGATGTTGGCGTGGCCGTAGCACTTGTCGTCGTGGCGGTTGCCGTCGGGGCCACGTTGATCACCGTCCCAACCTGGTACATTTTTTAGACCAAAGCCAATACAAGGACGGGAATGGACACCAACAGTCACGTTGACATAGGGAGCTTGGTTCAAGTCAGTGTAATCGGGAACATCGGTGAGGTTGGTGAGGCCATCGAAGACCGCAACAGAGCCGGAGGTGCTGGAGGCGTCGGTCGGTACAGACTAAGATGCACGAGTCAATACCAACGTCCTAAGACGCTCTGTCCAAACTCACGAAAGAATACAGCGATGTGGTCGGTGTGGCTGCCGTGCTGTTGTCGTCGCGTCGATTATTATGGTGAGCTGATCGACGTCGGCGCTGAGGGGAAAGTGCTTAATTCAAGTTGATTACCCAAATGATAAGTCAACTCACGTGAGACGAGCCGGTGGAACCTGAGGCACTGTCAACCTGCGAAGTTGGCACGGTGGGGTTCGTCATGTTGCTCTTGAGGAAGCAGTTGGCGGCAGTGTTGCTCGTGAAGGGAGTGTACGTGACGCCGACACATCCTGACTGCAGCTGCGACGTTGAGGTCGTTGATCCCGGGAGGAAGTGGACGTCAACGGGGACCATCGAGTCGGAAAACGAGGACTGCCAAAAATTTCCAGTCTCCAGGGGGTTTATCAAGCGGATTATCTGACCTTTCTTGTAGTCGTATCACCAGCAAAGTAGAGCGAGCTGTAGAATATCGCTGGCAGCATCGGGTACGTGGATCCATCCGTGTTTACCCAGATAGCACTGAGGAATTGCGTAGACGGATCGTAGCTCCAGACTTGAGTCTCCGAGGGATAGGTAACAGGCGTGGTGCCGGGGAAACGATCGAACTCAGCCTCAAAATCGATCTCGCTATTGGTGACGAAGTCGGGTCCGGATCCGAGAGGAGTGACATCCGAACCAACCAGTTCCTGGATAGCTTGTTAGCGCAATATCGTCGGAAAGAGACAGAGACAAACCAAGAAGTTTACCGATCCTGGGGCCATGTGGGAGCTTTGATCCACCCCGGATACCGCGAGTCCCAAGTAAGGTAGGGTGGTTCCGACTTGCGAAGCTTAAGTAAACAAATCGTGTGAGGAGCCGTGAAGCCTACCGGCATTCTATAACAATATTGTCAGCCATGAGGATGAATGCAGAACAAATGGACGTACCCCAAGCAAGAGGTTGAAAGGGCCAGTGCCACAGCTGTAGGTGGTGAGCGACTTGGCCGAGAGTGGATTGTCGGAACCTACTCGGTGAACTGGACCTAAACGTATATTATCAGAACTCGTTCTTTGCAGTGTTAGAAATGAACGTACGTCTAAAGCGGAAGAGGTATCGCTCGTCGTGATGAACAGCCCATTATCACTCGCTTTGGCCAGCACGGCAAAGACCGACGATTGGCCCTGAAGTGTAAGAGCGATGATGCCCGAGTACCTTGACGTCGCGTAAGTCAACGGGCAAGTTACCAGCGTCCACCACATACGTCGTGCATGCCGATGTGTCGTTACTCGCAGAATTGTAGGTTGAGCATTGGTCAATGCACCCTTCGAGACTCGACACTCCGCTATAAGACTTCAACGTGTTTCCGGGGTAATCCACGCCGCAATTGAGCTTGTATGGGGACTTGTTGACCGTTGAGGTAAAGGATTGGGCACCGTTCTCTGAGGTGGGGTTTAGTCTTGGTCTACTGTGCGAGTACAGAAAAGCTGACCGCATCGTCCGTCGTATGACAACGTGCCAGACTCATACGACGAATCGGAGGTCGGGTTGGTCGTGATGGCCGATTTAAGGGAGCACGTCTTGCCATCATAGGAAACACCGAGACTGTGCGCCTTGGATCAGATAATATCCCCCGAGTTTGATAGTGTGTAATCACCAGAGAGTTCCATAGTCAGTTCCCTCCAGGGCCACGTTGTACGAAGAGCATGACTCCATACAGCTCTGGAAGGTGCTCTGCGCAGAGTTGGAAATCTCGTTGCCAGCAAAATTAGTGTTGCAAGAAATGGCTGGGCCGAGTTCAGGATAATCTACAATCAAGATCGAGTAACACACCATAATGTGATTGCTCCGAGGTGGTGTAAGAAGATACACCGTCCAAACCGCCGCAAGCAGGAGCACCAGTCGGCGTAGCAGAGGCCCTGCGAATATAGGTCAACAAGCGCAATGGGTACGTCATCCCGCACGTACGAAAGGCTCAGCGAAGCGAGAGTAGCAGTCGCGTTATAATCGGTAGACGTAGGTGCACCGGTTTCGCACCAGCTATGTAGACGCGTCATAAGAACGAGACCTGTTAGAGCCGCATGTGACTTACTAGCCGAGCGTCGAGTTTGCAGTGTAGACCGCGTAACTGTTCGAGAGCGCGGAAAAGAAGGCCGCCTTCTTTGCCACGAGACCCACAGACAAACCCTATCGACTCTTTTCAGAAGCTGTGGGAGGAGAGCAAAGAAGCGGCATACCTGGCAGGAAACATCACGCTTCTCTGGTGCTGGTGTGGGAACAAATTCGTCGTCGACGCGAGTCGGGGTCGGAGTGTTGGTGATCTGTGGTAGAGCCTTGTCGGCGGTTCGTCGGGCTACGCCGTCAACCAGGAAGAACGAATCGGTTGTAGTTGTCGACTCAATTGTCTGGTGAATGCCAGAGTCATCGTCCCCATACGCCTGGTATATCCGGTCAGGCATTGTGCGGACACCAAAGCAGAATCTTACCTCGACGGCGTATTGGAACGCTGCCTCAAGGGATTGCTTATACCAAAATCCCTACCAGAAATTCAGGATAGTCCTTGTGAGAGTGGAGGGTGGCTTACAATCTCGAAGTTCTCGCCAAAGATCTCGAGACCAACCGGCACACCAAATAGAATGGCCGCTTCAGCCGAGAAATTTAAGGCTAGAGGACGCAAGTCAGCACGCGTTACTCCAGTTCATTGTCTCACGGACCCGCGCCGACGTTCAAAATAGGTGTGACTGCATGCCTGTCAGTATTTGTGTACATGGGATAACAAGCAAAGGACGCACTCGATCTTGGAGAAAGGTTGTCGCCGATGGACAGGGTCTGGGCAGAAGAGATGAGCGACTGTTAAAGTGTACTTTCGAGGAGTATAGTATTACCGGATTCGAGAAATCACTGAAAACCAATCGCGTTCATGATCAGCCAAGTCGCGCATTTCAGAGTGAACACACATACATCGTGACCGTGAAATCACTGTCCCACTCGACGTCGTATCCGATGCCTGAAAGGCATTCAATCATGTTTCTCCCCTTTGCGGTATAAAACTCACCGACGTATCCATCCGCCTCGACGATAAAGGTGATTTCCGAGCGCATTTGGCTGAAAGGGTAAATGAGTTTCAAGGGGAAAACTCAAGGTGAGGAAAGATACACACAAGGTCGGGCCAACAGTTAACCTTTGAACAGAGGGTGTTGAGCTATCCGTTTGAGGGCCGAGACTGAGGTAGGCTTACCCTTCGGTTACAATCTCGGGTTCTAGCGGCGGGTGAGACCGCAACAAAATACTAACTGTATCAAAACTTACCGATGAGAGGAATCTCCACAATGGTCTTCTCGAAAGTCGCACTGTCGGAATCTATCAGTCTGTATGTTCTTGCCTGAGAGCCGTGCAAGGTACCTAAGAAGCTACAATACGGATGAACAACTGCGCAAAGACAATGGCTGGAAGAACTTACTGCAAAGAGCTCGAATCCTATAAGAAACAAGGCGGTTAGAAGGAGGCAAATATTTCAAGCCAACTTGCCTATTTCAACATGCAATGCCATTGGTCCTAAGAAGAAGTGTTAACCGCGGACATGGCATGTATGCATGGACGGGGTTACCAGTTAACTTGAGCTTCGCCCTGAGCATAGTCGTAAGAGACGCGCACGATTGAAGGAGAGGCATGCACGCACTGGGTCAAAGTAGCCGGCAGACTGTATTTCACCGAGCTATAGGGCGGTTCGTCAGGGTTGCTCGCGTGCCTCCATGACTGGGAGCTCACCCGACTGCCTGGAAGTTGCTCGTAAGGGCACATGCGACACAGTAAATACGGATGCCTGCGGCGGCCTCGCCCGTTTTCTCCCGTCGGAGGATACTCAAAGCGTCAGTGATCGCATCCGAGGCGCTGTTGTGATGAGCGTAAGCAGTCATCATGGTACGATACAGAAAAGCGTACCCTGAGTCTTCACCGTCGCCTTCACCATCGCCTTCGCCCTCGCCTTCACCCCCTCCAAGCTCTGTTTTCGAAGACACGTTGTACTAGAGGGGTGAGAACCCGTTAGGTGCGCTGCGAATCAAGGCTGAAAGGACTCTACAAACCGAGAAAAGCAGGACACCGTCTCCGAACGGCGTATACACGTTCGGCAAGAAATTCTGGGGAGGGAACTGGAAGTCCCATTCAGTGTCGACGAGGTTAACAGTGATACCTGAAGGTGATGAGAAAAGAGAGTACAGAAGAGCTAGAATGCACTTACTAGGCAGCACTGCAGCAGCGAGGTTCGATGGGAACGTCGCAGCCGCCCAACCAACCTCAGCAGCGCCAAGAGCTATGTCGGCAACACCTTCCGCCGCTTCCCCGAGCGACTCCAAAGATCCGATAACTCCCGCGCCGATATCGGACAAGACTGCAGAAAAGTTGCCTTCCGCCAGGTCAGCAGCGACATCGACGACGGCTACAGGGACGTTAAATGGGTCCGCCAAAACAGAGAAGAAGTTGCACTACTCACTGACGACAGCGTTGACCACTGCATCTCCGATCGCCTCTCCGACCTTGACGATTCCCGCGCCAATTTCTTCGACACCGGTCACAACAGCGGACACGGTGTTTTCCACAACGCTGACGCAACTACGGATGTGGTCGGCACACATAACTACAGAAAATGAATCAACTCACGAGTCCCAGGCGTCGCAAATCCAGCAACGCTTCTCGATTGAGCGAGCGTTGATGGCCGCCGTGGATGTGTTGTTCGTAGTGCTGTTCTCGGTAGAAGAATAGAATGTGACACCGGGGAAGACGCTGCGCAAGAACCCAAAGGTGACATCGGGCCAATCTATCAAGATGAGATTCAGCATCCACCATATAGGCATAGAGTCGTGGGAAAAGTGACTCACGTCCTATGAGGGCATCCAACGCGACATCGAAGGACTATAAGCAAAACAATGTAAGGACTCTGCAACAAGAGGTCACTTGAAGGAATTTACCTCATCCAAAGGATCTTGTGAGGTGGGTACTACCGAAGCGGTCGCGTAGGCGTACGAAACAGTTCTACGGCAAGGGAGAGTAATGAGTAAATTTACCATATCAGCAACGACGACTTACGAGGCGGAGGTGCTTGTTCCAGATTGTGATCCAGTGCTTGAACCTGTCGATCCACCGGATGATGCGGACGAACCGCTGGAGCCCGAAGAGGTACCGCTGGAGCCTGAAGAAGAGTTTAGCGCCATGAAATTCGGAATCAAACGTAGACCATACCAGTGCTACCCTTTCCAGACCCAGAGCCCGACGAGGTCCCGCTGGAGCCTGAAGACAAGGTGAGCGCTACGAAAATTTGAATGATAAAAAGTAGGACAAACCAGTGCTACCCTTGGTGCCAGTGCCAGAGCCCGACGAAGTCCCGCTGGAGCCTGAAGACAAGTTGAGCGCTATGAAAATCTGGATGATAGCCTAAAAATAGGACATACCAGTGCTACCCTTGGACCCAGTGGACCCAGACCCAGAGCCGGACTTGGATCCCGACGAGCCGGAACCAGAACCGGAAGAACCCGATTTCGAACCAGTGGTAGACCCGGATGACTTGGAGCCAGAAGAGCCAGAGGAGCCAGAGCCCTTGGACGAACCGCTACTGCCTGACGAACCAGAGCCCTTTGGTGAGCCACTGCCCGACGCACCGGAGCCTTTGGAACCGGAGGTGCCCGACGAGCCGGAACCAGAAGTCTTGCCGGACGAGCCTGAGCCCTTCGACGAACCGCTGCCGGAGGAACCGGATCCCTTCGAGGACCCACTACCAGGCGAGCCGGAATTCTTTGACGAGCCTGAGCTACCCGTGGCTGTACCCAAGTTCATTAGAGTCATTCCGCATAATCAATGATTCGAACGTACAATGTGTGCCAGCTCCAAACGAGCCCGTGTTACCAGAGGCCCCGGTGGGTGCGTTAATACCATCGGGGTGTCCGATGTGGAAGACGACCTCCTCTGCAACATCCATGAGACCTTCCATGACATAGGTAAACTCGAGAGTGGTCGCGTTGAGCTGCTTGATGGCAGAGACGCTGATGAGATGTTTGTGAGATACTAGGGAATGAGGAGAGAGGTAGGGCTACATACACAGCCCAGAATCGCGCGGGTCCATCCTGGTGGATGGGGTGGCATCCATCAACGCTGTGTCCGGAGAGCAGGAGCGGGAAGCTCTTCCCCCAGGACGCTGCAAGCTCGGTCGCGTTTGCCACGCTAAAGCGCACGGTCAGGATATCCGAGGAGCAAGCTATACTCCTGATATATATCGAGTGGTCCAATGCGATGGTAGGGTACTTGAAATCTACGACGCTCCACAATCTTTTCGGAGTGATGGTATCTAGGTGTGGCTTGTCAGAGGCGGGTGGGAGGGCATCCAGCGAAACATACCATTAGACTCGAAGTATAGCCGATGCTGCTTTTTGGGGACCAAGTTGGCAAGAGAGTAGATATTGACATTGTCGTCGAGAGTGGGGTACATGGGCGAGGAGGAGCCCGATTTGGTGGTCGGAATAACGAGTGTGGGGACGGCATCGTTCGCGGAGGAAGTCGAGGTAGCCGACTGTCTGTATTTGCCACTGTGGTCGTTGGGTCTAATACGGCACGTCTTGCCCTTGTACGATCCGAGGTGAACAGTGGCGGGGGACGTGTCGTGGCTCCTAGACTCGGGGGCGATGCGATGTGCGACATTTCTGTGACTCCAAGCGGGGCCGTGGGATGTAAATGAGTGTGCTGGGGTGCAAAGAGCGACAAGGAGGGCGGAAACGAATGACCGACGCATCGGGGGCCCGATGCTTGGAAGCAACTCGAGAGACAAGTCCAGTTAAGTCCTCCCATAAATGCGCGGATAAACTTGAAGGAGCCAGGGGCCTGTCAGGTGTCAATGGCCAGGGCAATTAAAAGGTGATCCAGGTGGACGTGCGACATGCATGCCACTCCTAAACCAGCGTCTCGTACAACTCACAACTTCTGCGGGGGGAGAGGACTGGATTTGATCCGAATGTTCTCAGCGAGGTCCGATGGTGAGCTACCAGCCTTACCTGCATCCATAGTATGAACAAGACACTCCAGGCGTCCCTTGGGGGTTCCTGAAAAGACCGAGCCCGACAGACCGGATGATCGCACGGGGGCGGAGTTCTCAAAATGCCGGCTAAACGTGTGCCGTAAATAAATGATTTTTTTTTTTCACACAATCTGAACGCCTGCAGGGGTAAAGGAGGTCCCATAAATAATGCCGTGTGCGTTGTCGCCATCCACTTACATACTTTAAATACTACAGGGACCTCGAGTTGTTTACCCTGGGTTCGTTCCTAAGCAACCTCGAGTAGTTTAATCTGTGCAGAACCAAACAGCCGGATGCGAAGCTGGGAAGAGAACCAAAAAAATCCTGCGCTCACTTGAATTGTTTGCGATCCGCGATTTGCAACTTGGTTGAGCAGTTCAACATCCGCGAGAAGGCCGGACCGGTCAAAGCGTCGACCCCAAGTTGCGCCGGTAAAACACTGTTGAAGAACGTTTACGGCGCCCAGACCGAACACCTGGGACATCAGGATACCGAGGAAACAAGGAAACGAAAAGAGGATAAAAGGGAATAGATGCTAGGAAACGAAAACGCAACGCACCAAGCACTTAACGCCCGCGCTACGGAGGTTGCTCAGTCTCGGGTCATTTGTTTGAGACCTATTCTTGGCGTAGAAGGATTTGGCTCTTTACACGTTAGGACATTTGATACGCATGTTATCATTTAGCCGCAGAGTATTCGGCGTCTACGAGCTTCTCTAGCTTTCTTGAATCATCTATTTCATCCACTTCGCTCGAGTTGTACATCCTTGATTTTGAAGCCTGTTCTTGCGGGGTCACCTCGACTTCAACCGACGTGGATCTTACATCCATCCACCCGCATCATAAGCCAGTATGGAGACGAAAGAGGCAAGAACGATGCTTCCCATACCTCCCAAAGACAAACAAGACGTGTTTCTAGATGTTAACAGTTGATTGTTCAAACGACCGCAACAACCTTCGACCGCGCCATCATCCGTCCGCCGTAGAAAAACGAAAAGGAAGCAATGCCTCTCCCGTTTTTCGCTACCTCCCCCGCACGTTGTCGTCATCCCACGCACACGGCCAGTGAGGATAGGATGAGCGGGACGGAATGGTGCGGACAACGTCCTAAGTACCGCCATGGCGACAGTCCGTGGAAAGAACCAGAACCGCCACACCAGCGTCGTCAAGGAATAGAAATATCGTACCAAACACCAATAAGAGAGGAAAGCTGAAGGAAGTCGCCAAGGCTGCCCGAGTGGGTAAATCGAACTATGCACCCGCCAACAACCTATTAAGTACGCGGGGATGTCGGCTCCCGAGTGCCAACGTCCAATACTCGACAGGCCCGTGGAGTTTGGACAAGCGCATGAGGTCCGGCGGAGGCGCATTACTAGCAAGGCCAGCAGGTCCTCGCCGGACGGTGCAAAGACATCCCACACATGCACATGGCCAGCGCGTGCCACACGGAACAGAAGGGAAGAAAACCACGGGAGCGAGTGGTAGAAGGTAGAAGTAAAATAATGGAAAGCGAAAGAGAGATGAAGCGTACGGGAATACATAGAAACTTGGGGCGCGACCAACGAGTAGGACCAGCCCTGGACGAGGCAGGCAAGGCTGACAGAAGGCAGTGACGATACCGGCACCCGCAGCATATCCGACGAGCGGCACAACGTAGGACCGGCGATGACGAGCTGCCAAGAGACGCACCCCTCAAGCAACATCTGCGCCCCATACTGGTAGCACTCTGTAAACACAAGCCGGAGAAAACGTAACGAAAACGAAAACAGCACCCACCTCAACCTTACTCGTCCTCGGGTTCCGCCGAATCAGCTCTCTTGCAAAGCTGTTCTTTCGCTCCGCCGTTAGCGGGGTTGGCATTAGGATGTGCGCAAAACTTGAAGACTTGGACGGCGAATTAGGTTTTGAATTGTGTTGGGATCGTGAGCGCGCTCCGCGCGGAGACGGTCGGGAAGGGCTGCAAATCCTTCAAGCGGATGGCAGGGTGTGTGGAACGGGACCATCGCGGCGTTGATGAAGCGCAGGCACAAGGAGTGGAGTCACACGAGTCACGGCGTTACCGGTGGCGGATTAAAGCGCCGATGACTCTATTCGGCCGGCGCCGACACTTCTCTCCAAAGTCAACTTTAATTAATCTTCGGCGCTGAACCCACTGATCGTCGTGGTATATGGTGACCTGCGCAAATGGAGGAACGAGGGAAAGGCGTCTTAAAGGCGAACGACGGTATGTGCGCTCAATAATGAGCTCGAGCTGGCTTAGCTTTTTGATAATATTTCTCCCTGCCAGGAGAATATTTATTATTATTGAAAAGCCGAGCCAGCTCAAGCATTTATCATTATTTACGAGCTGAGCTGGCTTGAGCTGCATTATTGAGCACCCCTATAAAAGGAGAAGGATTTGAGTAAAAATCAACCGTGGGAATCCCCTTTGCATTTACCGTAACTGTCAATTTTCTACAGTAAACTGGTTGAGTCAATTGCTAAATGCGTCGACCTCCAGGGCCAGCCAAGGAGGGGAGGGGCAAATGCTACTGCTGAGTTGGAAGAAACATGAAGCCTTCCAAATCTTCGCTTCTGTCAGATCTGCTAGCAATGACGTAAAATGTTAAAGTCAAAGGAGAATTGATTATGATATTACATGTATATGTGGAGTGAGGCTAGTAAATCCAAATTATTTGCAGAGCTAGTTGTTGTGCGTGTCAAGAATGACTTGGTTCAAGACAGAAACCCTCCTTCCATCAAAGAATCCGTGAACGCCAGGGGGGAGATGCGGGGGCGACAACGACTTGTCTTCCGCGATGCTAGAGAACAATTAATTTGTGAATAGGAAGTTAGTTTCGACGTACACAAGATTCATCGACGACGTTATATTGCTCTGCACAGGTGCATCTCGAATCACGATATTCTCGCTGATGGTAGCGTTGAAGAAGAGTCCCACTACGCCCGCCTGCACGTATAATCCATCCTCAGAGGTTTCCGTGGTTCGGGATGGATTCCACACACACCTGGATGGAGTTGGCCTCCGATGGAACCTCGACGGCGCCGCTAAAGTGTACAACCGCACCCGCCTCGTCGAATCCCTCACCCTGGAGCTTCTTCTTGTAGTCCTCACGGGAGATTGGCTTCCCGTTCACCGTGATCGTCGCATGTTTCGAGAGGAAGGCATCGAACGCCGAGTTGAACGCAGTGGAAGATGTGGCCTTGATGATCAAGGACAACTGGTTCTGTGCCCAAGTCTTCAGAGGGGGGAGGACAATGTTAGCAGCCATTGTGAGTAGTAGTTGGGTTCAATGTGTGGGCGATGCTCAGCTAAATCGCGGCCCTTTATACTAGGCCACTCCTAAATTTACCCTCCGCCGTTCGCGGAGGCGAGGCTTGGGGCCGGGTTACGGGTCCTGTTCTTTGTCAGTGAAGAATCAATTTACGGGACCATATTTAGAATAAGTTCCCGCGTACCCCGGTTCCTTGCTGAGTAAACCTGTCCATTTCATTTCCGGTGCGCGGGGACCTATCCATATTCATTCCGTTGTTCAAAAATTTGGCCGTATGTTCAACGAGATGTGGATTTCGATTTCCGCAAGAGATGTAGTCGGTTCCAATAATGAATTCCCTCCTCAGGCGGAATTGCCTTGATTGCAGGTTGGACCCCAGTTACAGTGGTCCTGAGTCGCAAATAGTGCTGTGCAGCCGCTGGACAGATGAGGCAAGAATGGGAAAACTTAACCTGAATCTAGGTCACAATTGGCCATCGCAGAAATCAGTTCGAAAGTACCGGCACCCACTCTGGTGGAATATATATTATAGCGATTCTCGTAAATATGCAATTATATTATGTACGCTCAGTCATCTATGTATTATTCGGTTTCGACTTGGTTGATGTTGAAAACTCTCCGCAAATCCGAATTTCGGACATGCCGTCCGGGTGAAACCGCTGAAAGGTCTTGCTGAATACTGGCAGAGAGTTTCAGAAAGGCACATCGTGAGTGAGTAACAAGACTATTCAACGCACACGAGGTTCATCGACGAGACGACGACCACATCGCCGATGGTAACGTTAAAGAAGAGGGTCACTACGCCTGCCTATCCGTCGAAATTCACGTCAACGATGACTCCTGAGCGCTGGAATGTCTTGCATGCTTACCTGAGTGGAGTTGGCCACCGTCGGCACTTCAATGACGTCTCTGTACACGATCTTGGCGGTATCAACGAAGCCCTTGGCCTGGCGCTTTGCGATGTAATTGGTGCGGGAGATGGTCATGTTGTTGATGGTGAGGCTGACGTCGTCCGCCAGGAAGGCATCGAATGCCGTGTCGAGGGCGGTGGCGTTAGTAGCTTCGATGACCGCAGCCAGAGCGTTCTCTGCCCAAGTCTTCAACGGGGGGAAAGCCAAAGCGGCTGGAGGTCCCTTGGAGGCAGCGGCTCTGGCAGGGAGCTGGGCTGCAAAGACTATGAAGGAGGTGGAGAAGAGAAGGAGGGACGCAAAACGAAGGGCGATCATGGCCAATTAAATGGAGGGAGAGGGGCTAGAGGGAGCTGTGGAGGTAGTAGGAGAAGCAGCTAGTTGGAGTCCTTGCTGTTTTATACGGTGTATTATATCGCTAGGCTGTGATGTGTCATAGTTGGACCAATTCAACATTTTCAACACCGACAGTTCTCAACGTTTCGACGTTCCCGGGACAGTAACGCCGGAGGAAACCCCCTGATAGAGGTCGAAGGAACAGATGTGAGCGCACTAGATGTGTACCTTGGCTAACCTTGGCTTTCCAAGTGCCATACTGGTTGTGGGGGTGGATCTGTTCTGCGAATCGCACGAGCAACGTGTCTCCTGGAGCCACAGGCCCTGTGGGCGCCTAGAAGTCCTCAACTTACTCCAGGCATGCTTTTTAGAAAAAAGACATACGGTATATGTACTTACTCTCACCATTTCCGTGACCCGCCCCACAATGCAGCGGGCGAACGACGCTTGGCGCGACTGCGGGTTGTACATTGCTCCGCGTACATTGCTGTACATTGTCAGTTTCAAGGCGTACTTTGACATTCTGCCGTGATCAAGGCACGAGTCCTAACAGGTCCTAACGACAAGCAGTGCATGATCAAATTGTTGGAGAGTATGTCGCTCTATGTCGCTCGTACCGACTCCGAGGCTCTCAGGCTCTCAGCACTTTTGTAAATATTTCCGCACCTTCCGTTCCTGCGTTGTTTCATAATGCCACAACTCAATTCCAGCCAAGGAGTCCGACCTATGGAACTAATTGAATGGGAATTCAATGACAGGCATCGAAGCGTTCGAATACGCAGCGGAGACAGCGCGGGATGAATACCAACTTACCCAGAACTTATACCACTCTACACTTGATCTCAGATAAGGCACCCGCCAAGTACCCGCCTGTACCTGCACACGCGACATTCGAGCCAGCCGGCGCTGTCAGGATGGCACGGTGCACCGAGAAATTGACGCAGCTGGGGGCCGGGGGGGCCGCCACGACAACGGAAGGAGCAAGCTGCCCAGCGCTCCCGGTGCATGGTTTAGTATCTAGATTGTGGTCTTTGGAGGGCGGAGCCCACCGCCTGAATAGTTTGGGACACAGGCCACTTCGGCTAACAAAAGCTGGCGTTCCGATCACCCGACACTCCAACATCGGCTGAGAATTCTGACATCACGACAGACTTGGACAAGGCCCCCGGTCACTACACCCAAACTCGGTCGGATTTTTTCCCCGAAATCTGACTCTTTTACTCTATGAAAATCGCGCCCAGCCGCCTGATTTACTCTATTTCCGACCAAGTATCCCCAAAATACCGGATTTCTTGCGTTGGGGCCCAATTTTTTCCTTCCTGCGCGCCGCAGGCATTTTTGATGTTGCCTTGATGGCAAAATGCCGATTTTTCGGCACTGTCATAGCGGGTTATTTTGAAAAAAAATCTAGCGCGGGCGCGATTTACTCTATGCCCTACTGAGTCACCCCAGTTCAGGCTTGTTTTACTCTATAAATCGTACAGAGATATCCATTTTTTCGCCCGTTGATTTACTCTATCACCGACCGACTTTGGGCGTAGTGACCGGGGGCCTCTTGGACATCACCACAACAACATCACGCCTCACTGCGGGATCGATCCGTTTTCCACGTGGGAAAAAGGGCCTGGATTTCTTACCACCACTCCGATGAAAATTTTCCCCGAGGCGGAGGATATCATGATTTTTTCCCAGGAAGTTCTCCAGGCGGGAGAACAAACCCTTTGTTCTGCCGTCCGGAAAACACTTTGTTTTCCGGCGGGCAGAAACAAGAATTCTCCCAACGCCCGCGGCCGCCAAATTTGGCCGGACCGGTCATCCGAAAATTCTCCGGCGGTGAAAACAGCTAATTTTCCGCAGAGGAAAACAAACCCTTTGTTCTCCAGCCTAGAGAAACTTGGCTGGAGAAAATCATGATATTCCCCTTTGTTGGGGAAATCTTTGTGGGACTTGTAGTAAGAAACCCAGACCCTTTCTCCACGCGGGGGAACGTTTGATCGCCGCAGTGCCTTCAAGTTGCCGGACTCGTATGCCACCGCTTGTAATACGTAGTACACTTGTAGGCCTTTGTAGTGCCTTTGTAGGCCCTATTGCCCTCAAGAACACGTGAGCGTGTTGTGTCTTTATCTCTCGTTTCCTCGGTGACCTTGCCTATACCTCAGATCGAAGTTGGCGCCTTTCGATCAGTACGCTTTCGCCGGGAGAAGTCGGAAACTCTGAGCGGTCGGGCTCCAAAGCCCGCGGCGCTCTGTCACTACTTATCACGGCATTCTTTCGCCATCGCGGTATTCCTTCGGCGCTATCGACTCTCCGATAAGCCGGTCATCTCGATTTTTCGATTTCACTCCGATGTTGAAGCTTTTCTGTGCTTTTGAAAGGGCCGGAGAAATTGGTATACACTGGGAACTCGAACTGCAACAAGGTACATTTCCACCTCGTGAACATTATTATAGACGGTTGATTTTCCAGCACTCCGGTCTACGAACACCGTGTCATTAGGTACGTACTATCTTATATAAAAGATTGATAAAAGAACAGAAACTTCGCACAGACTCGCAATCTCCCAGTATGTGCGGTAAGTCGGGCCCATTGGATTTCGAGGACTCGTGTGTGCGAAGCTCATGGAGCGCCGTACTTCCTCTCCTCGTTGTTCTCCCTCTCAGCATCTCTTACCTTCCGGTCCGATTACCTGGCTCGTTCAAAAAATGCAAGGCGATATTCACAACGTATCTCACCCTAGATGAAGCAGAGGCATTGAATCTCCCGCCGCAGGAGCTGTCTCGGGCTTTCGAGGAACCCCGGATCGAGGCTCCCCGCTGCCGCACTCTGCTCTTTACATTCGCAGGACTTCTGCAAACCATTGGCTGGATCGCATCTGCGGTCCTTTATTTCCTGGCCGCTAATCCGGTTGATGCTTGGACCTTGACACAACCCGTTCTCGTCGCCTTCTCGTGGCTCTATACTGCTGTACGGACCGCAGCCTCTCCGCCAGTGACTGCACCGTACGATCTGTTTTCGGTGTACGTCTTGCAATTTGCTGGCGGAATTTTGACCTTGGGCGGTCATCTCTTCGACTCCGCGGTCGGGGTTGAAACTCTGCCTCCGACACCAGTATTGATGGCACTCTGGGTCAATCTCATCATCGTTTTCGTGCTACTGTATATCGCGGTCCAGATGCCGATAAATCTGCCGTCGCAGCGCGTGAACAAGGAAGATGTTGTTCGTTCTGGATTGTTGAGTTCATTTCACCTGATTTATTCAATACTTCTAGGGTCACTCTGTTTCACCAGAGGACTACACTCGACTATGGGGTTGGATCGTGTTCACGTGGGTGTATCCTCTGATTAAGCGTGTTAGTTTTGTCGTTGTTCTCCTTTCCCTCCGTTGACACGTAACAGGGAAGGGCCAAGACGCTCAATGATAGTGACGTCTGGCACCTCAGCCCGACCATGCAATCGCGGGCTGTTTTTCTCAAGTTCCAGGGCACAATGTCTGCTTCAGCCGTGATTTCACTCCTGGTTCTTGTTCTGACATTCTATTTTTCCAGGCATTCCGCTACGCTGCTGCGCCATCTGGTGGCGAGTAACTCCTTCGATATGATGTTGGTACATCGTTTGTGTCCCTGTGCCCAGCTAACTTGCGCACCAGCCTTGATTTTTTCGGGACCGTCCTTTTCACATTCCTCGGGTTTTCTGGGCCGTTCTTTCTCAAGTGAGTGGTCACGTTCTGGCGTCCGTCCCCAACATATCGCTGACGGCACAGACGTCTCTTGGACACCATCGACCAACCCAATCCCACCTTGAGAGATAAGGGTCTGGCGTACGCCTATGCTGGGTTCATGTTCCTGGCCGCGTTGATCACGGTACGCTCTCTACTTCTTGGGCAAGACGTGGATGAATAAGACAAACACATCCCTAGACGGCGTGCAATGTTCAGCGCGCCTGTCCGTTCCCTTCCGATGTACCAAATCCATTTACTCATGATCATCATCAATCGTAGGGTGTCAGCGGAGAATAACGACGCGCGTTCGCGCTGAGCTAATGGCGGCTATATACGACAAAACACTTCGGCGCAAAGACCTCAGCGGTATCGTCAAAGGCAAAGAAAGAGATGGCAAACCAGATAATGTTCCAAAAGCCACCGGAAACGAGGACAAAGTGCAGGTCCAGGCGGAGGAGCAGAAAGTGGATAGCTCTAGGGCGGGTGCAGGTTCGTCAGCCGCCATCTTCATTTCTCTCTAATTTGCAAACGCCCGAGACCCAGACACAGCAAAAATCATCAACTTGATGTCCACCGACGTCGAGACCCTATCCTTTATTGCATCTGTACGTGTTTAACCGTATCAAATTGTCTCGCTGATACTCAGCGTAGACAATGTATTTCTTGTATGGGGCGCCGTTTAATATCCTCATCGGATCCATATTCCTATACCAAATCCTGGTGCGTTCCAGGCCAGCAGGCAGAGACCAGCATACTCACCGGATGTGGAGGGCTGGAGCGCTTTTGCAGGTTTCGGCGTGCTATTAGTTGGCTGGCCGCTGAACAGCTACATAACAAGTTGGAGTTTTCTCGATGAGCAAAGGCCGCTCCAAGGCCAGGGATAAACGCACAAGCCTTGTGGGCGAGTTGATCAGTTCGGTTTGTCCTTCACGTTTGCATATGCTCGATTAACTCACGCAAAGGGCGCTGTAGATCAAATTTATCAAGTTCTTCGCGTGGGAGGACCGCTGGATTAATAGGGCGATGGCTGCACGCGAGGAAGAAATGAAGTGGATGGCCAAAAGTGCGCCGTGCTTTTCTTCCTCAAATATATACCGACTCTTGGTTCAGTTCGGACGAATACCGTTCTCCTCAATGCGTTCGCGCTCTGTTCATCATTGAATGTGTTAACTGACCAACTCCAGGGTGTGGAGTATCGCCCCGATTTCACTGTCAGTGATCTCGTTTTTCACGTTTGTATGGCTTGGAAACGAATTGACGGTGGGAATTGCCTTCACGGTGTGTTTCTGTAAATTTTATTTCGCATTGAAGTTCACTCTGTGCTGCGTAGGCAATCACACTCTTCGGCACGATTCGGTGAGCAGTAGTCTCTATGTCTGCGGTGCTAGTCTGAGCTAGCGGAACTCTCGCAGCATCTCATTGAACAGTCGGTGTCGTGGCACTCATGCGCCATTATTTATGTATTGAATTTTTGAGCAGCCCTCCCAAGACACATAGTCGCAATCATCGAGGTCACTCTATTCTCTATTTCCCGCCGCCACGAAGGTTCACGCAATTATCTTTCAGGCTAGCGTAGCTCTGAATCGTGTGGCCGTTTACCTCGCTGAAGATGAAGTTTCCGCTCAGGGTGAGCCGTTGGTTGATGGTTATCGCTCAAGATCTGAGGGAGAGCAGTGTCATCCCTGAAACACGATTCCTCCCAGCCCAGTTTTCATAAAGGCTTGGGTTTTGAGAACGCATCGTTCTGCTGGAATCAAGTCGTAACCCCATCCACTTCGTCGAGTTCGCCAAATATGAACTCCACATTCGACACCGACGACGATGCGGAGGATCATCGCTTCGAGCTCAAAGATCTCTCCGTTCTTTTCCCAGAGGGGAAGCTCTCTGTAATAACAGGCCCGACTGCCAGGTAGGCACTTCTTCTCGAATTAACACTCAGGTTTTGCTAGCGGCAAAACAGCATTACTTGTGGGTTTGTTTGCCCAAAGTAGACTTCTTTTCACCCAACTTCATCTAGTTGGCTCTGATGGGCGAGATGACTCTGCTTCCTGGCGGTCGCATAATTATGTCCAAGAGTAACACAGTCGATGAGCATGGTAATACGCACGGTATTGCATATGCGGCTCAATCGCCGTGGCTCCGCCACCAGGTACCTACATTCACATTCTTCAAACATCTACTCGGGATAATCTTCTTCCCCTTTCCCCCAGTCGATCAAGGACAATATTTTATTTGATTCTCCCCTGGACCAAGAGCGATACGATGCCGTTGTAAAGTGTTGTGCTCTTGAACCCGATTTCGACATGCTGGAAGATGGCGACTCGACCGAGATTGGAGAAAAAGGGGTCTCCCTGAGTGGCGGTCAGAAAGCACGGTAAGTTTCCTCGTTTTTTCGTTCGCATTGAAGCTCATCCGGGTATCAGGGTCGCATTGGCACGAGCGGTACGCCTCAAGCAAAACGGGTCCGGTACTAAATCTGATACCGCCCAGGTTTACGCGAGAAAGCAGTATGTTCTGCTCGACGACCCTTTAAGTGCCGTGGTACGGGCTTTCATTCTACTTTTTTTCAGTTTTCACTTGAGTAATTCCCTCCAGGATAGTCATACCTCGCAATTTCTGTTTGAAAAGTGCTTATGCGGCCCACTCCTGGCTAACCGAACCATGGTGTGTTTTGTACTTCCGGCCGTCGGCCACTGTGTTGAGAAAAAAGCAGATACTCGTCACACATCACGTCGAACTCGTACTACCCGGCGCCCATTATGTGGTACGAGTTCTTGATGGACGAATCGACGCACAGGGCACTGTGCAAGAACTTAATACTCAGGGTGTGCTCGAGGTGATCACCCATGAGGCCGCCGTCGAGGTCAATAACAAAGAAATTCCCGCGGTTGACGTGGCTGAAGATGTTCCCACGGTTGACTTTCAGCCCCTGATCGCGCCGACTAACGCGAGAAAACCGCGCAAACTTGTTGAGGATGAGCACCGAGGTATGCCCTGAAATATATGTTGAAAGCGGTCCGCTCAAGGGCCGTCATAGAGACCGGAAGCGTCAAGTGGTCTGTTTATCAGACTTATCTCTCCGCTTCAGGTTACCACATATGGGGTATCTTGCTCCTCCTGGTTGTTGTGCAAGAGCTTAGAGCGGTCGTGGAGAAGCTGTGGATCAAACTCTGGACAGAGGCCTACCAGACACCACTCCTACTTCGATTGCTCGCATCTGGAACGAGCGAGAACAGTCACTTTGATCCCACTGACAGGCAAATCAGCCTATTGCCAAGTGCCTCCAATAGGCCATTCTTCTACATTGGAGTTTACGCCGTGATTGCAATCTTTGGTATTCTTCTCCAGCTGGCATCGTTGGCACTGCAGTACACGGCGGCGTTGAGAGCTTCCCGGATCCTCTTCAAGTAACTGTCCATTTCTTTTATGGATTCACTTCCCTTCCTGAAGCCCACATCTGCAGGCGTCTACTAATTTCCGTGGTTGGAGCAACATTCAGGTAGATGAAAATCACAATAACTCGAGATTTGCTGACCTACCTGCACTCCAGATTCCACGATGCAACGCCACAAGGCAGGACTTTTTCTTTTCTTCGTGTATACTCAGCTTTCAATCCAACACAGGTCGAGTTCTCAGTCGGTTTGGATCGGATTTTAACACGATCGATATGCGCATAGCAGCGTCACTGCAGGAGCTCAATACCTCTCTGGGCGGGTTTTGTGTATCTGTTCTAACTGTCATGTTAGCCGCACCTCCCTGCGCACTGCTGAAGTTGAGTTGACTCATTTACACAGCGTCGTCTTCCCGCCCTTTCTGGTACCTGCGGCGATCATCTCCCTGATGTATCGATTTCTGGCCATTGGATATGTGAACACAGGGCGGGACCTCCGCCGTATGGAGTCCAACAACCGCTCCCCGATATTCTCGGACTTTGGGGAGGTTCTAACGGGCATCGTTACTGTTCGGGTTGGTCGTCCGCTTCCACAAAGCATGATCTTATGTCGTCGCAGCCTTTTCTGCCGAGAAAACGCTTTCTCTACAATTTCTTCAACAGCGTAGACGGATGAATCAGATGTGGTACAACTTTTGGTCAGTCGCAACTGGGCTTTTTTTCTGGATCACGTTTTAATACTTTGGTAGGATGCTGAACCGTTGGTTGCAGCTGAATTTCGACGTCCTGTGTACGTCACCCGTTTATATCTCCTTTGCCACACACACACGCTCATTTCGAGAAACAGGCGCCATAGTATGTGTTACCGAAACTCTGATCGTGCATGTTCCTGAGCTTGTTTAGTCCGTATTCATCACCGCCCTATTTGCCGTCGCTACGCTGCACAGCAATGCAGGACTCGCTGGACTTGCGATCACAGTATGCGGGATCTACTACGTGGCCCACTGAGCTCTGATCTTCCCCAGTCAGCTCTCACATTCAGCGGGAACGTATATTGGGCCTGTCGGGCTTGGACTGACCTCGAGCTCGACTTGAACTCCGTGGAAAGAATTGTGGACTATACCGAGCTGCCGCAAGAACCACCTGCCGTCATCGAATCCCACAGACCACCTGCTTATTGGCCCTCAAGCGCAGGGAATAGCTCTCTGGTCGTGGTTGAAGATCTGCATCTCAAGTATGCTCCAGACCTCCCCGCGGTCTTACATGGTGTGTCGTTCGAGCTCAAAGCCGGTGAGCGCGTCGGCCTCGTGGGGAGAACTGGTGAGTCATTGTCGCTGGATCCTTGGGAGCGTTCTCACCGTAGCTTAGGTTCGGGAAAATCATCGTTAGTTATGTCGCTTTTGAGATTCGTGCGTATTCATATTCCAAATCTCCCGAGTTTCTGATGCCAATCGCTTGAAAGGTGGACCCCTCGAGTGGCAAGTTGACTGTATTCTCGAGCTTCTTCACCACGGTAACCTTTAGCATGAGCAGGAAGAATCATAATTGACGGAATCGACGTATCCAAAA
The DNA here is from genome assembly GCA_029233265.1 of Mycena alexandri. Taxonomy (NCBI): domain Eukaryota; kingdom Fungi; phylum Basidiomycota; class Agaricomycetes; order Agaricales; family Mycenaceae; genus Mycena; species Mycena alexandri. The sequence goes on from JARJCM010000411.1 coordinate 78,149, forward strand.
TCGGAATATACGGCGAGTTTGGTTGCGCTGCGCTAGTATTTTATTCCGCTTATGCTTGTGCTAGACCTGCGTTCTCGCATTGTAAGTTTAATCTTTCCTCGGCATGCCTGTTTTCATCCGCTTGCAGACTTTCATTCCCCAAGATGCTACTCTGTTTTCTGGGACTCTGAGAGAAAACCTGGATCCTTTCGGTGAGTACGTTGAACTCAAGGCGCTTGGGCAGACGCTTAAACGCGCAAGGCGAATACGCGGATAGTGTGTGTTTGGACGTCCTCCGTCGGGTGCACCTCTTCCAGGAAGAAAATCCCTCGCACTTCACATCTCCGCTCGGCTCACGTCCAGGATCTATCATTCAAGCGAACATCTCGGATTCCAGTTCGA
>JARJCM010000412.1:0-78465 GCA_029233265.1 Mycena alexandri
CCCAATTAATACTTTCGTCGACCGAACTTCGGGCGATGGCAGACGCGTACTCCGTTCTGTTGTCCCAATCGCACCTCCGTCCCCAATCAAATTAGCACGCAGCGCTGGCTCAAGTAAAGTTGTTGATAGGAGAGCAGCCGTCCGACCGGATGTCGAACCGGACGCAGACGACCGATATGAAATGTGGCGAGATCCTGAGGACGACTCACCGCCGTCACTCCAACTACCCTCCCCCAAAAAAGAGGCTATTTTCTCGGTCCGTTACATCTTCCTCACCGCAACCCAAACTTATAGAAACTCAGGATTCTACTCTGTATGATTGGAAGGCGCGTCTGCGGACGCGTTATCTTTTGGAGCTCTTGCGGCGTGATGGCTGCGGCGACGCGAGCGAAACTTTGTGTCCAGGCTGCAAAAGGGCAGAGGGGGCTCATCCAGCTTACCGGTGTAAACAATGCAGGGGAGACTTGCTGTGGTGTCGCGAGTGCTGCGTGCAACGACATCTGGAAAATCCGTTGCATGTGATCGAGGCGAGTCTCCTTTTTCTTTCTTTCTGCTTTGTTGAGCTAATCATCATATGCGGCGCAGGCGTGGACGGGGGTCCATTTTGTACCGACATCCCTCAAGGCCTTAGGCTTACACGTCCAATTTGGCCATCCGCCAGGCGAGCCTTGCGATAGTCCGACGCCCGCCCATACCGACTTCATTGTTTTGGAAGAGAATGGTATCCACGAAGTCACGGTCGATTATTGTGGTTGCGAGCGGTCGGCGGATGCTGGTCCGCCCGATATCCAACTACTTCGAGGCGGGTGGTACCCTGCGTCGGAGAAGCGGCCCCAAACGTGCATGACATTGAACGCGCTCAATCATTTTCATGTACAAACTCTGCAGGCGAAAACCACCATGTACGACTACTACCAAACCCTCGAGAAGTTAACGCGCAATGACGGGTCGAGGGGGGTAGACCGATACCAGGTCTTGATCAGGATTTGCCGCGAAGTACCGGCACCTGATGATGCTCAAGAGGGGTGGGCGCGCGTACGATAGCGCTGGTGTGGAGGCGACTAAGCCGGGGGAGCTCGCGGTATTGTGCCCCGCGTGCCCGCGCCCGGGCATTAACCTTCCCAAGGATTGGGAACAAGCTTCAAAGGAGGACAGGTACGTAGTGTACGACTCTGGAAATGTTATGAGTACTAAACCTAATCCCAAGGTTTATCTACACTCTGTTCTTGGCTTTGGATGCGTGTTTTCGACTCAAACGAGGTTTGGTCTCCAGCGAATTGAAGGACCCGGGGTTGGGAACGGGTTGGGCGTATATGACGGAGAACGTGGAGTATCGCAAGTACCTCTTGACGATGACGGATCAGAAAGAGGAAAGTTTTCCTTGTTTTTTTCTATGAGCGAACACCGTGAAATTAACTGTGGCCTTAGATGAGCACTTGCAGTGGTCTGGCTGCCCTCGACTACGCCAACACTAAATTCTCGCGAGGGTACAGCACGACGGGGGTGGGGATGGGCGTCTGTGCGCGCCATGAATTCATCCAGGCGAATGGGGTCGGGGATCTCCAAAAGGGAGAACGGTGCGTGAATTTACTACAAAGGTTCATCGCGCCTGACTGATTACGATTAGCTACGCGAATATGGACTACGTCCTCGGCTCAATCCTACGCCACCACGACCCATTACTGCGAAAGATAATCTCTTACGATATTATCTGCCAGTGGTGGAAGGAGCTGATGGCGCGCATGGCCTTGCTGCCGGCGCTCGTCCGCTGCTTTCTTATCCTCCCCATGATCGCGTTCGTGATTCCAAAGCTCCACATCCACGCCCATACCGTCCTCTGCAACATCCTTTACTCTTTGAATCTCATTCCCGGAAGCGGCCAGACAGACGGCGAAGGGATAGAGCGGCCATGGGCCAATATCGGTGGCATCGCGAGCAGTACGAGGATCATGGGGCCCGGGGCGAGGCACGATACTATTGACGACCACTGGTCGCACTGGAACTGGCAGAAGCTGGTTAGTTTGGGTGAGTGTTTTAGAGTGTAACGAAGGTTTCATTTACAATTTAACGATGTCGCTCCTCAGCGTCCACACTGCGTCGAAGGCTCGACAAGGCCCGGGAGCAGCGCGTAGTGCAGCGAGAGGCGTATGAGGCGTTCTCGCAGCAGCAGACGGAGCGGGTGCCGGTTTGGAAGAAGATGGTTCACGACTACGAGGACGACCCGAAGAAGAAGAACCCTTATGAAATGGTGGTGAAAGGTTCGTGGTATACTATTGATATTCGGGGGACATACTAAGTATGGGTTTATAGGGCTGACTGAGCACGAAGTTCGCCGTCAATTTCAGGAGGAGGAGGAGGCGGACGCGTGTAAGGGGGTTGCGATGAAGCACAAGGTCAGCCCGGGGACCTTCATTACGGAGTGTCTGGAGGTGGAAGAGGAGCAGTAAGTGCTATCCGTTGGCTCCGCTCCGACAGCTAGTTTGGCTAACGATGCGGATTACCCCAGACGAAGAATTCGAGTTCAAGCAGAGCTCAAGAAGGCCCAGAGCACCGTGCAGCAGACCGATATGGGTGCTCTTCGAACGAAGCTCATCCGGCGTCTCGATCGCCTTCGGAAGCTGCAGCAAACCTACACCCCCGCGTCAATTGTGGCGCTGGAGGGTCGAGACGCGCCGCCGGAGGAGCTCCCCGAGAATGAGCCGCTCTTTCTTCCTTCCGCGCTCTCGGACGCGGAGCGGGAGACGGGCTGCAGCGCCGGCCTGCTGGAGATGGAGCTGTTGATGCGCGATGCGCAGTGCCGCATATCGCTGGTACGGCTGAGGAATCAGCTTCACATCAAAGCTCGATTTCTCAATTACAAGAAACTGCACGCCCGGCACCAGGGAGCAAATACTCGTGCGCGCACCATTGTAACTCGAAATGAGAGCAAAATCCGTCTTCACTCTGAGAAGTACCAGGCAGCTTGGAATGCTATGCTGGCTGTCGTGGGGGACGAGTCGAAGGTGGGGTGGAGGAAATTGCGCAAGGCGGACATCAGGTGTATGGAGGACGCGGACGACTTGGCATTGAAGGAGGAGAAGCGCAAACGGGCGTTGGATAGGCGCAAGAGGAAATACCATGAGCTGCTGAGTCATGGGGAAGATGTGGCGGAATGGGAGGAGGACGAGGATGAGGAGGGGGAGGGGGAGGAGGAGGGCAACCGCGGGAAGGGTGCAGGACGGACTGCAGGGGAGAGTCGTCGTGAGGTATCCTGGATCTGGACGACGATGGGCCTGTCAGGCTCGGACGAGGGGCTTGAAGATGGTGCGTTTTCGTTTTTCTTTTGAGCTTTTTGAGATACTAAGTGAGATTCCAGCCCTCCGGATCGAATGGGCGAAGTCGTATGCGCGAATGAGAAGATGGGAGGAGGAGGTCCGATTGTTGGAGGAGGAGTTTCGGCGCCTGCCGATTTCCCTCGAATTCCAGGCGGTGGAATGGGAGAAAAGATTGAAAGCGGTGAAAGTGGGGGAAATCGAGGAGAGCATCGCGCAGGGCCTCATCGCCTATGCTGCGAAGCAGGCGAAGCTGTTCCGGGACATCGCGGCAAGGGCGGAAACAACGAGAACGGCGCCGGCGATTGCAAAGGGCAAGAAACGTGCGAGGGAGCCTATCCGAGATCCCCTCGCAGAGACAACAGGGGGTTTGGCAGGCGGTGTGCGGGACGAGGATGAGGAGGATGATGACGATGATGCGCTCGACGTTGATGGTGATGAGGCGGAGGAGCGGGGCGGTGTGGAGAGTGACGAAGAGCTGATAATGGGGAGTGAGGTAGACGATGAGTAGCTCTGCTTTCAGTTTTCCTCTTTTTTTTTTTTGGCGGGGCGCTGTCGGTCCGGTTTACCCGATCTTGTTCCTAGGTGCTTTGGATGTCAATCGACGGCGCTTTCCCTCGGTTTTCTTGTTGCTTCTTTCTATTTCTCTGGTGGCATCATACCCCGCTCTTCTGCACCTTTTCTGCCGCTTTTTTTTTGTGATTTTTTCTGTTTTGCCCGATGTCGGCTTTATTCGGAGTGCACGATTTCCTCCTTTTTCTGCCGTTTTCTGGTGGTTGGGATGCTTTGTGGTCCTGCGGGTACCAGGGGCTAGGTGTATAGGCTGTCTTTCATGGCGGGCGGCCGTTTTCGGAGGATTTCCGTCTTTTATTGGGCGGGCGGCTATTTCGGGCAGGCGGTCCGCGGAATCGATGACGCGATAGATTTTTAAATCCATAATAAATGCACCGAAATGCAATATTTTTAATGCGCGGGGCCTGCGGCTGATCCCCCATGAATGCCGACGGGTGCCGACGGGTGCCGGGTGATGCTGCTCGGAAGGGGGACGGACCCGAACGGTCCGGGGATCACCCACCCTCCCCCATATGGACTCCCCAGCTTTAATGTAATGAGCCCTTGGGCAGTAGCCAGGTGTTATTGTATTAATCTGGCCCTATAAGGTGCTCCTCAAAGATCGCGCCGAACGCATTGACGAAGGCGAAGGCAGGTCCCGGATGGGGCTCGTTACGCGACGCCGCCGGCACTATCTCGACGTACCAATTCCGTCACACCGGAAGGCGCTAACAAGATTAATCCTCTCAGACCATAATCTGAGTGTGGAACGCCTCCGTTACCCTGGGCGATACCGAGCGGCCGCACCACGACATTTGCGATTATGTCGGTTTTGTCGGGTGGCAGTAGAGGATGAGGCCCACGCCCTCCTGGTCTGCATTGGTGATAGTAGGTTGCAGCCGTTGCGTTCCAGCTTCATGCACGAAATCTTCGACGTTCTAGGCAGCTTCGATGGGAAGTGGAACGCCGACGAGCCGTACGAGTTTCTCAAATGGATGCTTTCACAGCGCAAAATTACGGTGCGCCTCGCGAAGTTTGTCGCTGACATACTGGATGTATACAATGCGTCACCACGATATGTGCCAGCGATATTGTACATCCACGGGTAATTGATGGAGAGGGGATCCTAACGTCGACTCGCACTCACTCCTGGAATCCGTGAGACGGTGGTACCGGTCACAGCGGTAAAGGGATTGTTTGTCCGTAGCATACATTGGGACGCTGTGTATGTAGTTTACGGGACCCGCTTGTTCCTTGCTGGGACCGTGGCGGTTAAAATCTACTTCCTTCCTTCCTTCCAGGCTTAGGTGAGTGCGAGGCATGAGGAGGCGACACCGAGTGGAGCGCCGTATTGATGGCAGGGCATTGGAGTCGCTGCGCGCCATAGCAGCGGCAAAAGACCCATCCTTGTCGATTTAAAATAGGGCAGGATACAGATAATTGCTCTCCGACCGTTGCTCGCCGACAAGCAGGTTCCCCGTTATTTTACCTTTCGAAATCCAGTTACTCTCTGTCTGAGATGCGACGGGTTCCTCATCCACGAGCGCGGTGACATCCGCACCAACATAATTACTGGGGAACCATTCTCGCCTGCCCTCCAACTCGCCATTCCACCACCCGCTTGAATCGCGGTCCAGGACGTGGATAACCTGCCCTGCGCGGAACGACAAACACGCCGCGTTCTGGTGCTGCGGGGCGTAGTCGTGCATCGCGAGGACATATTCTGCGGCTGCGAGGCGCACAGTCTCGTCAAAGACGGAGGCGGCGGTGCTGACCGGCCTTGATTGCGGCAAGAACTGAGGAGTGTTACCGCCTTGACCCGTAGTGAGCGATTTGGCGACCGAAGGCGTGGACGGTGGCGATACTGTGTCATGCTTCCGACCCGCGACAGGCGTTGGCGGCACAAGGTGCGCCGTCGTGGTCAACAGGGAGGGCGCTGGGTGGAGTGCGGACGAATGCAGGGGGCGCTCTTGGTAGATACACCGCTCCTTCAGCTGCGCGTCAGCTTCAATGAACTCTACCACAGCGTTATCCTCTGCGCCAGGTTGGAGCCACAGAACAAGGATATTCAAGGATTTGGCCTCTTTTAAGATGGTGAGAGTAACCTACGGATCGAAATGGTCAAACGTGGTGGGCAAGTGAAGGTAGAATGACGCTTGCCTGGGGCTTGCAAACCACAGAGACTGCGGTAAGCATCGGCTCAGGCAGGTCAGACAGAGACGCGATGCATTTCCGGCCCAAAATCTCTGTTGCGGTAGGGTTGACCGGGACAACGTCTTTCCGGAGGTCAACCAGCCGCTTCATAGTCTGCACAACTGTCAGTTTTTTTTTTTGCGAGGTCTCTCAAAAAGAGATGCTCACTTTACAGCTAAGTCAAAAACGATAGACCGCCTCGCAAAAAAATCGAAAGTTCGGGCCGGCGCACGGCTCCACGGCATCGTGCTAATTTTAGTTATTTTGGAGCTCCACCGTAATCTCAATGTCCGCCGCACCCAAGTCCACGTCCTCTCATTCTCTCTCCCTCAACCACATGCCAGGCACTCGACGCCATATACCTCCTGAGCAAAAGCGGCTCGTCGTCGTTATGAACGCTAACCGCGTGCCCATCCGGCAATTGCAGCAGCCACGGGATTCCATCTACGCACAGTCGTCGTTCAGTGGATAGTGAGCCATAGGGTAGAGTGTTTGAAGGTCCGAGTCAACAGCCCCGCGCTCTTTATGTGCGCGCAGAGCCCACCGAGCGCATACGGGCCTCCGTCGTCATAAAACTTATTTTGTGGGGAGAGGCGGGACCAAAAAATAAACGGAGTGGTGGACTAAAATTAGCACGATGCCGTGGAGTCGTGCGCCGGCCCGAACTTTCGATTTTTTTGCGAGGCGGTCTATCGTTTTTGACTTAGCTGTAAATCCATATTTGTTTTCGTCAGTGGACGCACCGACGACTGCGAAGTGGAACGCAGAAAAGAAGAGAGCCTTTTTCTCTTCAAGGGTGGCAGAATGAGGCTCCGATTGGACGTCATCGGAGCTTTCTGGGCTAACTTCAACGGTATAGTAGCGGACAAAAGTTCAGTAACCTGCGCGATGCCGCATCAATACTCAAGTTCCGTAGATTCAATAAATAAAAAAGGTAATACAGTAACATGTTTTGCAAGGAGTATGTACTATAATTAGTCCGCGATCTGAAAACGTCGGCAAAATCCAAGGGTATCAATCAAAGCCCTAATTCTAATCCCAGTCTTCGGAGTTCATCAGTGCGCTTCTTGTATATCTTCTCCTCCTCCTCCTTTAGTTCCCGAAGTCGAAGATCTTCCCCCTCCTCATCTACACGAGGAAAAGCAATATTACTGAGCTTTGCTTCCATATACGTGACATGAGCCCCACGTCGACGTCGTTCCAACTCGGCCGGCATTCGATACATATGTATTTTTTGGGCCAGCTTCCGGTAACGTTCGAAGTTTATCAGCTCAGGCTGATGGTCCCCACGCTCGACGATTAGTGGGTATCTCAAAAGGTCCCTTTTGAGATCGCTCAATAGAACCGCTGAATGATGGAGGTGAGTTAACTTTCAATAAAAATAAGAAACATAAACTTACCGAGCCAAGGGATGCAATCACTCTCGTCCGCACCCTTCTGCTTTCGATACTCCCGATAGTTATCGTACGGATCAATGATCGCCGATAGCTGTTTGAGCGACTCGCGGGTAGATCTCGACAGCATATCCATCGTGCGAGGGATATATGCTAGTGGCTTTGATTTTTCGTCCAGGACTCGAGCGATAGTAGCCATGGAGTTGTAGTTGCGGAATTTACGGCATTCCTGGCCCATTCAACGTCAGTAGCCAGTGAGAGTGATTGAAAAACCGCCGACCTGTGCTACTTTGCTGAACCGCTTGACGCAACGTTTCCTGCTGTCGTTGTCCCGCTGGGAAAGAATGCAGTCCTTTACCCAAAGGCTCAGCTTCTCATTCATCGCAACCAACGCATCGAATCGGGAGGGTTCGCCTCTCTCGTACGCCGAGTAGTCGCAAAGGCGAAGTCTGTTGTATAGAGCGGCCGCAAGGGTAGTTAAGGCGGCTGCAAGGTCATAAAAATCCATAGGCTCGACCGGCGGTTCGGGAAGTCTCGGTGGCGAGTTTGCGACCTAAACATAAGTTAACGCCCTTCAAGTGAAAGGTACAGCGACTTACACAGTGCACTAACGTCCTCCGTATCATCGTTCGGTCTCCCAGAACAATGTGTGGATTGGTCGCCACAAAGGCCTCAACCAAATGGAAGACGTTGGACTCTGAAGGTACGGTCGGCAACCACGCAATTATCATCTTCACGATCCTGTTTGGTGTTTAAGAGCTACGAAATCTGTGGCAGGGACGGTTATACTTGTGTCGCTCAGGATAAGGCTTAGCGACCGCCTGTTCGAACTGTTTCTTGATCATATCAAACAGCTGTTCCTCTGGTCTCACTGGCAAGAAATCGGGATATGCGCCTAGCATCACTTCTTTGAAATGCTCATCGTCTGGCCAGTAGCGTTAAAAATAAAAAACGTCAGAAAGGCACAAGTGCACACCCGTTGCAACCCAGTGCGCGACCAACGATGCCGTGGTAAAAAGATTTGGGTGATTTCGGATCTCCGAGGTTCGTGGTCGAGAGAAACTCTGTGAGCCTGAGGCCTCCGCAATCGGTTCGTATGTCGTGGCATATCCGTCAGGATGCTGGTTCCACGCTATGGTTTGACCATAAGCATCAGTCTGGGGAAGAGCTGGGTCCGTGAAGCCGGCGGCAGTATGGGCATCCAATATCGGTGATACCTCGAGGGGCGAAGCTGGAACTAAACTCCATGATAAGTAAGTGCCATAAAGCACACGACTCGGTCACACACCGTTGTCGTCTAGAAGAGGTAGGGCCTGAAGTCAGTACAAAATTCACCCCAAATTTGGCAGAGATACGTACGGTGAATGTGGATATCCCCCGAAACGAACCACCCCAACATGTTGAAACCGCTTGCTTGCTTGAAAAGATGTGAGCTAGTCGAACTAGAGATAGTTGAGTTAAAAAGAGCCACTTCCTTCGTACACGTAGACACGCACCTTGCCGCAACAAGTGCTCTTTCCTGCGCAGCAAGCGAGGTCTCCGCCTGGTTATCCCCCCCGGTCAGCCTCCGCTCCAATACCGACGCGAGGTGCACAGTCTCGTCAAAGACGGAGGCGGCGGTGCTGACCGGCCTTGATTGCGGCAAGAACTGAGGAGTGTTACCGCCTTCACCCGTAGTGAGTGATTTGGCGACCGGAGGCGTGGACGGTGGCGATACTATGTCATGCTTCCGATCCGCGACAGGCGTTGGCGGCACAAGGTGCGCCGTCGTGGTCAACAGGGAGGGCGCTGGGTGGAGTGCGGACGAATGCAGGGGGCGCTCTTGGTAGATACACCGCTCCTTCAGCTGCGCGTCAGCTTCAATGAACTCTACCACAGCGTTATCCTCTGCGCCAGGTTGGAGCCACAGAACAAGGATATTCAAGGATTTGGCCTCTTTTAAGATGGCGAGAGTAACCTACGGATCGAAATGGTCAAAAGTGGTGGGCAAGTGAAGGTAGAATGACGCTTGCCTGGGGCTTGCAAACCACAGAGACTGCGGTAAGCATCGGCTCAGGCAGGTCAGACAGAGACGCGATGCATTTCCGGCCCAAAATCTCTGTTGCGGTAGGGTTGACCGGGACAACGTCTTTCCGGAGGTCAACCAGCCGCTTCATAGTCTGCACAACTGTCAGTTTTTTTTGCGAGGTCTCTCAAAAAGAGATGCTCACTTTAAATCCATATTTGTTTTCGTCAGTGGACGCACCGACGACTGCGAAGTGGAACGCAGAAAAGAAGAGAGCCTTTTTCTCGTCAAGGGTGGGGGTAGAATGAGGCTCCGATTGGACATCATCGGAGCTTTCTGGGCTAACAACAAGAACTTCAACGGTACTCGCATGTTGACTTGCGTGGGAAGCCGCCGTAGAGTGAAGAAAGGTTGCGCCTGAGCCCTTGTTAAAAACGTAGAGTATCCCTGCTAAGTAGTCTGGCTCACCATCTTTCTCCACGACTTCAAATCGTTCACTTATTTGTTGCACCAGTTCCGAAACTGTTTGTACCGTGGAACCTGCGCTTGACTCCTACTAGAATTGAATTACAGCCACCAGATCCGCCAAAAATAAATAACGCACGTCTGACAGAATATCGCACCAATCATCGTCATGAGACACTACGACGGTGGCGTCTGGGGCCTGAAGGAATTCTCAGCGGAGGACGATGTCGGACCAAACAACAATACTGACCTTGTGAAGAATGTACGCATTGATTAATTCCCCAGGGTGGAAAATCTGTATGCGGTGTGGGTTAATTCACGGCTACCAAAGATAACGGAGGTTCCCCACCTTCGAAATCGGAGACAGATCGGATAGAAATATGTTCCCTCTTTGCTCTGTATGCTGCTTGCCTACAGCCGGTGCTCCTCCGCCGAGAATTCCGGATGACCAGGAAAATAATGAAGATCCAGCAGAGTATGCCATGGAATTCCCGTTTAAGCCGCCCGGTTGAGATTCCCCAATGTCGCGGATCTCAACCTTTGCAAAAAGTTTTGCCCAAAGTCCCACCCCGAGTGAAATAGACAACCCATGTATGAATATGGTTTGATTTAATTGCCCGCCATTTGACGATGGGTCGAAGCTTCTGTGCTGGACTGGAAATCGATGGCCATGTACCCCACTCCAGCGATATTGCGAGGTAGAGTCTGGCCTGATCCTTGGCTTGAAGGCGACTTCAAATCCATCGCTGACACTGTGAAATGATGACATGCCCCATGACCGGGCTTTTTCGCAGCCAGTGACGAGATAGAGCGCCCCATTGGCAAGTGTGCGGCCTCTGACTTGGGTTATGTATTTATACCAGCTTTCAGCGTGAGTTGCGACATATGCCCGTATCGTCTCCAGGTTTTCCAACTTCTCGAGGTGTCCGCCGTTTGGTAAAGCTAATATAGCGCCCTGCGGAGCGTCACAGCTAAAAACGAAATCGCCGCCTGGGAACTCGCTTCAGGCAAATGTAAGCGACTGTTGGATGGACCACGATGAAGACTCACTCTAGTGGCGGATCAAGCGCCAACTTTTGAACTGAGGAAGTTGCGACACAATCGCCCGGATCATAACTCATGTTGACGATATCTCTCGAATCGTAGCGTATTAATGGAAGAAAGGTCTCGGGAACATGGCTGTCGTTGATGGGGTGGTCTGGAGGGAGGTAGATATTGAAGAAGAAATCGAAAATCCCTTGAGGTGTCACCCTGCCGACGTCGCCGATTGCGACACCTTTTCTTTGATACGCTGGAGGAAGAGTCTGGGACGGAGCAGGCACGTAAAGCGGGAATCCACGCTTCCGTCGAAGTAGTTGATTGCAATAAATTTCGCTCTCTGAAAAGGTTTCATCCATGATGCTGAGCGGCAGCGGTGAGACTCCAGCGCCGGGTGGATTTGTCTGGACATAATGAGGAAGGTCCCAGACCGAGACGCGCAACTTCACTGACATTCTGGTGGTTGTGTACATCACCCGAAACGAATTGTCCCCCAATAATGTGGAAGCCAGCGGCATTCTGAAATAAATTCGAACTGTGAAGGACTGAGACTCCAACCGTTTTATGGTATTATTTACACACCTCTGCGCAGGAAGAGAGCTAACTGCTTGGGCCGCCTGAGGCTGGGAGGCAAGGCTCATTGCTAACGGCGCCTCCATGGCGCAGGACTTTGCGTGAGGTGCGGAGGACGGATCATTGACAGCCCTACATAGTTATAAGAAGCTGTCAAGCTGTAGAGCACAGGAACAACGGCTGAAGCGGGCGGTTCCTTTTCTCATAGTCCGAATTAAGCAACATTGAGCCTTCTGCATTTTGTGAAGTGGGAATAGATCTGAAGCATCTATAGCACTTTATCCCAACCCACGTACCAATACTTTGAATGCACTTTTATTTGTGGACTCTGCTCGGAACCAAGTCACAGGCGCCCTAGCGCTCTTGAGCTACCAGTGAGTAGTGTTGGGATGTTAGCGGTGCGTATTCAGTCCTCGCGACGCAGAGTAAGTGCATTGAAAATTGATTTTTGAAGCAAACTGCAAATAGGAGCTGGAAAGAAATATTAGCAGACCGCCGGCCATCACAATGCCGAGAACAAGAACAACAGGTAACCACAGCAACAACGGCTGAAGAGAACAACAGGTTACAGGTTCAAACGTTCAATACCCAATTTACCGTTTCTCGGCCATCGCAGAGGGAAAGCAAATGTGAGATTTCTAGGATACTTAGTCTCAACAGACGCCCGGGATTTTACAGGTATTACAGGTAGAAGTCACTTCGTTGTTCCATATGCCCTCAAAATATTCTCCGCCGCATGTTGGCCGCTCAGGTATGCACCCGCTACAGTCCCACACTCCTCAAAAGGCGCCGCATGCTCCCCGCAGAACCACAAACTGCGCTCAACGCATCCCGTTCGGAAAGCCAGAACGTCCTCATCCGCCGCTTCCGAGCCAACCGGAAAGTTGCAGTAGCTCGCGCCGCCGTTGAGCTCGTCCTTTAGCCACTCAGTCGCCAGGATGCGCGCGGGGCGACACGTTTCGCTGTCTGGATCGAACCCAGGCAGTTTGGAATAGTACGGCCGGAAGAAGGCGTCCAGGAGGCGGTATTTCTCGTCCGCAGGTTTGTTGTGGATGAGGTCGACGATGTGCCGCGAGCAGTCACCGTAGAGGTAGAAGAGTAGGGTGGGGTGATTGTTCGGTGACGCGAAGGAGGAGAGGTCCCATATCTCCTGCGGCCAACCGGCGGGATTGGTGTCGCTCGCATAGGACGGCGAGAGCCAGTTCGCATAACAGGGAAAGGTGTTGGCCTGTGGGTCGGGCGTCCAGAAGACGGCAGGAAAGGTGATGAAGACCTTCTCAAGCTGGGAGAGGCCGAGGTTCGTGACGGCGCTTGAAATGCGTGGAGGAAGCGGGGGCGAGAAGGCAGAAAGATGCCGCTTCAACCAGCCTAGAGGCGTGGAGAGGACGATTTGGTCGAAGGACAGGGAAGAGCCGTCGGCTAGAGATAAAGTCACTTTTTCGCCAGCGGTTTCTGGCGTTGTGACGTGGGTAACATAAGTGTTCAAGTGGATGTCCGCTCCGGCCAGGGCAGGAGCAGCGCAACTCTGGAGAATTTTCGAGTAGTTAGATTCGACGAACATCTCCTCTGTCTGTCGCGTTAATTGCGCGAAAAATGTTCGCAGAGAATGACCCACCACCACCACAGCATTCCTCCATCCACGCGAATCGTAAGCTCTGCTTCCACGCAGGCTCGCCGACGTATGCGCCAAACATCTCGCTCATCTGCACGAGGAGATCTCTCTCCTTTGGGTCGCTTAGTCGCGTTGCCGCCTCACGTTTGACGAAGTCATATAAAGATTCCTCGGCAGGGATCGCTTTTCCGCCATCTTTCTCGCGAGCGGCTTCACTGAACTTGAAAGCATCCTCGATAATGACCCAGAGGAGAGTCGACAGACGCTCAGTAACTTGGTCTGGCAGCGCATTTCCCTCCGAAGTAAAGATGAGCTGCTTGTCGTTCCAGTAGTGCACTGGCGTTTTTGTGTCAGTCGCGAGTTTGAAAATGGGATGCGGCTCGTCAGAGTCGGTCCAAGCATGGATCCAGTTTGGGCCTCTATAATCATCGTCTTAGCGGAGGAGGCAAGTTCTCGGTCGACGCACATGTCGACGGTGTAGCCCAGAGCATCGGATTGGCAGATCTACCGGGGCAACTTAGCCCAATTGAAAGCACAATTTAAAGCCAACGAACTCTACCACCGATGCGGTCGCGTGCCTCGAGGATGGTGACTTGAAAACCTTTCGAGAGGAGGACATCCGCGCATCGCAGGCCAGAAATACCAGCTCCGACTATGCAAACGTGAGGTTGTGGTTCGGGAGGGGCCATATGATATGGGTGGAAGGCAGATGCGTCGAATAACACTTTATATGGTTCATGGTGGGCGTTTGAAGCTGTAGCACGGCAAAGCCATCATGGATATGTTCCTGTATGCAGATCTGTCAATCACTCGACTTCAACTTGGGTTTCGTACAGGTTTTTCGCACAAGAGCTGTGGTCGAGAGAAAATACTACAGAGTAATTTACAATACAAATGCGCGAAAGTAAAACCCAAGGAGGAGAAACTTGATATGTCATAAGTACAAAGAGGCCCAACTCGACTCGGAGTGCGGTTTAGAAAACTCCTTGAATTTTCAACGTTGGAGATCTGCACAACCGGATGGTCGGCAGACGTAAGGCAGGGAAGCTTACCTATTCACCTCACTCTCCTTCATCTTCCGGATCGCCTGCTCTTCCTCAAGCATAATCAACACATTCGCGTGCCCGCGTTGCGCGGCGAGGGATATCGGGGTGTCCCCATCCACATCGACGTTGTCTATTTTGGCGCCGTGGTCGAGTAGAAGACGCGCAATCTCCATGTGCCCGCCGTAGCCGCACATTGAGAGTGCGCTCCAGCCCCACCGATCCACGGCGTTTACGTCCATGCCTATGTGATCTGTTAGCTATTTTCCGTTCTAAAAGTTTCCTGAAGCCCATACCCATGCCGATGAAGCGCCTGACACGGTCCAGTTTACCGTCCGACGCAGCCTGTACAATGGCAGTTTGTTTTTGGAAGAGTTTTTCGACGAGTCCGAAGGTACGCTTTCGCACAACGGCGGGGCGAAGGGTGGTCTGGGAGGAGGAGGCGGAGCCATTCAATGTCGCTGGGCCGAGATGCTCGCTTCGCAGCTCGGCATCGAACGCCTGGGTCGCAGCGTTCATGGCCGCGCTGTGGTGGCCGACCGTGTTCAGGTCGCTGTGGGCCAAGCTCTCAAAGTCCATGTCATTCGTAGGCGTGAGGCTGCGGGTGCTCATGCCGTCGTCGCTCGGGGTAACGCTGCGGCTGCGAATACCCAGATCGTCGATGTCCACGACGTGCGCGTTGATCTCCAGTAAGCCACCGTCCATCGCGTTCCTGAGCCAGCTGACAATAAAGTCGTGGCGCTCTTCTACGACGAGGGCGGAAATTCCTATATCTTCCAGTTCACGGCGCAGCTCGGCCCACACATCGGGTGACTCGAGAGTTGCGGCCTGGGTCGATGCTACTTTGGAGGCTGACATTACGGATCCTTCGCGCATCCCAGCCTGGACCTCTACAATGAATTTGGTAAGTTTCTTCTCGATGCGTGAAAAGGAGGAGCTGAAGGAATAAAACATTAGTGCCGGTAGCAGACGATGAAGTCGGATAGCACGAACTTGAGAAGAGCGGTATTAAATGCGGTGAGCATCGTGGTGCTCGTAATCAGGCGTTGCCGGACCTCCGAGAGGTCCTTCAGACCATATCGCATTCGGTCCCAGGTGCGCTGAGAGTTTGTGTTGAGGCTCTCGTAGCGGGTGTACAGCGCTTGGAGCTCCTTCAACGAGAGAGAACAGGCGTCCATCAGCATATTGAGCCGATATTTTCGCGAGTCTGGGAGCTCTTCCCCATACTCTTCTAGGTATTCGCTTGTCTCGCCGAGCACTGCATACAGCGAACTGAGTTCGCGCGACATGCGCTGAAAGTCTTCAGACCTGTTGGGTTGTGTCAACGGCGTCGTAATAACAAACGAAGAGTGGACCTACGACTCCTTGCAGCTTTTGTAAAGCTTCCAAACCAGAGTCGTCACCAGAACAATGTCCCCAGCTCCAACGCCAAAGTTCATCGTGTTTGGAGGCCGTACGGAGTGACCAGTGGGTGAACGTGTACGGTCAGTGACCACCAGTTGGAGATCTCATCTGCCAGATAAATAGGATAACGAAAGCGCTGGATTTCAGCGCCAACGCGAACGTGAAGACAAGCGCTAAGTAGTAAAGTACTTAATACTGTTGTTGGAACAAGGGCCGTACGTTGGAATGATGTAAGACGGAGATGGTCAATCAGACATTGACAGAGATTGTCGACGGTATAGAGTAGACAAAGAGTAGACATATGCCGATTGATATATTGCAGCGTTTTTCCCAAGAAAGGACATAGTACTGGTCCAGAGAAGTCGAAAGAGGAGTGCAACACAAGACCAGCTTTCCCCAAGGATTCTAGACTGTGGCTGGGGGCCAAAAGGTGGAGAACAGAATACAAATCCGGCCGCCTTGACAATATGGTAAATCGGGAACTTGTCGACATGGTGATTTGGGAACTTGTTGGGAACAAGGAAGAGCGGGCGTTCCAGCGAATCTTTCCCACGTCCGTGCTTTTCTTGTTTTGTTGCGAAGGCCCCCAAATTTATGCTCCGTGTCGTCCGCATCGATGCTAAAAGTGCTGAAACTTGCAGTTCGATCTTCGATGGGAAGAAGCACTGCGCGCGATTTGGACGCCTTGACGAATAACGCGCTGCCTGTCCAATAAGGCCCTCCCAATATGCAGTATTTCTTGGAACACTCTGAAAAGTGGTACATTTGTTGCGACTCAAGTGGAGGTTGGCCGTCAGTTCACAGGTTGAACCCCCTCCAGTGCTCTCAGCATGTTCGCGTTCTCG
Organism: Mycena alexandri; assembly: GCA_029233265.1. Classification (NCBI taxonomy): domain Eukaryota; kingdom Fungi; phylum Basidiomycota; class Agaricomycetes; order Agaricales; family Mycenaceae; genus Mycena; species Mycena alexandri. The sequence goes on from JARJCM010000412.1 coordinate 16,436, forward strand.
TGCTCTTCGCAGTCTCGTTGGTCTCTTCTACATTGGCGCTCAAGTCGTGGCTCTCGTTCTTTCTTCGTTCAAGACCGAGATGACCTTCGCGACTCGGACCCTCACGATTGTGGACGAACCTACGAAATGTTTCCTTTCCAACAGAACGACCTCCTTCCCCTACGTGGCCGCGATGGTTCACGCTGCCATCGTTACGACCAGTCTCTACTACATCCTGCACAAAGGGATCCTTTGTTTCGACTCCGCCCACGCTTCCTTCCAACGCGAAAACCCTGCACGACAAGAGCTTCCTTAGCCCCAACCCTCCGCCCACACCTCCTCCGGACTACCGGTGGGCCGCCTGGTCGCAATCCGGGTTCGCTGTATACGTCGGTGAGTGCTCTCGAAAAGGCCTGGCTCAACCTTGCCACAAATGCATCGGTGTTCATACCTCTACCGACCGCTGCCGTCGTCATCCCCTTCCTTGCATCGTCTTGGCTTCGTGGATTCATTTGGATGGCTCACTACACTGGTCATCGCGCGGGCTTCTTACCAAGCTTTTCGCAAATTCAGCAAGCACTCACTTGGATACAGGGCCCATTGTACCCCGTTGATTATGCGGTCAGTATTCGCTGTCGTCATTTCGCAGCCAGACTCGCTCACACTGCTTGTTTTTAGATGCTGCTGGGCCCGACGTTCGTCCATCTCGGCCTTCTTTTCCTCCTCGCCGTCTACAGGCTTCCTTTCAGAATAATAAAAAACGATATTGGTGCAATCTGGGGGTGTATTTCCGATCCCCGCAAATTCGACATACGTGCTCTCCGAGCAACCGGTTGTACACTCAAGAGGCTTCTCGCGGGGGGATTCATTCTAGCTTCTCTGTGCTTCGCAACGCAACTGTGCCTGCTTACGGCGGACATAAGACGACTTCTTTCCTTTGCATTCAGCTGTTCGGAGTCGAGGCGGATGCTGTGGGGTCTTGCCGGCTATCAGCTTAAGAGATATGGCGCCTGGAAGTCCATTCAGATTTACTCCATCCCGAACCGACCGGATTTATGAACGCGTGCTGTGGGGGCGTGGGCCGCAATGAGTTTGACAGAGATAATGGTTTGTCTCGCAATTCACAGACCTGTTCTCCGCTAATCGATTCTTCAGATCATTATCGCTCCCACTATCATATTCTTCCTCTGGATCGACTTTATCCGTCCCGCATCCCGCAAGAGCTCCCTCGAGCGCGAAATTCAAAACTCGCGACGCCCTTGCACGACTCGGTTGAGAATCAGTTGGTGGCCGGCCCGATAGACGAAGGTGATGGCGACCAGAAGACGTGGGAGAAGCGCGCAAGCAGCGAGCACCAGAGAAAGATACGAGCGAGATGCGCGATGGCACGAAGACCGTTTGGGACGCCTCTTGATCCTTCAACACCGCCGACTTGCCGCCGACCGTTGAACCTCGCCCATCCTCAAGAATAAGGCGTGTTCGATACTCTTCTCTTCCTCTTCTAAGTGTTACTGACGTGATTTCTTCTCAATGAGCACCCCACTTATCTCGTCGTCACTTTTCCGATGTCCCTCCGCTTTCTGACCGCCGAACGCTGGTCCTACCTTCAGCTCATTATTTAAGTAGTGCCTGCCTGGATTTTCATAGACTTTCGACTGTATTATCTTCGTGTCAACACTTGCAAAATAAGGCGATTTTGGTTTTTCTTTTTGCACAAATTTGGCCAGTTGAAACCTAGAAATCCGCTGCTTCCTGGATCGGCGAATAATTCCCACGACCGCCCTACTCCCAAAAAGGCAACTCCATCAGTTGCCATCAACTCAGGATGGCGGTTTTCATTCAATTGAAGCTCAGCTGCATGTGTGTTGTCGCGGGATCCTGTTGAATACCTCCTGAAATAACAATCCAATTTTTTTTCAAGAAATTTATCTTCAAAGGAATCACTGTGTTAAGCGGCTCCGTCGGCACAGGGTAGGACATCTGACGACGTGTGACGACGTGTGCCGATCTGGTGTCGGCAGACTGTGTTTCCCATGATCGGCACAGGTCGTCACACGCCGTCCGACGTCGGCAACCCGTGCCGACCCGGCGGCTTAACGCAGTGCATCCGTAGAGTCAACACAAAAGTCGCGGCCAATCCAGAGATCCACCTGAAGCACCTCTTGCGAGCTTTCTTCAATGCTAGTCGATGCTGCGTCGTTTCCGCATCCCAATATCCTTCAATCGCGGCTCAACCACATGTGATTATGCCCTAGCAAAGATTCAACTTGAACCTAAAAACCATTCGCCCATCTGTTGCCTTGCGTATTTTCTCGTATAAGTACTTGAAGGCACAGAGAAATTTTCGCCGGAGGCTTGGTACAGTCAAGAAAGAGGAGATAGAGCTGACCGCATGAAAATTGAGTAGACATATCTTACTAGGTATATAACGAGTCATAATCAACGTGACGCTTCAGCAGACCTGATTCAGAACTTCCGTTCGACTCGACTGTGGTATTTTAAACTGTTTCAAATTTCAATGTTTGAGATCTATACTTCAATGTTCAGCGCGAGATGTCTCGCAGACGTAGGCGGGCAAACTCACCGGTTCACCTCATTCTCCTTCAACTTCCGAATTGCCTGCTCTTCCTCAAGCATGATCAAGACGTTCACATGCCCGCGTTGCTCGGCAAGAGACATTGGGGTGTCTTTGTCTACATCAACGTTGTCTATTTTGGCGCCGTGGTCTAGCAGGAGGCGAGCAATCTCCACGTGCCCGCCGTAGCCGCACATTGAGAGTGCGCTCCAGCCCCACCGATCCACGGCGTTTACGTCCATGCCTATACGGTCCGTTAGCCATTTTCCGGTCTACAAGTTTCCTGGAGCCCATACCCATGCCAATGAGGCGCTTGACACGGTCCAAGTCACCGTCCGACGCGGCCTGCACAATGGCAGTTTGTTTTTGGAAGAGTTTTTCGACGAGTCCGAACGCACGTTTTCGCACAACGGTGGGGCGGAGGGTGGTCTGGGAGGAGGAAGCAGAGGAGGCATGGCCGTTGAACGCCGCCGCTGGATTGAGATGCTCGTTGCGCAACTCAGCATCGAACGCCTGAGTCGCAGCGTTCATAACCGCACGGCGATGGCCGACCGTGTTCAAATCGCTGTGTGCCAAGCTCTCCTGGTCCATTTCGTTCGTGGGCGTGAGACTCCGGGTGCTCATGCCGTCGTCGCTAGGGGTGACGCTGCGGCCGTGAATGCCCAGATCGTCGATGTCCACGACGTGCGCGTTGATCTCGAGTAAGCCGCCGTCTATGGCGTTCTTGAGCCAGCTGACAATAAAGTCGCGGCGTTCTTCCACGACGAAGGCGGAAATGCCTATATCTTCCAGCTCACGACGCAGTTCCGCCCACACGTCGAATGAATCGAGAGTCGCTGCTCGAGTCGATGCAACTTTCGAGGCTGACATCACGGATCCTTCGCGCATGCCAGCCTGCACTTCTGCAATGAATTTGGCAAGTTTCTTCTCAATACGTGCAGTGGAGGAGCTGACGATAAACTATTAGTGCTGATAGTGTGAAATCGGAAAATAACCAACTTGATCAGCGTGGTGTTGAAGGCAGTTAGGGCTGTGATGTTCGAAATGAGCCGTTGTCGAACATCCGAGAGGTCCTTCAGACCATAACGCATCCGGTCCCAGGTGCGCTGAGACTGTGTGTTGAGGCTTTCGTAGCGCGTGTGCAGCGCTTCGAGCTCTTGCAGCGAGTGTAAACAGCTATGCAGGACCATATGGAGTCGATATTCGCGCGAGTCTGGGAGCTCTTCCCCGTACTCTTTTATGTAGTCGCTCGTCTCGCCGAGCACGGCATAAAGCGAACCGAGTTCGCTCGACATGCGCCGAAAGTCATCGGACCTATTGAATGTATGTGAAACGGCGGACAAAAAACAAACAAAGGGGCCTACGACTCCTTGCAACCCTTATAAAGGTTGTAAGCTAGAGTTGCCACCAAAACGATGTCTCCCACTCCGACGCCGAAGTTCATCCTGTTTGGAGGCCGTGCGTAGAGACTGGTGGGTCAAAGTGAATGGTCAGTGACCACCAAGTTGAAGATCTCATCTGCCAGATAAATAGGATACTGAAGCGCTGAATCTCGGCGCTAATTCGAACGTTCATTTGACGGAAGACGAGGAAACCTAGAATGATAATAAGCCAATTGACTTGTAAAGGCTGCGAACTGTAATGATTCCACCAACCCAACACGTTACTTGAATCTACAGCTTTGGCATTCAAGTTAAGCGTTTGACATTCGAGTTGATTAGGGCTAAAAAAACGGGCACCAGAATCCAAAATAATTCCAGGCACGAAACAGATCACAAATTTGGATGCCAATAGCGTTGCACGGCGGAGAGACAAAAGAAAAGTCCACATCTACCGGCCTGACGACGTGGGCTATTGTAGGTGAGGCACAGCGGGAAGGGGAACAAATTATGACGTTGTCGCAGCCAGGGAGGAGGTAAAATATTGACATCGCAGCGATTGTCTGTCAAGGCCTTTGACGATGAAAGAAGGTGGACGACCTTCTATAGTTTCCGTCTCGAGTCAATTGAACCGGAAAGAGTCCCAGACGGCGTGAATTCGGACATGCTCGAGTGCGATTCCGCGTTTCCTGAAACCTGGTTCCTAGTCCATGACCTCAAGTGAGCGGGTTGCGAGGGAACAACCAGGCGGGCCTGGAAGCGTTTTTGCAGTGCTCCGAGACTCGAACGTTGCCAGGGTGCAGATATGCTCGATCTCACGACAGATAAGTTCAAAAAAACGAAGAAAAAAGACTATTGACCGATGTGCGTCGATGAGTTATTTTGGAAGTTCTCGTCTAGATCTTGTGCGTTGTATTTCCAGAATTGTGTTGTTATGAGGTTGCTTGCCATGCGTTTCTAAAATTCTTCGTCGCTTGAATTGAAAGAGATGGATCGCCGTGCCTGTGACGCCGCCGTCTGATGCGCTGATGATGGCTGACGTAATACCGCAAGGGAAAACGAGAACAGCATTATAATAAATGGCGCTGTGAGTAATTCATACAAACACAGATAGATAGTAGTGATTTGAAAACGGTGAGGTATTGCATATTTCATGGGTAGCGGGTTCATAGCAGGTTATGTCCAAGGGTGCGAGGGGTCTTAAAAAGGAGAGGAATATTAATGGTACGAGAACAGAGGGGAAACAAGAACAATAACAAGAACTGGATAGCAACGACTCGGAGCACCGAGCACCGAGCGACACGAGGAGAGCTGGTGGAGTGCCAAGGAAGGTGAGAGGTTCCGGGGGTGCAGTCGGTGGCGGGAGGTCGGGGCGGGATCGGGAGGTCTAAAAGAAGGGCGGGGGCGAGATCGGGACGGGACAGTGACAGGAGTTTCGATGTGCTTACGTCCTTTGCGGACGGCGGACGACTAAGTCCTCCACCCCTCACAGCGCAACCTCATTCATATTCGCCCACGGATCCTCCGTCTTCGCCATCTGCGGCTCCGGACTCTCCCCATAACTCCCCCCCCGAATACGACCTCGCTCTCCCCCCTCCTCCCCTCCCCCGCCTCCGGCCCCATCTGCGACGTTGAGCGAATTATTATCCCCCGGCATAACCCCACTCGCAAAGTCCGGCATCTGCCCGCGAGCCTCGAGCGTGCGTTGGCATTCCGCGCCGTCTTCCGAACGTACTGTAAGTAGGTTAGTTTTAGTTTTGGCTTTGTTTTTAGTCTTTTTGTCTCAAGTGAAGGAATGGGGCGGAGGGAAGGAGGGGAGGAAGGGAGGATACGCACAATGTCGATTCAGCGCATCCATCCGCGCAAACATCTTCCCACACCCATCGCAGTTAAACGGCTGGTAGTTCGTGTGCAACTGCTCGTGTCTGCGGGAAAAAAAAAAGTGTCAGCAAAACACGCAGCCCCCCCCCCCCCCCCAAAAAAAAAAAAAAAAAAAAGAAAAGAAAAGAAAAAAAAAACCCAAAGAAGAAAGAAAAACCTAGCGAAGAAAAAACGCAGAAAAATAAACAAACACACACCTCTTACAATCATGCTGCCTCACAAACCTCTTGCCGCATCCAGGCCACTTGCACAAAAACGGCTTTTCCTCATTGTGCGAGCGGATGTGGCCCTTGAGGTTGAAGGAGCGCGTAAAGGTCGAGCCGCACCCGGGCTGGAGAAAAACGAAAACGTCAGCTTCTACTCTTTGTTGGATGGAAGGTGGAAGGAAAGGCGTGCATGCGTGCGTCGCAATGAAAGTGAATTTAAACGCTTACTCACCACCGGACAAATAAACGTCGCCTCCTGCATGCGCCGATTATGCGACGCCTTCCTCGTCCGTATCGTCGTCACGTTCTGCTTTGACACCTGGATCGGCCCGCTTCCGGTGCCTAGGGGTCCGTTGGGGTTCGGGCCTGCGAATGAAATACAATCAGCATTCGGAATCAAAAGCAAGCGAGCAGGTGGGGAGATGAAAGTAGCAAAACGCGCCAAACACTCACCCTCATCCTCAGGCAACTCACTATACCCCAGCGCCGGACTCACATTCGGACTCGCCCGCGCCGAGCTCGCGTTGCTCCAGCTCCTCCCGTGTCCTCTCCCCCCACTACCGCCGCTAATTCCCCTCCCAATATCGCCGTACCCCCCTCCCGCACCCATCACCAGCCCCAGCGGTTCGGGATTGAGCGACCCGCCACCCCCGCCCCCGTATTCGATCCCACCTCCGCCGAAGCCCAACCCGCGTTCGGAGCGCGCGGACCCCCCACCCCCACCGCCACCGCTCGACACGCTCCTATAATGCCCACCCCCGCCCCCACTGCCCATCCCACCCAGCCCCGCAGCATGTGCATGCCGTCCCGCCGCCCGTATCGCAGGCGGCGGGTCTATGGGACTCAGGAATTGGTTCCCTCTCCTGCCAAATGCATTGTTGTTTTCTCCCCCACCCACTTCCAAATGAGAAGAGGGATGCTGGAGGTCCGCCGACCGCGACCCCCGATGCGCCATTCCCATCCCCCCCTCGTCTGATTTCGCGCGCCGCAGACCCATCATCATCCTGCCCCCCATACCACGCCCCATCCCAATCTCGAGCAGGAACCCATTGTCTGTCCCCGTCCCCATACCCGTACCCGAACCCAAACCTAATCCAGCCGACCCCGTAGGTGGCCCAAAGTTGGACCTCGCGCGATACGGACTCGCCTGCGCGCGCGCGTGCGCGGGGGAGACGACGTCTGTCATCGACACATCCTCACCCCCCCCACCGAGAAAATCATCGAGCGCGAGGGCGCTCCCGATATTCCCAATCTGCCCGATGAAATTGTTATCACTCGCACCCGCACCACCCTCGTCCCAGGCCGTATCCGATTTCCGCCGCTGGCGTCTGGGCCCGCTACTAAGGAACGGCGAGCTGGCGTTGTTGGAGGTGGAATTGTTGGCGCTATTGGCAGAGGAGGAGGAAGAATCACCCCGACCGCCAGCCTGAGCCTGATCCCGCGACCACTGAGGACCACCGCCGGACTGGTTCGACTGCCCGCCGCCGCTGAGGGACGTCCCTAAGCCATCCATTAGCAATCAAATCCGATAATATAAAGTAGAAATAATATTGAGACACGACTGAGCATATGGATTAATTACCCTTTCCATCAGGTTGGGCAGTAAATGGCATATCGCTCGTAGCATACGTTTCTGGACTCTTCGGCGGGGAATCGTCGAACGAAGAAGTTTCCGGGCATATTTGGACGCTGCTGGCGGGTTTATTTGCGGAAAAATCGGACGTAGATCGAAGGAAGGTGGCCCCTGACCATGAGTTTGGTGACGCTAAGAAGAGGTTCATACTCGGTCTTGCTCACCATCTTTCTCGACAACGTCAAATCGTTCACTTATTTGTTGCACCAGCTCCGAAACCGTTTGTACCGTGGAACCCGCACTGGGCTCCTGCGGGAATTGAATTATAACCACAGGATCCGCAGAAATAACGCACTTCCGACAGAATATCGCACCAATCATCGTCATGAGACACCGCGACGGTGGCTTCTGGGGCCTGAATGAATTCTCAGCAGAAGAGATGTCGGTTCAAAGAATAACAAAACCTTGTGAAGGATGTATGCATTGATTAATTCCCCGGGGTGGAAAATCTGTATGCAGGTTGGGTTAATTCACGACTATGACCGTGAGGATAAAGCTTCCCACCTTCGAAATCGGAGAGAGATCGGATAAAAACACGTTCCCTCTTTGCTCTGTATGCTGCTTCCCTCCAGTCGCTGCCCCACCGCCCAAAATTCCGAACGACCAGGAAAATAATGAGGCCCCGGACGAGTATGCCATCGAATTCCCGTTTACGCCTCCCGGCTGAGATTCCCCAATGTCACAGAGCTCAACTTTTCGAGAAATCCTTCTCCAAAGTCCAACTCCAAGTGAAATGGATAGCCCGTGTATGAAAGTCGTTTGATTTAACGGTGCGCCATTTGGCGGGGGATGATAATTCTTGTGTCGAGCCGGAACTCGATGACCGTGTACTCCGCCCCAGTGATATTGGGGGGCGGACCCGGGCCTAGTCCTTGGCTTGAAGGCGACTTGAAATTCATCGCTGACACTGTGAAACGATGACATGCCCCATGACCGGGCTTTTTCGCAGCCAGTGACGAGATAGAGCGCCCCATTGGCAAGTGTGCGGCCTCTGACTTGGGTTATGTATTTCTACCAGCTTTCAGCGTGAGTTGCGACATATGCCCGTATCGTCTCCAGGTTTTCCAACTTCTCGAGGTGCCCGCCGTGTGGTAAAGCCAATATAGCGCCCTGCGGAGCGTCACAGCTAAAAACGAAATCGCCTCCTGGGAACTCACTACATACGAATGTAAGCAACTCTTCCGCGGAAAATGATCATGATCATGACTTACTCCAGGGGCGGATGAAGCGCCAATTTTTGAACGGAGGAAGTTGAGACGTAATCCCCTGGATTATAAGTAAGAGTAACGACGTCTTTCGAAGCATAAGGTAGCAAAGGATAAAAATTTTCAGGAACGTCGTTGTCGTTGACGGGGTGGTCTGCGGAGAGGTAGATATTGAAGAAGAAATCGAAAATTCCTTCTGGTGTCACCCTGCCGACATCGCCAATCGCGACGCCTTTTTTCCGGTATGCCGCAGGAAGATTTTGTGGAGGATCTGGAACATATAGGGGAAATCCGCGTTTCTGGCGAAGTAGCTGGTTGCAATAGATTTCGCTTTGGGAAAAGGTCTCATCGACGATATTGAACGAGATTGAAGGAACATTAGTGCGTCTTGGGCCCGGCTACAAAGATGCATAGGAGATGAGAGGACTCGGAGGAATTCGAAAAAATGCTCACCTCTACTTGGTGATTATGCACATCACCCGAAACGAATTGGCCTCCGACAATTTCGATGCCAGTCGCATTTTGAAACAAGTTCGAACTGGACCGGATCGAAAAAGACGCAAGCGGCGATAGTGAGGCGAATGCCTTGGAGCAGTGTCTGTGGCGAGAATACACACCTTTGTGCCGAAAGAGCAGCACGAGTTTGAGTCAGAGGACTGGAGGTTAGACTCAAATTCAAGGGAGTAGCCTCCATAATCCAGAGGTCGCGCTGGCAGCGCTGAGGAAGAGTCTGTCAAATCGTAGCAACCACGTCCACTACTTAAGTATATATAGCATCGGGCCCGAATAGCTATAGAAGAGATCACACCGGCACGGCGTTCGAGCACTGCAAGTCTGCAAACTGTCCAACGGTGCCGGTGAGATGGCGAGGAGGGTTTGAGTGATGTTCAACCCCGTCGACTGGGAGCAGAATGGTAGCTCATGGATTGTGCAACGGGATTCAGAGCGCGTATGCACGTGGATACAACATGGATACATCACGTCAAGAAACACTGAACCAAAAAAGCGACTTAAATCTGCAGTATACTGGGCTCTTCCTCGGAGGCCGCCCACTCCTGCTTAGGGTCGCCCTACCCACCAGCCTCGCCCCAAGTCTCGACATCACTGTCGTGCTCATCCAGCCCTCAACAATAAAATTTGCCGTCACTCCACAGTGCGCCACTGATATACCCCGCACTTAGTGCTCAGACGACCAAGTAGCACTCGACTGGAGTCGTTCTTCAAGGTGGCCTGCGGTGACAGAGAGCGATTCAGTGCACGGGGTCGCTCAGAGTTTCCGAGTGGACGCCCTGAGCACCTCTTCACTACTGACGACCTTTCTCCCGCAAGCAAGTTCCTTCTTTATTTTACTTTCAATTCCTTTAGAACACACTTCTAGTACCGGATTCCCAGCTCCTGGGCGATAATCACAGCAGCTTTCTCGCCGATGACCAGGGCCGTGCTATACGTGTTCGCTGCGACGTTCGAGGGGGCAATAGAAATCTGGGGAGGGAGCATTGAAGCTGGTTGTTGTGAAGTTAGATTGTACTCACGTCTACGGAAACAAGCGTAAGGGAGTCAACTTGACCACGTAGGACAACAAATACTCACCAGCGACTTTGAGACCCTGCACTCCATAGACGTTCAGCCGTTCGTCGACAACACCCATCTCGTTTCTGGGCTTCATCGCACAGGTGCCGAGCTACAGCAGGTCAGCAAAAATCCTTCAGACAAACATGACAACGCACCGAATGCCACGTTGTTTGGACTGCCATTAAAGAGCATTAGCTAGCTAGTCACAATTTTGCCGGTCGCGAACGAGATCGCACCGTTTTCGCGAATATAAGGGTCGATAACTGCGTCGTCGTCCTCGGTGTACACTATATCGGGTGCACCCACATCGACAGGCACCTCGTCTTGGCGATAGGCATCATTTCCGACAGCAAACCTCGGATTTCGAGGCACGTATTCGCCCCGGTAGAGGTTCATCCTCCTCGCGAGCTCGCGGCTCTTCTTGTAACCCCAACGAAGGATGGCTACATCGGCTGGCCTACGAAGGCATAAAGACAGGAATAAGAGGGAAATAAGGCAACAGCGCACTCGCTCAGGAAGCCCGAGTCAAACTCGGGCCGCGCATTCGCATCTTCGGGAGATGAGATATGCACTTGGCCTCGCGCGACCGGATATTCCTGCGCATTTTAGCGGTGTGTAGCTTTAAGAATAAGCGAGCATACCGTATAAAACCCCACTCCGAAATATTTGCGCGGCGGGGCGACCGACGGGTCGGCCCCGAAGAGGCTGCGTAATGTCGATATCAACGGTCATCTGACGGAAACTATGATTTTTGGGACACATACCCAGACGAAGCACCACACCAAATGACCGGTTTGTCGGGAGCGTTTTTAAAGTACGTCTCCCACCTGCTCGCGAAGTCGGGTCCGAGCTCTTTCAGCTCCTCGGCGTTGGGTCGGAATTTGATACCCGCATCTAGACCGCTGGGACTCTTTCAGCGTGTGCGAAGAACAAAGATAATTGAAACGGCGGACTTGTGAGCGAGCAAACCCGTCCCGTCGATTTTCCACTGCGCCACAAGGCCTGAGGAACCTGAGCTCAGACGAGCGGAGCGGGTTCGCTGACTCACGCTCTTCCTCCTCCTTCTCTCCGCGCCAAAAAGCGTCCAGCGTCTCCGCTTCTTCAGCCGCAAGGTACGGAACGAACACGCCATTGTGGTCTTGGTAGTTCCGCCCGACACCAGGGAGGTCCACTAGCGGGAGTACGCCGTGGGCGCGCAGGATATCGGACCCGCCGATGCCCGAGCTGGGTAAGTAATATTAGATCTGAGGTAGATAAAAGGAGGAAAACACCAACCGTTCGAGAATCGTTGGCGAGCCGAACGCGCCTGCAGATACGACGACGAGCCGCGTAGCTCGCGCCGTACGGACCGTTTGGTCTGCGTTGGGGTTCAACACCGTATCGGTGACGTATTCGACGCCTATAGCACGCGTGCCGCTGAACCAGGGTAAGAAGGAGGAGGTAGAAAGGGTGAAGACACGCACTCGAAGATGACTCTCTTCACGCGGGAGCCGGTCAGCACTTGAAGGTTTTGGTTATGCGACTGGTTGTAGATAAAGTGGTGCGGGACGTCTGAGCGGAGCCCGGTTTCGGCGTCGATCCATCTGGTTCGTATTGATTATCATGGCTGCAAAATAATGCGAAAGGCGCACTTTTCCCACCGCTAGCGCCAAATTAGCAACGGCTCAAGCTTGAACAAAGCTTCGCACTTACCCCATATTGATTGCAAGAAAATAGCCCATTGATATCATCGGTCATCCCGCGCGCCGGATCATACTTCTGCGCGACGTCGAGGAACGCTTTCCCGACGTTCGTGTACATGCCGCCGAAGGAGACTTTCAGGGGTCCGGAATAGCCATGGGTCGCTGCTTCGGGTTTGCCTTGGTAGGTCTCTGTCTGTGGCGATTCAATTAGAATTTTTGGTGGATACTTCTTGTATGTAAGTACCTTTTTCAGAAGCGGGATAAGGTCCTTCGACCCCCATCCCGAATTCCCGTAGACCATCTCCCAGTCGTCGTAATCCGATGCCGCGGCGCGCGTGTACATCGCAACTGGCGTAACGCACTTTCAACGGACGCCAATATTTCAAGGGAGGATACTGACAATTGACGCTGCTTCCTCCTCCGAGACATCTTCCCACCGGGACGATGAGCGGCCGGCCCCCAAGGTGCTCGCTCGGCTTGGCGACCTGAAAAGTGAGAGTGGTGCTATTTGGGGCAAGGTGACTGAGGTATCGCGCAGGCTGGGTGTGGGCGGGCAGGTCGCGGGTGTGTTCGCCTGCTTCGAGGATCTATACAGGTGCACATGAATGTCATATTGCGTCGCGTTTGTGAGGGGCACGCACAAGAATGCGCAAAGATGGGTCGGCGGCTGCGAGGCGACCTGCAATAAGGCAGCCGCTGGCGCCACCTGATCAATGTATGAAAACGAGTTAACATAGCCCAGGAGAATATTGTTGACACGATACCTCCCGCGAAGACGATATCAAACTCGTCTGAAGTAGACATGGGGAACGATGCTTCTATGGCCGCAGGCTTATATATACTTGCACACCACCAGTTCACACGAGTGCCCGACGTTGTTCACCGACTGGATCAACTTCGATTTCAAGCCTTTTTATGATTCGGGCGGCCGACGGGCTATCTTGAGGTTTTAAGAAACTACCACTTTAAGAACTACCACCACCGCGCATTCCCGACGTCAATCAGCAGGAGAAGGCTTATTGAGCACCACCGAACGACGCGGCTTTGCAAGGCTTTCAAAGACGAATCCGGAGAGGTTGAAGACCGAGCACAACTCAGTACCACTTGCTTCTCGCCGAGTTGAAGAAGAAAAGTCGCAGTAAGGACGTGTCTTGGGGTTGTTTAAGTAACCAAAGACGTTCTTCTTGGAATTTCGACACCAGAAAACGATGCAGACCCAGAATCGAGCTTGAGGTAAATTGCGCCAAGATGAATTCCGAAAATTGGTGATAATAATCGATAGAAGTTGAGACAGAAATCGACAGAAAAGATGCAGGTTGGGATGGACTGCGGTTTCGGTGGTCGCCAGCAAATAAAGGGAAATTTCAACTCATAGTGGCTCAGTTCGAGTGGGATGAGGTCACTGATTGGAGGCTGTGCTTCTTGACCTTTACGCGCACGGCAGTGGGCTCGCTGAATCGCTGTAACCTCCGCTATACCTCGTTCTGGCGCCACGAATTCGCAGGTTCTCTCTCTTCCCAAGGGCTCCCAACAAACGCGCCTCTGCTCCTCCAAATCCTCGTCCTGTCGAACAAATTTCACCCGAAATGCTCGCAGAGCCAACACACCCACCCTCAAGGGCCAATCTCAAGGCCTGGTGGGCCAACTTTACCTCTGCACAGAAGCACAAGGAACACGACGACAAGGGTAGGTTCCATGCTGTTAATTGAGGCGCACTCCAACTCGCAACAGATGAGCCGGTGCACACCGTGTTTGGGAAACCTTTGAAGGAGAGCCTCAAGTACGCCAGCGTCCAAATATCCACCGCGAATGCCAACGGGGAGCTCTATGTGTGGGGCTATATTCCGGTGGTCGTTGCAAAGTGGTGCGTGTGCAAGTACTTGGAGTAGTTCCGTGATCCTCAATTCGAGACACAGTGGGCTGTACCTCAAGGAGAATGGTATGCGTGCTTTGCAGAATGTTGTACCAACTTTAAATTGCCGTAGCTACCGAGGTCCCGGGGACCTTCCGCGTGAATGGTTCGAATAAACGGATGCGGGAGCTGCAAGCGCTCTTTGAAGCACCACCGAGAGTACGTCCTTCTTTTCTTTTACGACACTGGGCAAAGGTCTGCACACATGAACGCTCAATGCCGGGGAGGCATATTTTGTGGTGGGCAAGAAGGGACCTTTGAAGAGCGTGTACTCTCACAAAGCCCTGTCAAGGACCCATGGTGCCCTTCTTACCACATGCGAAGAATGTGCCTCCGGCAGGCAGTTTTCACGTCTCGACTTCAGCCCGCGGTGGGAGTCCACATTTTGCTTAAATAATTGTTGCTCCTTAGTACGGCAAATCCCTCGACTGGAAGCAAGAAACCTACACGACGGTGCGTCACTGGTTCCTCCGCCTAGAAACTTGCTCATTTTTATATATCCAGCACGACGTTGCCAGCGTCTTCCGGAGATACCTTACTCAAATGCCTGCAAGTCCAATATTCCGACTCGTCGCTCCCACTAACACTGAACAGGAGCCCGTAATCCCTCACGCGATGTATCATGCTGTGCGTCATTTCGTTATTTTCAGAGCTACTGCTGACTGGTCGGTATACAGGTCCGAGACGCCCTATGTATGCGAAATCCTAATCCTTTATCGGACCCTTCTAAATCTATGCAGCGAAACAACCCTTCAACCAGGACGAAGTTATTGCAACTTATAAACGTCTAATCCGTGCAATGCCTCGAGCAAACCAGTACCTCCTCCTCTACGTCCTCGACTTATTATCCGTCTTTGCCCGCAAATCGGATAAGAACCTAATGACAGCCACAAGTCCGTCGTTCCTCGTCGTGAATTCCGTTCAACACTTACTTTGGCTATGCAACAGATCTGGCAGTGATATTCCGACCTGGCCTAATATCACACCCCGCACACGAGATGTCGCCGCCGGAACACGACCTCAGCCAACGGGTGCTCGAGTTCCTCATCGCGCAGCAAGATTGGTTCATGCTGGACATCCCGCCGCCGCCGCAGAACGAGCCGTGGCAAGAGGAGGACGAAGACGTCGGCGATGACGCCGGGCACTCGCCCGTGGGCGGTGCGTGGAGCATTGTCACTCCCGCCGCTCCACCAATGATGAGGCGGAAAACCACTGCAGGTGCGTAGGCTAGCGGCTCTCCACCAAGTCCTCTGATTGATTCCTAGATTCGTCGTCCTTGACAGACGCATCGCCGAGAAGGGAGGGAGATCTGTCGCCTGTGGCGGAGTCGCCTGGCGGTGCTGGGCCTGGCGCGGGTGTAGGGGACGAATCGGGGGGCGCGACGGTGACGAGGCGGAGAACGCTTCCCACGCGGAAGACGCCGCCCGAGAAGGACAGCGAGCCGCAACAACAGCAGCAGCAGCAGCCACAACAGCCACCTCGGCCAAAGGTGCTGCGGAAACAGAAACGATCGTCGTCCTCGCAGCCGCACGCCAAAGAACCCTCAGAGTAGCCCCCGTGGTCGTTCGCTCCTAGAGGTTCTTGCTGCCCTTCTTGTATCGATATTCCCTCCCGTTTCTCTTCTTTGCATACCCCTCTTCCCGCTCCCTCACCCTCCTTGTTGACACTTTTCTTACGCTGGTTAATTGTAGATTATGTAATAGTTATTCACAGACATTAACGACAAACGATTTGAAGAGTACACATTCACGACATAACGCGTTGCGGGATTTGGAGGTTGTTCAATCGCGCGATCAGGCGCGCGGTAGCCCCTAAGTTTGAAGTTACTGATGGCGCGCTGGCGCGTCATCCCTCCCTCTCACCTCTTTCCTCTCTCGCTTCCCTTAATAATGGTGTCGTACCGCACCGGCCCCCCGCCCTCGCGCTCGCAGACGGATTTACAGCAGTATTACGACGCGCCGGTGAGAAAGTTTCTGCCTACGCGACTTTCTTTATCCTTCTTTCCTTCATACCGCGAAACCAACGCTGACTTCAATACTACGCGTGGTGCGAATTCAAGTACGACAGCGATCGCGATGGCGGTGGTGGTGCGCAGGCGATCCCGATGCAGCAGAAATACGCGTACGGATATCGCGCGCCGGCGGCGGCGGACTCGCAAACCAACTTCGGGATTGGGGGCGGCGGGCGCGACCCTAAGATCCCGCGGCGCAATAGCGCGTGGTTGGAGAAGAATGTGGGCCAAACGGGGAGGCCGAGGTGGATTTTGGCGAGTACCACATTCATATAATTTGACGCGACACGTTAACGGACGCATAGATCCTCTCCTTGCTCGCCCTCACCGTACTCGTCGCTGCTGGCGTGGTTGTCGGGGTGTTTGTCGCCCAGCACAAGTTCTCCTCTTCTTCCTCCCCCTCCGCCGCGTCCACATCCGCATCCTCAAAAAACTCAAATTCGCCCCCCGATCCAAGCGTGTTTACCAAGAACCCCGCGCTGGTACAGTCCTTCTATGGGATCGCGTATACGCCCGAGGGGTCGCAGTTGCCTGAATGTGGGAATTCTTTAGATGATATCATCACGGATATTCAGGTTTGCGTGCCTCCCCTTCTTTCTTTCGGGGAGAGGTGCTGACTGATTTCTTTTAGCTGCTATCCCAGCTCACTACGGTCAGTATGCATTGTTATCTTCTTATTTGCGTCGTGCTGATTTAATGTTTGAAAACAGCGCATTCGATTATATGGTGCACCACCTCACCGCCTCCCTCTTCACGTATTTCCCTGTATCTAATTAACAATCACGCAGGCGCGGACTGCAACCAGACCGAACTCGTCGTAAGTCCCCACCCCTTTCAAAGCTTGTAATCTCTCTCTCCCTTTGAAAAATTAACCGCCCGTCAGCTCGAAGCGATCAAGCAAACACAAGTGAACTTGACCATCTGGGTGGGCAACTACGCGATCGCGACGGACGGCGGGACGGCGTACACGCGACAACGAGATGCGATTGGGGCGGCGATAAAGAAGTATGGGGTGGGGAGTGTTGGGGGCGTGACGGTGGGGAATGAATTTGTTCTTGAGTGCGTTTTTTTTACGCGTTTTCCTCTACCTTGGGGGACTGAGAGTGAACGCGCAGTTACCTCGATGCGCACGACGCGATAGACCCGAACGGTGCGGTGGGGAATGCGGGGGCGGCGATTTTAATTGAGGATATTCGGGATACGCGGGCGGTGATGAGCGGGTTGGGACTCGGGAATGTTTCGGTGAGTTCTGCTGCTGCTTATACGTCCTCCCCTCGTTAACTGAATTTTTACTAGATCGGCACCTCCGACGCGGGTTCGTACTTCAATACCGAGGTTTTGGAGGCGGTGGATCATGGCGTGCGTCCTTGCCGCAGTCTGGAGCCAGTTATTCAAGGAGCTGAGTGATTCGTTTCGATTCAGATGGCCAACGTGCACCCCTGGTTCGCGAACACGAGGATCGAGGACGCGGCAAGATGGACGGCGGATTTTTTCGCAAGCACGGATTTGGCGGCGGCGGCGGCGTTGTCGAATGCGCCGCAGATGTATATTGCGGAAACGGGTAGGTCGGATCCCGTCGTGCTTTTGCTTAGGATTCGCACCGCGACCTTTTAGGTTGGCCGACGGTATGCATCTTCCTTCCCTCATGACAAGAAGAAGTTGGACTGATGCTGCATGTAGAATTCATCCACAGCGGCCGCGTCTTCGAACGGGGCTGCCGCTGCGTCCGAGGCGAATCTCCAAGTCCGTTTTCGCTCTCGTCCCTTCCGTTTGCTGATCGAGTTAGGCAGATATTCCTGGATACCTTTGTGTGTCAGGCGAATGCGAACGGGACAAAGTACTTTTTCTTTGAATATTTTGATGAGGAGTGGAAGGTGCGCTGCGCTGCCTCGTTTTTCTCTTTAACAAGTACTAAGCTTGAATACAGAATATTCAATACGGTGGTGTTGAGGTGCGTTGGTTCCTAATCGTTCGTATAAAGTGCTGATTGGATGGGAGTAGGGCTATTGGGGGCTGTTTTATCAAAAGTAGGTTCTCGTTGACGCCTTTGAGTGTTTGAGCTGAGGCTTTTCTCTTCAGTCGGACGCTGAAGGGTGTTACGATTCCGACGTGCGATTGAATATACTCAGACAATGGACTGTTCACGGGTTATCTCTGTATAATTACCGCTTACCGTGTCTCATCAATTGTATCACTGTTCATGGAGGGAAGGGGTGTTCTCGAGAGACAAACTTGGTGAACATGGTTCTTCGTCGACGGTGAAGAATTTTAGGTCATTATAGTGGGTTTGCGAGCCGAGCGCTGGTCAGAGGGACAACAACCTTTCAAGGGTCGAATGGATTGGAAAGTTGTGCGCCATGGCTCGAGAAGCTAGGACCAGCCTTCAAGGGGCTTCAATTGTATTCCCGTCGAATGGCTTAGAAAGTTGTGCGTCATGGCTCAAGAAGCTAGGACCAGGCTTCAACAAGGCTTCAAGGGGCTTCAATTGTATTCCCGTTCAAAGGACCGAGCAAATAAATGGGGGTGGTCAAAGTGGCAAAGTCCAAGCGATGTGGCTGTTCACATGGATTTGCGGGTGTTATGCTGGCCCTTGCAAGGGTGTTTCCTTACCATTCCTTATAAACGCGCGCTACCCTCCCTTCAGGCCTTTTGTCCAATGCTCGACTCTTCACCCGTATCCCTCCCACCCGTCCCGCGTCCGCTGAAGCGTTCTGCGTCGGTGGCATCGCTGCCCACGCCACCGCGAACCCACCACAAGCGAAAACGCGCCGGGTCCAAGCACAGTAGTCGTGCCGCCAGCGACGAAGAGCTCACTGCCACCGACGACGACGACGAGCAGCTCATCAAAGAGGCAGAGGACGAGGAATCCTTCTGGCTCGCTACAAATCCCGCTTCAACCACCGCAGCAAAGAACAATGCCGCCCCATCGCTGCTTTATCGCCGGTTGCAGGCCCAAGCAGACACTCAGACCCAGGGTGTGGCACCCGTGTCGCCGCCGCCGTCGCATCGGAAGCCGCCCGCGAAGACGACGGTCGTCCCACGCACCCCGACGCCCAAGTCGTGCAGCACAGTCTCAGCCCCGTCCACACCGCCAGTCTCTACGCGTCGCAACGGCAGCGGCGCGCCCTCACTCCTGCGCGACTCGCCAGACAATCCATTCCTCTCGTCCCCGCTTGGCCCCCAGGACGAGGTCATCGTGAACGACTCGGACGCCGTGCTCGGCCCGCAAGAGGAGAAGCCTACGATGGCGTTTGTTTTGTATGTCCCTCCCTCTTCCTCTCATCCTTCGTGTTGTTCTGACATGCACCTCACAGCCGTGGCGTCCGCCGCAGTTTCCCGAATCCGTACTACAACACGTCCCCCACGGGCCCGAACCCCAACTCGCAGCTGCCGCCCGAGCACCCCGACTTTGAGCCGGAGGAACGCGGCGTGCGCAAGCTGCTCTTTGGCGTGGCGCGCAAGGGTGGTGCGACCAAGAAGAAGTCGACTTCGACGACTACCAATCGAAGCCGGCGGCGGGGCGCTGCTGCTAATCCACGTTCACCCGGTGCGAAGAAGGCGGGGCGCAGTGACGAGGAGGAGCAGACGTCAATGCCGACGACGTTGGATTTTACTGCCTAGACGGATCTCTGCCTTTGGAAATCAACCAAGATTTTTTTTTGCTTCCCCATCCTCCATCCTCTAATTTTTCATACCCACGTACCATGGCATCGATTTGCTCGCTCCTCCCTCCTCATGCATGCATGCAGTCATACATACACCCCAATCTCTCCTGCTTCATCTCGGCGACACCCACCTCTCGTACCTACCTACATATATACTGTATCTTTATCTGATCTGAAATCTATACGACTGTTTTATGAGCTGCAGCGCTGTGCTCATCTCAAGGTCTGGTCACAAGAAAAAATTATTAGCGTAGCTCAGTCATTTTGGTTCTTTTGACATAACGTCGTGCCTGATTAACGTGCTCCAATTTTTTGTAGCCCGTTTTGCGCCTGCTTTCGCCCAAGGAAATCAAATTTCCTTTCTCGGCAGGCTGGATGAGCGGTCTCGATTTGGCAATGTGATCGAATTGAGTCATCAAATGAATTTCACCCCTATTTCACCTGACAGTGATACGACTTTCGCTACCCTTATGCCCACGCACCCATGTCGTCTAATCCTGCACATGCGTCTGCCAACTCCGCCGCCCCCAGCTCAACCCCCGACACGACTCCGAAGCTCAAGCTGGCCGCGGACATCCGCGCCTTGACCACCGCACTCGCGCAATGCCCTGAGCAAACGGGAGGGGAGCGGTATCGCAACCGGATCCTGTACCCCGATCCAGATTATGTCGGGAAAGAGGCGCGGGTGTATCACTCTGTAGCGAGCTTGCTCACCATCGGGAAGGGGAGTGGGGCGGACAAGATTGCGGTGACGGGCGTCCCGTCAGCGTCAGCGGCGGCGCGGAATCGGTCGTTCACGCTTTTGGGACTGAGGGAGTCTTCCCCGGCTGACCTGGAGTTGAAGACGGTTAACAACGACTCGGTGCCTCCGCGGATGTCTATCAGAGAGGTGGCTGCAGAGGAGAAAAGATCATTTGAAGAGATTCTCGATTCGGGGTACGAAATACAAAAATTCATTATTTAACATTTCCAAAAGCTTAAACAACCCGACACTGGCAGTGACGAACCGGTCGAGCTCGAGCGCCACATCGCCGACGTCAAGGCTCTGATTTTGGGCTACTGGGAGCTGAGCACCGAGCACCAGTGCCGCGCGCGCAGCCTCATCCACCGGCGGGCACTTCCGCAACTCTCCAAACGCATTGAAAATCCGAACAAGTTTTACCGCGCCGAGTCTGGGGAAGAGGACTACAAGTGGTGGTCCATTCTGACGAGTTATTGGGTGCAGGCAGAGCGGATTGAGGCGGAGGATCCAGTGGGTGTTCTGCCGGGCGCGGCGAATAGGGACGCGTGGCGATGGGCCGTTGTGTTGAGTTTGACCGCGGAGAGGAAGAAGGAGAAGGAAAAGATGGATGCGGAAGAGGCGGAGGGCTCCCCGGGGAAGGGGGAGGAGGGCAAGGAGAGTGGGGACGAGGGTAGGGCTGAAAAGACGGAGGAAGAGAAGAAGATGATCCTTGAGGAGGTGAGAAAAGTGATCCCGGACACAGGTAAGGTTGTCCTCACTCCGACAGTCATCGCTGGGTGTTTAAAGGCCCTGGCGAATTGCGTCACGGCGATATACGAGTGCGTGGAGGAGTGCGCGAAGCCTGCAGCAAGCGATAAGAATTGGGAGGAGCTTGACTTGCGTCTGTATATATTGAACCAGCTTCTCGCGGGCTCGAAAATCCTCGAACATGTCCTGACCAATAAGAGTGTGTCGGATGCGATTAGAGAGGCGGCCAAGGCTTTCGGCAAGTTCCTCGGGGACCAGGAGACGGAAGACTGCGTGCGTGCGTACTTTTCGTTTCCGTTCACCATAGTCGCTAATCCAGACATGCAGTGGAAAGCCGGAATGGTGGGTTCGTCTTCCGCCTGCTGAAAAACATCGTCGCCTTGTACCGCGCCATTAACGAGCTCCTCTCGAGTCCCTTCCTCAAAAAGGACGTTCAGATTCTGGTGAAGGTTATCTCGGTCGCTCCGCCTCCGACTGAGATGAAAATGACTCCCATCATGGATCTCGTCGACGAACTTGCGATGGAGGATGAGATTATAGACGAGGTGAAAACCCAGTTTATCACGAAGGGGATCTTGACGAGCGAGGGCTTGCCTCAAGCATATTCGGGGACCATCCACTGCGAGGCGAGTACGATGGGTCTAATGGTTATGATGGAACAAGATAGATGCCCCCAAGAGCTCGTGGACGCCGCCGGGGAGGATGCCGCCGAGATATGGGCGATGAGCGACGTAAGTTCGCTCAATCCCGTCATTTTTTGTTCCTGACAATGGCACAGACGGTTTCCCATGCCATCGGCGTCTCGACGAAGTGTTGCTTTACTTGCCACAGGCTCGCCGAGTATCTCAACGACCAATTCCCCGCGATGTGGCCGCTCAAGCCGCCAGGAACGCATGAGATTATTCACCCGTGGTCGCCGCCGTTCGGGATTCCAGAGGGAGTCTTGTTAAACCTGCGCAAGGACCTCATGGCGCGCCTCCAAAGGTACATCTACCTCACGGCTCATAACACTTGGGTGCGACGCGAAAACGAGCGCCAGCCTGATCCTTCCTTTGATTTGGACTGGGAGGATGTTGTACAGCGTGTCCTGAGAGGGAGCCCGGACCCGTGATGAGAAGGAGGGCAAAGATTAACTTGAATTCTATTCCTCAAACTTTTCAGCCCAGGCTTGCGACACTTTTCTAGCACTCTTCGCAATCCATTCCATCGCATTTTCACTGCCAGACCGAAAATTTTGCTTGGTGCCTGCAAAACCTGCGGGACCAGCCTCAGCGCACGACGGAGAACGAGGAAAGACCAAGTGTGCCGGCATCGGGTTGAGGGCCAGATAAGTAATAGGGGCATCCGTTCTAATTTGGAAATGACCGCCTCGAGGCTTCTCGCCCAAAAAATGTATTCGCTGGTTCTTTCCCTTCTACTTCCTCCTTCAAATTCCTGCGCCGCCGTTCAAGATGACAACGATAACTACGACGATCCACGAGATCGAGGAACACGATGATGACCTCGTTGAAGAGATTGAGTCCGATGAACCCAATCTGCAAGTAAACTTTTACCCTCCGCTTTTTCTCCAGCGGCGGATGTGGATCCTGGACGTTCTGCGACGAGAAAGTATCGTCGATGTGTGTGAATTCGCATCCACGGAAGTATTTCATTGATTTGGATGATTGTCCCAGGTCCTTGATGTTGGATGTGGCGAAGGCCAGCTGCTCAGTGTCCTCGCACAACCCGCGCCATGGCTTGCACCACCTCCGGCGTCCGTCTTCTCTTCGCCGGCTCGAGCGCATGACGAAGAGTACATGTACAAGAGCGACTTGCCGAACCTGCACGCGCGCCGCATCGCTGGACTCGATATTTCCGCTCAAGATCTTGCGTTCGCGGTCAAAGGCACTGAGGTCCCTGGTTCCAGCAAAGAGGATGACCCGTATCCGTACGGTGTGCGGGTTACCCGTTTTGAGGACCTCACGGTCAAGGTGTGGAAGGGCGGTCTGCAAGTCATCAACGAAGAATTCGTCGGGGTTGAATGCATTGTCTGCACAGAGGTGTAAGTCTTTCATATCTTAGAACTGTACTCCAGACGATTTATACGAATTTTCCTTTTACTTTCTACTTATTTCGATTAATCCAGGATCGAGCATCTCCCACCAGACATCCTCCCCGCCCTCGCCCCGATGCTCCTCGGTGTCTACCACCCGACGCGTCTCCTCCTTACCACGCCCTCCTACACCTTCAACGCGCGCTTCACCCGCCCCAACGCGCCCCGCGCCGTCCGCGAGCGCCAGGCGTACCCCGACCCCACGGGCCGCACCGACCGCATCTTCCGCCACCACGACCACAAGTTCGAGTGGACCGAGGACGAGTTCCGCGCGTGGTGCCACGGGGCGGCGGAGGAGTGGGGATACGACATCGAGGAGCTGGGCGGCGTGGGGCGGCCATTGGAGGATGATCCTTGGGGACGCGATGAGCAGCTGGGGGACGCGTCGTTTGTGGTGGCGTTTCGGCGGAAGGAGGATGGGAAGCAGGCTGAACGTGCGGAGCGGGCTAGAAAGGCTCTGAAGGCCCTGGCGCTCGAGGGCGAGCCGCACGAGTTACTCGCGGCGCATGAACACAAGGCGCACGAGATGGCGCGCCGCCACCCGACGCACGACTCTGTCAAACTCATCGGGGACGCGGTCACGACCAAGATGGAGAGCTTCCGCGAGGCGTTCATCTCCCTCGAACAGATGTGGTTCGAGCCAGAGGTGTCATCCCTCTGCGGCGGGTGGATCGAGGTCTTAATCTGGGCCGTGGAGGGTTACGACAGGCTTATTCTCCTCAAAGCCGCCAACGATGGCACGAAGGAGTGGTCAATCGAGCTCGTAGGTGGTGTGACGGACGGCCCGTCCGCGATGTGGCCGGAGGGGAACAGCATCGACTTGATTCCGGAGAATTGGATGCCGGGGCAGGATCCGGAGGATGTGAGTAGCGACGAGGAAGCTGTTTCGTCGACCGGAGCAGATGGTGATGTTTCTTGGAATGGGTCGGAGGTGGAGGACCCTGATGAGAGCTGGACGAGGCACGACAGTGATGTCGAGACTTGGGGCAAGGCTGGTGGGTGGGGCGACCCTAAGCAGGAGTGGGGGGCCTCCGAGGAAGAGCCCAGTATACTGCAGATTTAAGTCGCTTTTTTGGTTCAGTGTTTCTAGACGTGATCTATCCATGTTGTATCCACGCGCATACTTTACGCGCTCTGAATCGCTACTTAGCAGTTTCTGGTTAGGAGGTGGCGCTGGCGATAACAGGCGACAACATCACTTGGGGGTATGGGCCGTGGCGGTGCCCGGCAGTCCTCGTATTTTTGGGTCTTTTTCCCGCGAGTTCTTCTGGCGCGGGTCACGTGACTTTTCGTTTCGACGAAAAAAAAAAAAAAGTTAGCCACAATGATTGGAAGTGGCCGGCAAGCGGCGGGCACAAACAGGGTTTTCATCGCTGGGCTATGAAGTCGACGCCGCTGGCATAGTACGAGACAACGAGAGCTTCCGAGAGCACGGAGTCAGCAGAAATGACAAGTGATCACGTTGTGTGCAAGTCACGTGTCGTTTTTCGCAGACATTTTCGGTCCTCTGAGCACAAACCGTCACTTTGTTCCTGTTTGTGAATTGCTACGTACATAAATGGGTTCATACTAAAGGGAAATTCCTGCCTTAAGGAAAGAGCACATACATGGATGTTGACACCGTTCAAACACAGAATTTCCAGCTACCTCGGAGTGCGTTCCGAGTACCCGATATGTTCTTCCCCTGATATACTATAGCGGCTGCAAATGCGGCGGTGAGCTAAGCGTTCATGCACTAAGAATTAACATTCGACCGCATTCAGGCTGACAGCATTACTGTATCTGAGGCAGGCATTCCCAAGGCACACAAGGTCCTGCTCAGAGGAAAAGACGGACATCGGGAAGCGGTATTCACAGTCATCGGGGCTATCATCAATAAGGCATTTCCGCCTGTCAATTCTGCGAGGTGAGAAGGAAGGCTAAATTAGACGACTTGCTAACGAAAATGCAGTGTACCGCGTCATAGGGCACACTTGGCGGTGTGAGGCTTGTGTTCGCGCTGCACTGCTCACACCGCCTCATGGCCTGTCTGGACGAGACGCGACGGCTCAGAATTCCCACTCACTCAAGATTCGCCCAATTAGGAAACGACCTTGCCTCATTCGGATCTACTTCCAACAACTCGTTACTCGACGATCCCAGTGTTTACGACGACTCGTACGAGCACCGAACCCGGCCAGGATGGCAACCAGGCACGCCAGGCACACTCGGGCTTCGCGGGGAGACCTGACCACGTGCACCGTTGCGACTTACGAACTTGCGCCATTTCCGAGCCCCCATACAACGTTACAAACGACTCTTGAGCGACCCTCGACGGCAGGATAGCCATATCCGCGACCAAACGACCATTCCCCCACGTCCTATCCACCATTATAACCTGTTCCACCACATTCCGACGACTCAGAACATCGCGAATCCCTTACAAACACTCGGAAACGGTGCTATTTCGGAATTTCGACACCTCTGAGTGCTCGTGAAGCTCAACGTCCGCGAATATCGGCAGTCTGGGAGCTCAGAAATGCCACGGAAGGTCGAAAGAGGCTCGAGGAGCATGTGGAACGAGGCTGTGGACGCCGACGGGACGGACAACGTGACTGGCTTGGAAAAGGTATAAAAGGCGTCGGACGAATCGAGGGTAGTCAGTCAATTACTTGTGGACTTTCGGATTCAGTTCCCAGTCAGCTACCACAAGGAGACAGTTCCAGTCGAGGACTCTAGTCCAACGCTGAGTTCTTTCCCTGACCTTGTACCTTTATCCCCCAATTACATCCTCGAGTTGACCACCAACGCGCTTGCTTGTCACCACCGCCAAGGGACATCGTCTCAAGGATTTGCCTTTCATTTATACACCCGAGAATACTGACTACAGGTTACCGGACACCACCAACATCGCTTCCGAGCGCTCGTAAACCGCCTTCAGCCCGTCCCGAGCACTCGAATCTCGCACACACACACACACCTTCGACCTTCGACCAACACACACACTCAGATCCAACAAGGCAGACCACCTACAGCCTCACGCTCTATTAGGAACCAACTTTAAAGAGCCCTAGAGGACGAACCAGCCACTTTGTGATCCCAAATATTCGCCTAGTGGCACCGCGGTCCTTATCACAGCGGCCCAAGAGAATACTGTGGGTGGATTGGGAGACGCTACATTCGGACAAAGCATAAAAAATCTCGACGACGTCTGCTACAAGCTGAGCGTTCAATTTCCGGAGGGTTCGGTCGACAACTGGGCGGCTACGACAGGAGACCATGGCGAGACGTTGAAGGCAACTTGCCGTTACTTCACGATGGGAAAAAATACTCCTGCGGAAGCGAAAGTCCCGTTCGCATCCAATGTAGACCCTCAAAAAGTATTGGAAAAACTCACGTCAGAGTCGATCTCCCACCGCGAGGACAACGACGTCGATTACCTTGAGTGGAAGAATGAAAAGTGAAGTCGATTAAAATATAATCAGCTGTAAATTACAGAAGCAAATCGCAGGTTGATTCGTAAAAACCCGGTCGGATTTAGGGTTGGGGACATTGTCCAGGTCGGGATATCGGTGTGCACATTCAGAGCGTCCAAAGTGGGGGACATGCCCAGATATATGTGCAAGCTTGTGCTTAGAAGTGTGACCCTGCTGGACGTGTCCATGACGAGGGTGAGTTCGGTCAATACAGACATTTTACATAGCTGAAATTAAGCAGCGAGCCCAGACGAGCCGCTTGGAAGCTGAAAAGAAGAATCCCAATCCAACATTCAATGCCAGGGCGTTCAAAAGGACTTGGGCGCGGATAGAGTCGGACAGCGAGGATGACGAACTTCCGACCGCTAGGCAGAAAATGAGTAATCTGACCATCGAGGATGTTATCATGAACATGAACGAAGGGAAGCAAGACCAGTAGTGGAGTGCTCCGATAGTACACGTGTAAGCTATAGCAAGATATTGAATTTGTTGTATTGCTGAAGGGAAACCTAGAGTGCTAGTCTCATCATGTTAATTAAGAGGTGAAACGAATTGGATTTTAGCGCAAGAGGTTCCTCGACTCCGATTTATTTCAGTTCTCAAATATGTTACTATCATATGCATGATTTTGGAAGTGGCTCTATGTCTGCTAGATCAAGATGCAACGCGAATGCGACTTTGTCGTGCCGTGTCGCGGCCCGCGAAAGAGAAATAATTTAACGGATGTTACTTAGTCGTGCCCCGGATTTAAAGGCGGAACCGATTGGCCACCGCGGCATAGCTTCAACGCATCGTCCAAACTTGAGGTTCAAAACAATAGGTAGCGGACAAAGTATCATTTGGCCCGGGAACATCATGGATAAAGATACCGTCAACAGGCGGGACATGGCGGCGTAGAGTATGCACAACGATGAGGCGAAACTTGTTGAGATGGTAAACCACCTTGCAGATGAGGGCAAAAGCGCTAGTGCCCAATTAGTACGACGTGATACCGACGTGTGGATAATATAAGGAATAGGGAGAAAAAGCAAGGTGGATTGCGAGAATTATGTTCTTGTCGGCGGTTGTACGAAAATAAAAAGAAAAAATTAAGGACGGCTTTTGGGAGCTATCACCCAATCTAATCAGAATGTAAATTTGTCGATACATTACGTTTCTGGTGGCTGAAGGCAGGATTTGAAGGCGATGCAGGTGGGACCAGGATGGTACCGTAGTGGAAGAGTGCAGGTACATGGTTATAGACTAGCAGCATAAGGAAATAGGATGGGCAAATATGTCAACTGCAAGGGCTAGGGAATAAGAGTGAATCTGTATCCGTGTCCAGAATATTGGTTCGTTGACAGCCAGAGCTTGGAGGCGATTACGAGGATAACGTCGCCTTAACCGCTGTATTCTTTAACCTAAGTTATGGCCCGTTAATTGCAGATTTTTTTTTTTAAGAGAGTCAAGTCGCGCTCGTGTGCCAGTTGGGATTGAAACGAAAAGTGGGACTCCTTCAATTCGCACTAAACATGGGTGCTTCAACTCTACTCCCCTCATAACCAGCGCCGGCCCTCCTACTCCACCCTTGAACCCGAACCAGTCCATGAAGATGCAGCGACTTGCAGCATCACCCTGTATCCACCTCCCTCATGGTCAGTTCATTCGTTGTAGCGAAGCTTTTAGTAACCACTGAGTAACGAAACTAACTTAGGTTCAATGCCATAAAAAAAAATGTATTCGAAGGCCACGACATGGTGGTTGGGGAAGAAGAGAGGAAGTGATCAAACCTGTGATCACCGGTGACGAGTCAAATGAGGACCCCTGATAATAGACTTGGAGGCCAGGTCCGGTACCGGACAAAATTTTGGGATTTCGACGTCAAACCTAGGTCCAAACCGGACAAAAACGGGCGGAGTTGGCCAAAATGCTAGGTCCAAACCGGACAAAATTTTCGAAATTGAGCACAAGTTTCACTTAACTTTTGGAGCCCAAATTGCTTCAACTGGCCTGTATCTACAAGGAGTTGGACTAACACGTCGAGAGGGCTGCAAAGATGCGCGGCGGAAGAGATTTTGGGGTTTTTTAGGTCGTGGGACTCCAAAATTACCGTTTTAGGATGCCTTACGGCAGCCCAGGCTGGGTCCAAACCGGACAAAAATCACCCAATCCCGCCAAAAAGTGTCCGGACAAAAATGCCCTGATTCCGGAGTTTTGGGATCTAGCCTCGAAGTCTATTATCAGGGGTCCTGTCAAATGCAGGCCGGTGATGCACATCCACGGAAAATACCGAGTTTGGCCGAAGAGATGCCGAAGACAAGCCAAACCACGCTGGAACAAACCAAAACCAAAGATCGGGCACTCGGGTAAGGCTTTGCCGGCGATGTAAACAAAGGGACAGCCACTATTAGGGTAACAACGGTTGAAACCATATGGAGCACTGCCACTAAATGTTATTCAACACAGCCACTATCGCGCTTTCTAAATTTTTTGCCGCAAGGGAAAAAAAGTTGCATTTTGACCCCCCTTTTGTTTGGTAAAAGAACGAGATTTTGATTGCATCAAAAATACTCGTAACCACTGCCACCGAATCCCGATGACCCCCTAACTTCTCTCTCAACACCCTGAACGATAATCTCCAACCGACATACGCACCTTGCGACGCTCTTATCCAAAGTCGCCACGCAAGCGGCGCAACCGACATCCGTCGATGACGAGGATGAGCCTCAGGTGGCAGATAAGGACGCTAAGCGTTTTTTCCACCATGTAGCAATGCTCCTGAGTGGCTGGCTACACCGTCGTCGCAGTCACCGGCAGCTCTTTTTCAGGCTCCTTCACCCTTGTTGAAGCGCAGGAGTCGTCCTCCCCTCCATCGTCAACCGACTTCAAGGTTGCGCTGCTCGTTACTCGTAAGCCCAGAGAACAGACTCTGATACCAGAATCAAACTTTCGCACATCGACGAGGTACGCCCTTTCGCTGGCATAGTTCAAGAGTGCGTATCTCCGAATCAACGTCAATAATTTCCACGTCTCTCATGGTTTTCCAGTTCCCTCTCTGGCAGCAATAGAATCGTCTCCTTAGCCCAACACATCCTGGATGTCAAATCTTTTTCGAAACTCTGCCGCCGCCTGTCTCAGCCCCGAAGGTTCTTCAACCTGGCTGGGCCGGACAGCAGGTGGTGGACGCTGCTGCAAAATATCGGTGCAAATGACATCTCCGTCGAAGACCCCGCTCGATGCACCATTAGTGCAGTCAATCGGATGGCGTCGAACCTGTTTAGTACTCCAGATTTCGTTCCTTCCACCGGCGAAGTTTCTCTCACGGCCGTGACAATGAAGAACTATCTCAATACTCTTGCTTCCATCTTACAAGAGATACATGGGCTGTGGTGAAGAGTCAGAACTCAAGGGAGGAGGACTCATGCCAGATACATACTACCTCCGCGCACTCGCGGAGATACTTTTTCTTGTTGGTGGTTTGAAGAGAAGAGATGCGGCGCTGCCCGAGAAAGGTGCAAAGGCTTTGTGGGCGGAGTTGGCATCGAAATACTATTCTCAGTGTAGACAGAAATAGGGCTACTCTGTTCCAGCCCCTATCTTGATCACTGCGACGCGCTCTTACGTAAACTACATCCTTTGTTCCTTGCTCCAGTGCGATTCTGTATAGCGGATCGACCATGGCCGGCTACGTTCCCAAGGTAGACACTGAGCGTCTCATGGCCAGTTCTGAGGCCGGCATAGCTGCGATCCGCGCTGGCTTGGACGAGAAACGCGCTTTTGTCAAAGAGGCCAAACTTTTCTGCGACCGATGCAAGAAACAAGAGACCTCCGCGAGTCCTTTGCAGGCGTGCAGCCGCTGCCGGTCAGTTTCGTTCATTTCTACTAGTCTGCCGCTCTACTAAACATTAAATCGGTAACAACGCACAGTTCTGTGAGGTAGGAACATAATACTCCCGGTCAACATCCATCGTTCTCAGTCTGACTGTTTCTGGCACGCTCTACTCGTCTGCAGGTACTGCTCGCGCGACTGCCAGGTTGCACACTACAAAACCGCACATAAGAAGGCGTGCGCGAACTTTGAGGACCCGCCGCTGTGCCGCGCTTTCAATCACAAGGTCCCCCTGCCCGGCTGTTCGTACCCCGAGATGCCCATCTTCGCCCAGGGCGTTTCTGAGGGCATGGGCGCGTGGGTCTCTGCCGGGGGTAGTATTGACTGCAGGCTCGTCTGCTTTTTCCAAAGGCAAGATAATTTATTCATTTCCACGCAGGCTCGCAGCGCTCCCCGGTGGAATTAAAAGCCACACAGGAAACAATCAGCCCAGGTCGGTAGAGCACCTCATGGCTATGACGCCCGGTATGGTCGACGGGAAGTACCTCTCCCTCACGATATTGGTGCAGAATCGGTCGCCGAAGGCGAAGCCTATGGGTCAGTGGTTTTAGTCCTTTGATTTTGCCGGGATACTCAGATGCGCACTGACCTAGTTGTGGTGGGGCTTGGGATTGTTGCGGTTGCGACTCCAAGAGGAACCCCCATTATCTTGGAGGGAAAGGATCCTGGGGAGCCCAGTCGTTTACTCGATTATCCGCATCTCAAGTATGTATCTTTTGATCTCTTGTCGAAATTCCAGCCTGAATGTTTTTCTTCCTCAAGTGGACGTGTTCTCGCGTTAGCGAAGGCCTCCGCTGAACTGACCCACTTTAATGGCAAATCGGTCGGTATTCGCCGCGCATAGTTTTGCTGACGCTTATCCATTCGATGCTAAGATAAAGGACGGCGAAACCTGCCCTGCTCTCAAGGACCCCAAGATGTGTGCCGTGCTCCTCAACGTCGGCGAATACGCCATGTTCACGGTTGAATTCCGCGCCGGCGGGCCCAACATCACACACGACTTCCAGGCATTTGAACTCCTCGAGCACGTCATCGTCCCCGCCATCGCGTACGATCCCAACACCCCACAGAATAAATCATACGCAGAGCTCCTCCCGGCGGCGGCAGACCGGGACGAGGTGTGTGAGGTCCGGGCGAAGATTGATCAGCGCGCGGTGGAAGCGTGGTATCGGGATTATAAGACCAAAGGCGAGGTGGCGTATGTTACGAGTCATTATGGGGAGGCGAGGGCGAAGATGGTGGGGTCGGGCAATCAGGCGCTGGCGGAGATGTTGAAAGCGATGATGGGAATGAAGGGGTTGAGTATCTAGGTTCGAAATATCGACATTAGAACAGTTTCCGAATTTTGGATTACGAGTTTCAACTGGCGCCGGTGCCTGCTATAGGGATCGGTGTTTGGTCAAAATGGCAACATCCGCCGAAGGACGCACACTGGACCTACGCATCGTCGTTTAGGGTCCCCTCCACATGTCGGGAAAAAAATGACGACCGAAAACAGGTATAGCCAGAGTTCTGGAAGACTCGGAGGCACCGAGACTCATCCTTCCATTTCCAAATTCCGCCAACTCGATCGGGCAAAATAAAAACTCGAGGCCGTTTTAGTTCCTGCTTCCTGCCACCCCGCGCATGGTTATTTCGCTGCCTGCTCGTCGGCGGAAGCGTTGTTGGATGCGGTGGGTTTCTTCGTCAGCCATGATCTCAAATTCAACACGCAGAGTATTGCGCTGATTTAGAACTCGCCGGAGAGCCCGCCGGTATGTGCATGCAAAGATCGGTTCACGTTCAATTTTGAGCATCGTTCATAAGGAAAAAAAGTCACAATCGTCCATGGACACAGGAATGCTTCTAAACGACACGCACGTAGTTCGATTTTGCACGGTGGTGACCAGGGAGCTCAAGGCATGAGTCAATTGAACCAAATCTTCGAGGATTTACCCGCCGACTCTTGCTACTACTCCTCGTGCCGCAGACCTGATTGTAAGTAAGTTGCCTTGGCACATATAGCAAGCAACTCACCTTCAAATATTATACCTCAGTTAAAACTACAGGCGCCGCCCATCCGAATACCGTGTTCATCAAATCTCTCGACGTGAACGCCCTCCCATTGACTGGTTTCGTGAAGGTCAAACCGATGTTGCAGCTGCCTAACTATCCCGATATCTTTGCGGCACGTTGTCGTCAACTGGGCGAAGCAACAACAGGCGCTCAAGGCCGGCGCACACGCACAAATTGTCACGAAGAATACCATCAGCCAAGAGGCGTCCGATTCGCTAAGCGAGCGTACTATTCCCAGCACGTGCCGGTTGAGTACCTTCCATATCGGGTTGTGTCTCCGTGACGTTACCTCGGCTTTTCAGCTCGGTTTAATTCTTGAGCATGGTAGGTCGACTGGATGGTCCTCAAAATATTCAGCTATGTATGTTGGGTTATTTCCTACTATGGAGTGAAGTTTTTAGGCCACTCCGGATGCAAAGGAGCGGGAAACAGGGCTGAGTAGTATCCAACGAGCAGCGTGCAGTCATCTCAAATCCGGAGCACAGAGAAATCCGAAGTAAGAATCAAACATAGTATTCTTGCGTCTTAAGAGGACAGGGTAGGTTTATGTGAGATGAAAGGTTATGATTATTGGGTTCCGGAGCTTCTGAGGTCTTGGCTATACTCGAGTACCTGGGCTCTTCCCGAAGCTTGGGGCACCATTCTTGAGGAGTGTGAGTGTCACAAGTGAGTCAGAATAGGCAGTAGAGGCAGAGCAGTGACCGCAGAGCTGGCGGGAATGCGCATCATAACATCAAATCAGCACCCGATATGGAAGGTACTCGACCGGCACGTGCTGGGAATAGTACGCTCGCTTAGCGAATCGGACGCCTCTTGCCATCAGCTACATCAAAGGCGCCGCCGAAGAGCCATAACAAACGTAAATGCTTCACCATTCCTAGCTCAATCTATTGCTCACGAACCCCCGCTTAGCGCAGCAGAGTGACCTATTTCAGTGTGCTTGGGCCTTGGCACATGGTTCACGAGCTGGGCTAAACAAATCCCAGTCCTCGTTGGTGCATGTTCAGAAGGTAATTAGGATTGGTCCGAGGGCGCGGCAGTAGAGGAGATGAAATTATTTGTAAACCCGAAGGCAGATATGTTGATCTGACTGTTTTGTTGGGGAATTTGGGGAATTTGGGAGCCACTTGACGGCGAATCCAAGATTGAACCGTGGGAATCTTGAGGCGGCTATCTCGGCGTTGAGACTTGTCGATTCGATTGCGTGGAAACTAAAGGCTACCACTGTAACGGAGAATAAGGGGGCACTTCTACAGAATGCGGCCTGAAAACGGAAGGCGGGCAAGTAATTTGAGCCTTTGAACTTGAACTCTCTAAAGATTGAG
Source organism: Mycena alexandri (assembly GCA_029233265.1). Taxonomy (NCBI): domain Eukaryota; kingdom Fungi; phylum Basidiomycota; class Agaricomycetes; order Agaricales; family Mycenaceae; genus Mycena; species Mycena alexandri. The sequence goes on from JARJCM010000412.1 coordinate 50,420, forward strand.
TCGTCATCTAAGGAACACCTTCATCCGTCTCTATGAACTATCCTGCGCCACAGCGTCTGGTGTGATATACAAAGTTGAAGCAAGGAACCTACCGTTCAGAAGATTTCCTCCGCGGCAAATTGCTAGGGAATACTCTCATCCGTCTCGATAAACCACTCTACACAAAACTTTCAGCTCAAAAAACAAAAATGAAGTGAATTACCAACGGTTCACCAGACCGGCTCGTCTGCTGGCCGTGAATTCTTCCGCCCGTTTCCAGTGGTCCTTGCCGCCACGCGCGCCCATCTGCCAATCCCGATGAGGGTCGCCGCACGTCATAACCACGAAACGCATATCTCGAAGTAAAGATTCATCTTCCTTGTCTCTGCCACCTTCCGTTTCCCAACTGGGCACATAAGGCGTCAGAAGGACGAGGAGTTCAAGGGTACTGGATGTGTCCAAGATGCGTTTGAACACAGGAAATGTTATGTAGGAGTGGAATGCCAGATGCGTGAGCTGAGGAAGTGTAGCGAGACCAGTCCATTCGTCGGCATCCGCCGCCCGCAGGAAATCCGATCGCAGCTCGAGGTGGGTAAGGTGTGAAAGGAGAGGATGGGCAAAATCAGCCTGAGAGAGAGGAGCACTTTCGAATGGATCCAACATCTGCCGTAGGGCGGTGGAAAGCCGCTTCAGGGGTAATTGGGAATCTCCCAGAGGGGGGTCGCGATATGCCACAATGTTTTCAACGCCGCTGCAGGCGGAGATGACGACCATGCCGTCCGCAGGCGAGATATAGCCCCCGGTTTGGAAACTGATATGGCGGACCGCGTTGTGGAAAAAGAAGGCGGGCTTGGAGCGAATTGCGCTGAGTAGGACATCTATAGTAAATGCAGGGTAACCGTCAATTGGGTCGTCGAACACAATTGTGCGGTATAAGAGAGGTTCAACCCTAGAAGTGATGTCGAAACATAAGAACGGAAGAAAACACGGACAGAAAGAAGCATACCCTACCATTCTTTGACATGCCATGCCACGAGCATGAGTTTCGGTATCATTACCGGTCGGGAGAGTGCTGCGAATTCGAAGATCTCTCTCTCCAATTCTGGGGGCAAGAGTCCATGCTCTTGAGGGTTTGTGAATGTGGGCGGCATTCAGAGAAACGGGATTGCAGGGAAATCCGCTGAGATGATGGTTGTGAACAGCCAAGTTGAAGTTGCGGCCGCTTAAACAAAGTTGTGATGACGAAAGCGGGCCGAAGAAAACCTTCCCTTTCAAAATGGAGATAATGCCGCTCTGCCGAGATTGCCATTCTTTGACCTCATACCCACAGGCCGAGAACGAGGATACGATTGAGCATGCAGAGGCGCATCATGATCTTGTACAGCCGCAACTTGAATGATATGGACGGTCGTCGGTAGCGTGACCCCGAGCTCTTCCTTTCTCGCTGAAACCTCCGAATTGGCGCACATTTTCCTTGCCTGGGCTCTAGATATTTCAGCTACGAATCCCGCTAGGGAATGCGCATCCAACTCACCTAAACTTGGAGTATGGAACATTCAACGGGTTCTCAGGAGAATTGAACGCAAGAGACGCGGGCGATGGAACCTTCGATGTTCATCTCCTTCATTGAAGTGCACGGCGAATTTCTCTCAACGCGAAACTTAAAAGACAAGCCTGGGAAGGCGACACGGAGCAAATTTCAGTGTACGGGCCGGTCCCTGAATACTATGCTTCCAGCGGCTGTGCCGCACGCGTCTTTTGCAGCTTTGCGGAGACCATACATCCACCCTGGAGGGTAGCCACTCAGCACTGAATCCAGACTCCGTGTCTTCTTCTCCGCCATCCAAGCCATGGAGGTGCCACTGTTGAATCCGAGTTTGACACAGAGTCGCAACCCGGCCCAGGCCGCAGCGCTCTCTGCACAGAGGTTAGTACCACTAGGGTAAACAATATAAGTCTCACTCATGGTCTCTTAAGCAGCTCGAATTTGTTTCAGAATGCCGCTGGGTTTAACATCATCGGGGGACAGTTTGTTTCTGGTGATGTGCATGACCACCGCACCGTTGTGAGTTCACATGCGCGTTTGAGCCATCGTCATCTTATTATTGTCGAGTCAACTTCAAGAAGCACCGGCCTTTCAATCCCGACCTTCAATACCATGGACGACAGTTTCTCAGAAAGCGAAATTTACTGCAACCAGCTCATGCGCAGACGGCGAGGATTTCCGCTATACGTCCCTAGTCCTCCAGAAAATCTACCGATAGAGTACCAAAAGCATGGTGTCGCCATCGGCGATGTTGGAAGCATTACGCCAGAAGGGATTTTCGATTTTTACTTCAACATCTACCTACCTGCAGATCATCCTATCAACGACAACGACGTCCCCGAAAATTTTTATCCTCTAATCCCTTATGCCTCGAAATCTCTCACCTCCCTGGTTTATGATCCGGGAGATTCCGTCTCGACCTCCTCGGTTGTGAAGTTGACTCCTCCTTCTGAGTGAGTGTTTGCCAACCACCCATTAAATCGAAGTAGCTTACACTTGCTGCCTGAAGCGAGTTCCCAGGAGGTGATTTCGTGTTCACCTGTGCTGCCCCGCAGGGAGCCGTATTGGCTCTTCCGCACGGCGCCCACCTCAAGAAGCTGAAGAACCTCGAGGTTGAACGGCAATATGTCGCCGCTCACGCCGAGAGCTGGTATAAACACATAAACGGCACGGGAGGACGCGGACTTCAAAACGGCTCCCTTTACCTTGTAACTGGCTGCGAGAAGGCTTATTCGTGGGGTATGGCGTCGTTTTATAGCACCCGCGATGAATTCCAGCTCAAGTTCAGTCGAACGCCAAAGGCCAACTCCTCCAATCGGTATCGATGGAGGGGCGTGCAAGGCTGTCGAGACCCGTCCCAGCACAAAAATTATGATCCTTATCCAATAAACGACGCGCCATTGAATCAAACAACCTTCATCCACGGCCTATCCATCTCACTTGGGGTTGGGATTTGGGGAAAGTTGTTCGGTACCAAAGTTGGAATTCGTGAGATCGTTGAATCTCGACTAGGAGGCGGAGATGGCTATGGCAATATGTCACGCACTCCAGGATCATCGTTCTTTTCGTGGTCTCTCGGTCTTCTTGGGGGTGGAGGGTTCACTGGGAAGAGCTACGCAGGGGAGAACGGGAACGTTGTTTTGTCCGGATTCCCTCCAGTTGTGAAGGTATGGTTATCTGTTACCTTCGTTGCTCCTGTTTTGAGGCGACCGTTTATAGATATTTCATCCTGCGGAGATAATCAATAACTACGTTCTTGAGAAGGTATGGTTCTAAAACACGGAGCTCTTTTTAGATTTTAGACGCTCTTTTCGCCCTCCAGGCTCCTAATGCGACGGTCGTAATGTCGCACGACGACGATTGGAGCGATATTCTTGCAGATGTATGCTTTCTTTCGTAATCAGTTGTGTATATCTCATCTCTTGTAGGATCCTAGTACAGGTTTCAAAGTCCAAACTGTTTCAGAATTCCTTGACAGAATAAACAACGAATTCAACATTCGGGAGAAAGATGGTTCGTACCCAGTTGATTAATTCAGGTCGCTCATTTACAACGCTCAGGCGCAACATTTCTTCAGTCAACTACTTTGCAAAATTTGAATAACGTTCAACCCATTTCCACGCCTTTCTTCGCAAGCAATATTTCAATCGCAGAGTCTTATCCGATATATAACCATAGTCCCTCCCGAGCTATTCTAGACACCACTGGCGGCGAAGAAGACGAGGACGAGGACGAATACGAGGATGAGGGAAAAGACGAAGACGAGAGCGTGATGTTCTCCTCGTGGTCCAGCGCTGTGACCAAGTACCAACTCCCGCTAGGGATCGACGTGAGTAGAGTCAGTTCGTTTTACACAGCTCATACGGAGTCCCATTCCCTTCGCAGTGGCGGCCTCCCGCACAACACCCTACCTGCACAAACCTTCGCATAAGATCCGTTGACGACGCCCACAAGATTTTCTATGCCATCCGCTGCAATATGCTGTACATGGTCTCCCGCAGACTCGACTCGGATGAGCGCGCCGCCCTGCAAACTGGCAATGTGTACGCCTGGGAGGAACGAAGTCCAAACACTGAGATTACGGGCTTTGGCATCGAGCGGTGGGCTGATAGCAGACGCTGGGGCCCTTCCCGCGTTAGGGATGTGTGTACAGTTGCGCAATGTCTGTGGCTGGCCCATCTCATTTTCTCCCAGGAATTCCTGTTCTACCATGAAAGGGACCCTGTTCACGCGTGAGTCTTCTGTTTGTGAATTCCTTCGAGTTCTTACGTCTCGTACCAGTGTTGAAAGCGACCCGCCTGTTGGATTGGAGCCGCTTGTTAAGCAGACCTATTCGGCTTGGATAGAGACAGAGAGGGGAAGAAGGAAATGGCATTTAAGTAAGATGAAATATTGCAATTTTTTCTGTGCTGACTTGGTCAACAGTGGCATATTTCACCCAGTCAACTGTCGACCTTTTGGGTACAGTGGACGACATAGCAGATGTTCGAAGACTGGAGGTACCTCAGGGCTTGTTTACCGGCGCGCGCAACAACCGCAACAACCGCAACCCGGATCCTTCTCAGTCGACAGTGGCCCGTGTTAACTATCCTCTCGAGCAGCTTCCGCTATTCTCGATCGGGCCGCCTAGGGAAAAACTGCGGCGCATTGCGTCAAAGTTGCCCAGTCCGAGCGCAGTGGGCCCTTTCGCTTCGTGACGTGCGAGGAACCGCGACGTTTCGTTTGGCGATATGTACCAGGTGATGCAATCACAGTGGCCGGAGGATGGATTCCATCAAATCCTGCAAAAAAAAAAACCTAAGTACTTACTTGAGAATGCCGAGAACGAGCTGCGAGTTGGTGCAGAGGCGCATCATGATGCATGATCTTGTACAGCCGCAATGATATGACGGTAGCGTGACCCGAGCTGACCCGAGCTCTTCCTTTCAAACGTCCGAATTGGTGCACGGTCTCCCTTGCCTGCGCTCTAGACATTTCAGCTACGAATCCCGCTAGGGAATGCATCCAACTCACCTAAACTTGAACATTCAATGGATTCTCAGGAGAGTTGAACGCAGGAGACGTGGGCAATGTAAACCTCAATTTCTGTCCTTCACTGGAGTAGAGAGTACACAAGCTACAGCCTCTGCGCCGAGTCGACGCGAGAGCTCGCAAGACGAGAGGCAGCAAAACGTCAGCGTACAGCCCAGTCCGAAAATATCCTTTCGACAGCTGTGCAGGCGTCTTTTACAGCTTCGAAAACTATATATCTAGGAAGATAACCACTCGCTCTGCAAGTCTTCTCCCCATCCGAGCCATGCCAGAGGCGCCATCAGATATGAGTTTAACCCCAGGCACGCCGAATCCCAACCCAGCAGAGGTGCCATCGGATATGAGTTTAACCCCAAGCACGCCGAATCCCAACCCAGCAGAGGTGCAATCGGATATGAGTTTGACCCCAAGCACGCCGAATCCCGAACCAGCACAGACAGTGACCTCTCTCGCTGCACAGAGGTATGCACTGCCAGAGTGAACGATATCGACGGCTTTATTCATTATCTCTTGACCAGCTCGAATTTGTTTCAGAATGCCGCTGGGTTCAACATCATCGGGGGACAATTTGTTTCTGGTGATGTACATGACCACCGCACCGTTGTAAGTTCACATGCGCGTTTGAGCCATCGCCATCTTATTATTTTCCAGCCAACTTCAAGAAGCACCGACCTCTCAATGCCGTCCTTCAACGTCATGGACGACAGTTTCTCAGAAAGCGAAATCTACTGCAATCAGCTCATGCGTAGACGGCGCGGATTTCCGCTGTACGTCCCTGGTCCTCCGGAAAATCTACCGGCAGAATACCGAAGACACGGTGTCGCCATCGGCGATGTGGGCAGTATTACGCCGGAAGGGATTTTCGATTTTTACTTCAACATCTACCTACCTGCAGATCATCCTATCAACGACAACGACGTCCCCGAAAATTTTTATCCTCTAATCCCTTATGCCTCGAAATCTCTCACCTCCCTGGTTTATGATCCGGGAGATTCCGTCTCGACCTCCTCGATTCAAAAGTTCATTTCCCCTGAGTGAGTGTTTGCCAACCAACCATTCAATCAAAGTAGCTTACTCTTGCTGCCCGAAGCGAGTTCCCAGGAGGTGATTTCATATTCAGCTGTGCTGCCCCGCAGGGAGCCGTATTGGCTCTTCCGTACGGCGCTCACCTCAAGAAGTTGAACTATCTCGAGCCTGTCCGCGAATATGTCGCGGCTCAGGCTGAGAGCTGGTATGAACACATAAACGGCGTAAGAGGACGCGGACTTGCCAACGGCTCCCTCTACCTCGTTACTGGCTGTGAAAAGGCTCCTTCGTGGGGTATGGCATCGTTTTATGGCACCAGTGACCCCTTTCAAGTCGCTTTCACACAATCGGCCAGGGCCAGTTCTGACTCTGCCGTTCGATACCGATGGCACGGCATGCATGACCATCCGGGACCCTCCCAACACAAAAGATATGATCCTTCCCCAATAATAAACGACGCGCCATTGAATCAAACAACCTTCATCCACGGCCTATCAATTTCACTTGGGGTTGGAATCTGGGGGAAGCTGTTTGGCAAAGTTGGAATCAACGACATTATGGAATCTCAGCTAGGAAGCTCAAGTGGCAGGGTGTCGCTGGCCCCAGCCTCATCGTTATTTTCATCGGTTCTTGGTTTTCTAGGGGGTAGAGGATCGACTGGTGGGAGTAGCCCCGCAGGACGAGGCCACCGTCCGAACGACGACAACGTGAATGTTCCCGAGAATGCGTTCTTGCTTTTTCATCGTTCTATCTTGGCGTCAGCGCCGCCTCCCTTGTCAGCGAACGCGCGAGGGAAGGAACGTGAAGCTGACCATAAAACTACAGCACAGCAATGGAAAGCGCTCTCGCCCGAGGAGAAGGCGCATTGGGAGGCGCTGGCAGACGCCGACCGCCCCAACGTCGTTTTGTCCGACTTGCCTCCAATTGTCAAGGTGTGATTATCGGTCATCTCTTCGTTACTTCTGTTTTTGACCCGAAGTCTAGATATTTCATCCTGCGGAGATAATAAATAACTACATTCTTGAGAAGGTATTTGCTGAAAACATGCAAGTTTTTAAACCTTGTCGACTCTCTTTTCGCCCTCCAGGCTCCCAATGCAACGGTCGTGATGTCGCACGATGACGATTGGAGGGATATCCTCACAGATGTATACCTCCTCGTATTCTGGTGCTCTTCTGTATTCATCTACCCTCTGGCAGGATCCCAGTACAGGTTTAAGAGTTCAGACTGTTTCAGAATTCGTTGACAGAATAAACAACTACTTTGACATCTGGGAGAAAGATGGTTCGTGTTCCAAGTGATTCATCAGTATGGGATGATTTATAGGGTTCAGGCGCAGCATTCCTCCAGAGGAAGACTTTCTATCCAGAGACATTCACTTTGGAGTTTGATTTGGGACAGTCTCCGTGGGGCGCATAGAGACAATTGACGCATGTATGTAGTACGGGCCCCGGCTGTTTCTTAACGGGACCGCGCCGTAATATACCTACCTACCGACCTACATAGATGGGATGAGAAAAAGCAATTACGACAGAGTAATATATCCGATGGAAAGTCAATATTTCAGCCTCTCAAATATGGTCCTAGGAGGAGGAGGAGGATCTATAATGATAAGGGGAATTCGACAGTGATAGCGACAGTGATGTTCAAGTGGCATACGTGAACACCGACAGTGAAGAGGGGCCGATAAAGGCATCGTAAGTCGTATTCCCTAATTCTCGCGGGCTTGACCTGATAGAGATTCTAGGGCACTTGCACGGGACAGATTTGGTGTGAGAGCAAAACAGACAGAGGGGTATTCTCACGAGTAAGTCGTATTCCATCTCGCTTACCTGACCTCTGAGCCCATTCGTTCACTCCACCAGTATGGAGTCTTGCATCTCTTCATATCCTGCATGGACCGAATACGGATACCAGGAGATCACTCCGAGTGTGGACGCAAAGAGTAGCCCTCCAACCGCATCAATGCGCATTCCGACGGCGCAGAAAGTTTCAGGCGATATGGAGGAGTAGAATGCGGACGGCGTAGAATTGACCAAACTTTCACCATCTCGAGCCGTTTCCATGTAAAGATAGAGGTCGGGCAATCGTATGTTTCGAACTCATGCATTCAATATTAAGGTACAACACCCGCTCTGCTAACGAGTTAGGGAGGAGCCTGAGACGCAGCATGGACTTACCTGATATAGTCCTTAAAGTAAAGCGCTCTAACACAAAATCATTCCAGTCTGACCGACCGCTGCGGCGCTGCGGGAGTGCTTGTGAGGACCCGACGCGAACCAACGCTGCACAGACATACCAATCAAGGGGTGCAGCTGAGCGAGATATGTGACCATCCACATGAGATAGCAGGCCGCAAGCGTGAGCATTATAGCAGTTCGGATGACCCTATGAAATGTTTATTGAAATTTCAAGGACCCGCGACAAAAACTGACACTTGTTGAGGGCCTTTCGGAGTAAAGAGTGCAGCACAGGTCATCAGGCCGACGACTAAGGCGAGAAGAAAGAATATGGGCAGAAGCGTCGACATGGCTGAAACGACGTCGGAGGATATTGACGTCTGTTGACTCTCGACTTTGTTGGCGTGTTGATGCTTGTTATTACCAGAGGATATTAGCCTGCGCTTCCTTGGTTCAACTTTACGTCTCGTCTTTACGTCGTGCCAAAGCAAACTCATTCCCTCTCAAGGTTCCTTGCTGTCTTTGCAAATCTCCAAGCAATTTTGGCGTGCTGTGGGTCGCACCGCCTTTTCTTAGCTCCAAATCACATGACCCACGCGGCGTTTTTAGCCGCCGCTAAGACCAATTGCACCAAAGACGTCACGAACTCACGACACGATCTCCATGAAATCCCAGAAACACTAAACTCCAAGAAATATACACTCACGACACACCATGACCTTGTTTTTCTACATTGCCCTGCTCATCTCAGCAGTACACTCCTACGCTCCTGCCCCGAGGTATGCTTTCTACCTCCCCGGATCTCTCAGTTCTGAATCCCAGTAGATGGGGCCAAGCAACTTCCCTCATAACCGACTCTCTCTTCGTACAAGGCGGTAAACAGGACCCCTACAACTCCATGGGCTACGACAGTGCATTGGCTCAAGACGATCTACTCTATCTCCCACTTGGATCGTCCTGGTCGGCCGATTCTCCGCCCTGGCAGTTAGTCGACCCAAACAACACTAGTAACTCTCCGGGCCCGGTTGTGGCATGGCACACACTCTCTGCGTACAACTCTTCGATGCTCCTTGTCTTCGGCGGCATGCCCTCGCCGACCGTGCCTTTGGCTACTCAGCCTGACTCGGGATGGCTCTTGGATGTGAACAACACCCAACAACCTCAATTCACCCAAGAACCATCGGCCTGGGGTGGCGAGCCTATCCGCCGCATTCACCACACTGCTGTTAGCAGCACTACCGGCGAGGTGTACATATTCGGAGGCGAGAAAGCCGACGGTTCCCGTGAGGCTTTCTCGGACCATTACGTTTTCAATCCCAACACCGACAGCTTCGCACTGCTCCCTACGGATAACGCGCCGCCTGCGCTGACCGGCCACGCCTCGATAATTCTGCCAAATGGTCAAATTCTTATATTTGGCGGCCTGTCATCGGAGGGTCTCCTTCCATTCAACACGCTTTATATATTCGACACCAAGACAAACTCCTGGTCTTCGGAAAATGTATCCTATGGTGATGTACCTCAGGGTCGCCGCGCCTTTGCCTCCACGCTGCTGGATGAGACCACCCTTCTCATCCATGGTGGCTGTGACGGCGTGTTTCAGAATGTTTACAGCGACGGGTGGATATATAATATCACGAACACGACGTGGACCAGTGTCTCTGCTCTTGAGGCTCTCGGTCAACGGATGGACCACTTCGCGGTTACATACGGAGAGCAAGTCCTTTTCGGATTCGGTACGTTCGATTTCGTTTAATATCAGATCCGCCTAATTCTTTCCAAGGATATGGTGCAAGTGGCCCCGCCAACGCTTCGTTAGCTATCTTCAACCCCACCTCCGAGTCATTCCAACCGACCTTCATCCCGCCGCCTCCGACAACACCCGTGTCACCCACAATCCCCATTGCCTCTGCTTCCAGCACTAATCCCGGTCAGACCTTCAGCATCACCGATTCTATAACCGGCTCCGTTCACCCGACGTCCACCGGTGGAAGTACTGGCGGTGGAAGTGGTGGTGGTGGTGGTAACGGTGGTGGCGGGGATGCGAACGGAAAACCCGAAAGCGCCACCAGCAAGACGACGGTGATCGCCATTGGGACTGTCCTCGGCATCGCAGCCCTCGTCGCCGCCGGCCTCGGTGCCGTATGGTATATGCGTAGACAACAGCGTCACCGTTGGGCTGAGGGTGGTGTCGGCGGCGTCTTCTCTCCCCTACGTGATGAGGAAGGCGGTGTTTCCGGTGCTGACGGTGCTGGAGGTACCCCTCCGGCTGCCCGGATGTTTGACGCCCCGCCCTCAGAAAAAAGTATCGTGGGCGGCGCTGTCGAATCAGTTGGTGCGACCCTCAACTCATGGGGCGTCTGGATCGCCGGCGCCTTGGGTATCGGCGGTGTACTTGGCGCCGGCGTGGCAGCGACGGAGCGGGACAAGAAACAGCGCCGCGACATGCTCGCCGACGAAGATGCCCAGGAATTCGGCTGGTATGAGGATGGCGACGGCCATTCCAGCAGGCTCGGGCGCTTCCGACAAGCAAGTGGCGGAAGCTCCTGGAGTCTGATGAGCGTATTCAGACCCAAGCCCAGGAGACAAGGTAGCAGCACCAGCGGTATGAGCTTCGGGAGCCGTATCCTTAGCCGCGGGGGATCGCTGCTCGGACACACCGAAGGGCCGTCGGAAAAAGATCCCTTCCGCGATGATATGTATTTGCGCGATGCAGCTGCGGCTGGTGGTGCTGGTGTTCTGGCAGCTGCCTCCCGGCCGCAGGGCCGTCGACAGACGAGCTATGCCAGTGTCACTAGTGTCGGTAGTAACAACTACATCGACCCCTTCGCTGATCCCCTCGCCGAGCAAGACATAGCTGGCCCAGGCTCTCTCCTTGTCAATTTAAACCACGGATACTCACGAGCCGGGCCCCTCAGTCCCGTCACCGAAATCTCGCGACTATCCTCCTCGGACGCAACTGCTTCCCGATCCGGCTCCTCGAACGATCATGGAGTGCTCAGTCCCTTCTCCACGGTATCCCGATCCTCGTTTGGTTTCTCATCCAACTCCCATCACGGTTCTCCGGCGCTGCCGCTGGGCGCCTCGCCCGCGGCGTCGCCAGGGCTGTCATCACACCCTCCACGGCCCCAACCACGTACGACGAGCATTCTTGACATGAAACCCCCGCAGCCTGATCAACCGATGCAACGTAGCAACACATGGTGGGCACGGTTCTCCAGTCGGAGTTTACTGGATCGGCGCTCGAGTCGCGGGAGTGGGACAGGGGCCGCCGCAGAAATTCGCGATCCTAATCCTCTACCGCAGCGACTTGGGTTTGTGGAGGAGGAGACGCCGAGCGTTCTGCGTGAGCGCTCGGATGGCTCGGATATCAGTCGAGTGGGGCCGCCGGCGTCGGTGTATGGGCGTGGGCGGGCGGGGCACGGAAAGTCGATGTCGTCGATTCAGACACAGCAGACGGCAGACTCTGAGGCCCTCGAACGGATGGGCGGCAACGTCGATGTGATGTTGAGGGGAAATCGACAGAGTGGGAGCACGAGCACGCGGGGGAAGCGATATCACGCATGGGGAAAGCATTGACGAGGGGCAGGCGCGACGGAGCCTCCAGGCATCCTCTGACGTCGACGAGCCATTATATACATCGCCAGTGGAGATGGTTCCCGCCTCTGCATTTGGGCTGCCGTCACCTCCTAAGGCGCGGGAGATGGTTCCCGCCTCTGCTTTCGGGCTGCCGTCGCCTCCTCCAGCGCGGGAGTCATCACCGCCAGTGTCCCCTTCACGGCCAGCGCTCTCAACAAATTCCTCATCGGGCTCATCGTCGGGTGCGGTGTCAGATCGCATAAAAGCATACGAGCGGCGCATGTCTCAGGACATTTCGACGCCTCCACCGCCAACAAATACCAAGCAGCGCGAGGAACGGACGCGGAAAAAGCATACTTCCAACTACGGACTCGTTCCTCGCGCCAGTCTTTTCGTCGCGAACCCAGACCATGGGTTCGCGGGAGGCAGCGGAGACTCATGAGTGGCCGACGTTCGCTAATTCCCGTTTGAGGTCGGTTTTGCATTGCACGTTCGCTCACAATTATATTGCGTCGTCCTCGCTATGTTTGCATCCGCCTAATACCCCTCACCTGCCATACCTCTGCTTTTCCCCGCGATCCCTGGTTACCTCTCTGGTTTTGGTTTGGATCTATCTACCTACCATCGGACTCATCGCTCGCCGACGTCTCCGACTTTCATCATCTTTTTCTGGCCAATGCCCAAGTGCTCGGCGTGGTCCCTTTAATCTATTTACCTCTACCCCACCCCCACCACCTATCAATCTACCTTATGATCATTTTTACGACCCTCTCACGTTCCTACATGGTGTTTTACTTACTGGCCTCGATACGGACTGCTTTGTCGGACTATAAAGAACAACTGGCTGTATACGATCAGAAAATGTTTTTATAGTGTTTTAGATCATGCGCAACCCATATACACTCTAATGGTCGCATCCACTGGTCTCCAAAAATCCTAGTGGCTCCTGGTTATGCATCGACTTCGGCCGGAGTCGTCGGAATTGTTAGCAAAAAAAAAATAGCTGTCTAGATCAGAAAACTCTTGCTTGGACCACGCGCAACGTAGAGACATTTCTGCTCGCGACGCGACCTTTGCATGGACTCGAACAGACGTCCTCGAAATTTCTAACGTTTCGGGCGGTGCGGGTAACGTTCCAATGAACGAACTTTCTGTACAGCCTCCTTCATCAAGGAGTTCGAAAGTTAACCTTCGGCAAACGTTGATCCACATCCATCTCATTATACCTTGGCTGTGTACGCCTTTCTCGAGGGCGTCTGACGGATATGAAGCAGTTTGTACTTTCGCGACGTCGGAACCTTTCCAAAAGTTACCCTGTGGTGGTGTCGGCGGATATGAAGCAGTTTGTATTTTTGGGCGATTGCGTCGGGTCCAGAATTAAATTTGGACAGGGCATGATTCACAAATTTAAACGAACTGAGACAGAAGATAACAGCCATGTGGGGTCCCGCAATTTGCTGGCATTGACAGCAAAAGTGAACCGGCCACCAGTCTAGGCCGTGCTACTGAAGTCAAACTGGACTCAAGGCTTTGATATCGCGATGGGAATGTATGGTCCAAATTGTTAAAATGTCCATCAGCCATCCAGGATATATATCTGAATCACGGCGATCATTTGAACCAAAAAATGGAGAATAAACCGGACATCGAACGATGTCTCCCTGTTTCTAGGCAGGTCCTTGGCGAAGGGTTTCTTGCTGAAAGGAGAACAAGGGCCGCCGCCGCAGTCTGTTAGTCTTTCCGAAACAAAAAGCGTTCCACTCGGCGGGCTGTCGTTGGAAACCATGATGGAGGAAGGGGTTCACGAAGATGATAAACAGTAAGACAGTTGTGTTCTCTTCTTCTTGTTGTTCCTTCCTAATATAAAAGAAGAAAAAGATCGTCGAGGGTGAAAACTTGAATGCGGGAAGTGACGGAATAAATTACCACACGAAAATCCCTGTCCACGGTTGCAGTGGAAGTTGGAAGAACCATGCTACACACGGAGTCAATAAGTTCGGATGTCCCCGACGCCCAGTTCCTGAAAATTCTTTAGTGAGAGTGTAACAGTTTGCGTGTGTCTATTTCTCGTTGTCAACGACCCCGTGCGCTACCACCGGGTTGGAATGGTCGGTTTCTTAATATAAGCAGGGGTAGGCGGGATGTTGAGAGATCCGATACGACCGAGCGACCAGTTGGCTGGGGGAGTAGATCCAAGACAAAGATATCCAAGTGGGGACAAGGCGGCCGACAGGGCTGGACGAAGCGGAGGACCGAGGGCGGAGGTAGAAAGTCGGCCTGAATGTCGTTCAAGGAGAGAGAGAAAAGAAGCGCCGAGTTTATGCTGATCTTTTTGAGAGGCGCATCAAGCGCCTTGGCAAGCTATCGCCGCTGAGTTTGAATATTTGGTTCCGTGTTCTCACGCCGTCTGCCAATCAATCCACTCCCACGACTTCAGGCTTCAGCTTCAACCTTAATTTCGGTGTTTTCCGACGAAGAGCGCGGAGATTCTGTGAAAACACGTTGCGCGGCCTGCGGGCCTTTCGTCCCCACATTAATGTTGTGCGATGTATCGGTAGATAAGTTCACTCTTCAGGCGAGCTGAGCTGTAGGAGCCGCTGCTAGCCGAGCGGGACCCGGGAGATTTTCCGTGGAAAACGGCTTCGGAGGTCGGAAGATCGACTTGGGAAAGTCGACAAAAAGATGATTTTTGTCTCCCTTTCTCTTTCAGCGTCCTCTACGACGGGATCTACCCTCCGTCGACTACCTATCTTTGATGTCTCGGACTCAACGGTGGTGCGAGTTGCCCGCCATTTCCTGCCCCACACGCTAGCCAAATTGGATCAATTGAAACTTGGAAGGAAGCCTGAAGGAAAAAACGGAGGTTGCATCACTGACAGATACCGACGTCAAAAAGTAAGTAAGCGTTCGAGACAATTGATTTCCAGGGCGTTGACTGCGGCGAGGCGGTTTTGGGGTCCCCTGCATCAAAAAAGGCGGGAGAAGCCATCAAACGCGCAAGTCAAGTGATTCAAGCGCCGCCATAATTGCCGCAAGCCACGGGCGTCAATTCCATGCGCACAGCAGCTCCACAGCAGCCGTCGCCGATAGCAGTTCTTCAACGCGTGTTTGGTCTCGTTCTGAAGCAATACCTATTTCTGTTGGCCAATGCGAAGAATCGCGATGCAAGGGAGATGCCACCGGAATAAAGTTGTTACATTAACTAACGCTGTACACACAAGAGATTCAGTTCGATTGAGGTCCCCTACGCTGCTTCGATTTCGGCGATGTGTGCCTCTTGGCCGCCCGCGTTCTTCAGGAGCTGCCATCACAGTGCGGATTAGGACTCGATGCTGTTTAAACACGACTTTTCAAGGCGGACGCACCTCTGTGAGCTTCGCGACGTATTTCGCCCAGGCGTCTTCCTTGGACGTGCCTTTCACGCCGGTCCACGCAT
Organism: Mycena alexandri; assembly: GCA_029233265.1. Taxonomy (NCBI): domain Eukaryota; kingdom Fungi; phylum Basidiomycota; class Agaricomycetes; order Agaricales; family Mycenaceae; genus Mycena; species Mycena alexandri. The sequence goes on from JARJCM010000412.1 coordinate 65,697, forward strand.
CCCTGGACATCGGTCACCGAAAAACACGCAGATGAACGCGATCGCACATACCACTTGGCCTTGCCGACGAAATCGAGCATCCCGGGGCGCGTTGTGGTGTTATCGCCAAACTTGGCTGCACGGCGCGGCGCGCACTATCAGCCCCGCAGCACGACCCGCAGGCAAGCACCACTAACCTTGCTTGAAGTATGAGTAAAACTGTGAAAATCCGGCACGTAAGGCGAAATGCGGTTTTCATTCGAGCAGCGGCGACGAGAACTCACATAAAGCTGGTCGTCCTGGGACGGCTTCACGGGGCCATCTGAGGGATCGCGTCGTCGGATTAGCGGGGAATGTATCAGGGAGAGTGGGGCGACGCACCCTTGGGGAGTCCTTGGACGATGGCTACGGCTTTCTCGAATTTGGCCTCTGACATTGTGAATTCAGCGATGGACGTCGAATACAAGCTTAATGATCGATGGGTGATCGATTTCCTAAAATGGAAGTACAGCCACCCCCTATCTTGCGCACGAGGCCGAGCCCGAGTCGGACTCCTCTGCTGCAGAGCTGTTTGGATGCGTTCGTAGGACGTGGTGCGAGTGCTGTTCTTTAATTTTATTATTACAGCGAGGTCCTGCGATTCCGTGGCGCTAAAGAAGTTTCGTGGGGGGGCAGAATTTAAGCGCCGATACCGGTACCCATGGATGTTGACCCCACTTTCCTTCCATTCGCCGAGTCAGGCACCCACACTGCGCAGAACATACGTCTAGCGGGAGAAGGCATCAACAGGTGGATTAATCTATCACAGAGAGAATCCAGTTGGACACACCGCGGAGGTTTTACTGGTTTTTTTATTCGACGTCTCGGGTAGGGTGTGGCTCGCTGCTGTAAAGAGTGTCCAGGCGTATGGACGATATTTAAAATGTCATTCGTTTGGTTCTGAGAGTCTCTCGCATGGAAAGAACCCAATCAATCATGACTCGGAGATGAAGACCGTCGATCTCCTTCCCACAATCGAAAATACGCAGAAAAATTTAGGAAAAAATGCGTCGTTCGCCGTCGTTGGTGTTCGATTTTTTTCAGGGCAACAGAGATTTGCAAGAGAACAAAAAAGAAATTTAGCTTGTCAAGCGGATGTTTCCTAAACAGGGATTTATGATTTTCGGTTGTGTAGCAGGCTATTTGGATCAGTGGCTTCAACTGGCCGTGTCTCGCAACCCACTCACTGTTGCTTGGTGGCCATGTCCTCCATCGCACCCCCACCCTCGCCCCAGGAAATACACAGGAAGCTCTCTGTGCACTCTATACCCAGCAAATCCCCACGAGTGAGTTCTTTTCTATCTCAATTTCTGACAAATTTACCAACACTTGCTGTATTTTAGCCAGGATATGTACCGCCTCCAGTTCTCTCTGGAACGGAATCCGACTCGGACTCGATACTCGTCCCGGACGCGCTGACTTCGGGCGCTGTGAGTGCGAGTGGTGGCGGAAGCACCGTGTACACGGCGCCATCAGCGCAGCCGCTGTTGTCTTCGATCGCTGAGCGGCGGTCTGGGAGCGGGGGCGAGGACTCGGAGGACGAAGATGCGGATGAGGAGGAGGGCGGGTGGAAGACGGCGGATGCGCGCAAGGCGCCGTTCCCCCAGGGCTCTGCGGACGAGAGTGTGATCAAGGCGGGGTATTTGTGGAAGAAGGGCGAGCGGAGAAAGGTTTTTTCGCTTGCAAAGCTGATTGTTATACATGTTACTAACCGCGCGGGTGCGCAGACGTGGAAGAAGCGCTGGTTCGTCCTGCGCCCGGCGCATCTGGCGTACTACAAGACGGCGGCAGAGTATCAGCTGCTCCGGCTTCTCGATCTCTCGGATGTCCACTCGTGCACCAAGGTCGCGCTCAAGCGGCACGAAAACACGTTCGGGCTGGTCTCGCCCATACGAACCTTCTATCTCCAGGCGAAAAATCCGGGGGAAGTGCATGACTGGGTCAAGGCTATCGACGAGGCACGACTGGCCTTGGTTGCCGCGTCTTCGGGAACTGCGTCAAATCCCATTCCAATTCCTCGAGGCAGGATTCGCTCCCAGGCACCCCCCTCCTGTTACGCCCTCGCCGCCGTCGCACTACATGACTTCTTCGGACTCGGACGATGCGTCGCCGAGCGGGCAGCGCTCGTACTCGATTTCGTCGCAGACGCGACCGAGCGTCAGCATCAACGTCGGTGGTACGTCTCCGTCGGCAACGTCTCCGTCAGCCAAAGGCCACGCCGTGGACCCAGCCAAGATGATCCTGTCGGGCTACCTCATGAAGTGCGGCTCGAAACGACGCAACTGGCGAAAGCGCTGGTTCGTGCTCACGGGCGAACAGCTCGTCTATTCTGGCAGCCACATGGTGCGGACCGCGGTCAAAGCGACACTATTTTACATGATCTAATCTAATCACGGCAAAATGAAATGCAGGACACGAAGCCGCACCGGCGCTTCCCATTTGCGGAGATACTGGACGCGCTCGAGTACGACCTTCCAGCGAACCGGCAGAACCCCGTGCTCATGGGGGGCCAGCCTGGAGTGGGTGCGCCGCCAGCGCCGCCCGCAGCGGAGGAGGACGCGCACACGGCGCACACGTTCAAGATCGTGACGACGAAGCGGACGCTGCTGCTTTGCGCGCCGAACGAGGAGGACGAGATCAAGTGGCTAGGCGCCGTGCGCGCGCTTATCGCGCGTCGATCAGGTTCCGGGGCGTGCCCGGGGACTTGGTGAAGATCGCTGGATTGGGCAACAACGACAACATCAGCCCGACTGCTTCTGGTATGTCCTCCGGCGGGAGTGGGTTGATCACGAGAGTGCGGAGGCCGAGTGCGAGTGGTTCGGCGGGGCAGACGACACAGCCAATGCCGACGGTGGCTATACCAGAGGGCTCATAAAAGGCGGGGTTGGTTTTCTTCCGTTCCCTGTTTTGCGCTTTCCCCCCTTCACTCCAATTGACACAATTGTACACTACTACTGTTACTACGGACGGACTACTGCGTGCGGAGAGCTCTGGTTGTTTGTTCGCTGTACAATGGATTTCTTTTCCTGTGCCTGACGCGAAGCGACGCGACTATTACCTCTATTACCATGTTTATGTGTCGGGAGGATCTCCACCGCTAAGCGCGGAGACACTGGATATGGGTTGATTACACCTGCGGCGGACAAAGGGGATAGCGGTATATTGCCAGTTGACCGTTGATGAGAGGTAACGTTAATGGTTTTGAAACGAGGGCAAAGGGCGGTAAGCCGCATGCACTGAGTGATGGAATATTGGAGGTTATTTAGAAAACACTGCCAGGTGAACGAAAAGAGGCAAACTGGACTGTGGATCTTTCTAGGGTGGCGCAGTAGATGGGAGTTGGCACGGATATGGAACAAGGCAGCGCAGGAGGCCCCCGGTCACTTGAGCGGGCAGATCTTGATTGCATCTGCGGTGTTTCCTGAAGGATTTGGGACGCAGTGTGACACCAGTGTGACTACAGCCTTGGAAGGAATAGGTGGCCTCTTTTATACGCTGGATGGCCTTCAGGGCTTGTCTCTGCCCCCAATCCTGTATTCCACCCGTCCCCCCCTCCTTCTCCCTGGGAGTCGTATAATCACCCTGTAATGCCTGCCGCACCCAAGTCTCCTCCCCAATCAAGAAAGCCCGGGGCGCCTAAAGCGAAAGGCGCCGTTCGCGCCAAGTCGGGCTGCTACACGTGCAGAATTCGCAGAAAGGTCTCTTTGCGCGTTTCCGAATTCATTTCTCCTTTTGCTCATCGTTTTGCTGCTAGAAATGCGATGAACAACAGAACGCAGACGGTCACTGCGAGACATGCGTCCGGCTGCGCCTTGAGTGTCTCGGGTTTGGTGCAAAGCGCCCCCCCTGGCTTCGCGTAGGTTCCCAAGTCGCGTCGTACAACTCGGTCTAACATGTTGTCTTTGTAGGAGAACCGGAACGTGTCCGACATGCGCGACAAAATCAAGAGCTTTCTCGCTGCCCAGGGTATGATCAAAGGCCATTCTGGCGCTGGTCCCCGCGGCGCCGAGCATGATTCGCCTATTCTGAGGCTCAACGAAGACAGCACGCCCTCCTCATCCGAGAGTCCTCCAACGCCCACATTGTCGCTTTCTCCAAGTGAACCTCCGCGAGCGTTGCAGCCTCACCAATCCGCCATCCGTGAAGAACGCAGCTCATGGCTTGTTGGTGTCGAGTACCCCCACAGTAAGCTTCCTATCTTTCTTTTGCTTTCGCGCCCATGCTCATTGCCTACCAGTGCACCCTCACATACGTGCCGCATCGCCGTTTGATCACGAAGGCTCGTCCCATAGCTCGCACACCGACTTGTACCCCGCCTCGTATAATCCTAATAGCATAGCACCATGTAAGAACCTGTACTATCAAATGTCGTAATTAGTAATGTACTCAACGCCCTCCATTTGGCAGGGGATGCTCAAACTGCTCAGCATCATATCGTCCAGACGGTGCCTGAATTCCGGCCCCAATTTTCGAGCTTGTTTTCACCAACATACCACCGGAATTATGACGACGAGCTCTACTATCAGACCCCAATTCTTGAGGACGTGCCCACATATAATATCTATCTGTCACCAAGATCAGGCGGGCAGATGGACGACGAACTGGTCACTTACTATCTGCGGCAGGTCATGGACCTGCAATATCTCCTCGCCGACAGCACCTCTATCCGCAGTATTATTTTCCCCTCGGTAACAACTCTTGGGCCCTCGAGGGACGCGGCGCGTCTCCTGGCAGCCATCCATTTGCAACGATCATCCTATGGCGACGAGACTTTCAGGGCCCTGCAAACGAAGACACCAAAAAACACTATGATGAGGTCCTCAAGGTGTTAAAAAATCCGCAGCGCCCAGAAGACGACGCGCTCGCCGCCATCAGCGTCATCTCGTCGTTCCTCTTTGACGGCGGCATCGGCGACTGGCAGGAGTGGCTCTACGTGTCGTACGACTACGTCCACAGTATCCTCCGTGGGCACGACGCACGCGACACACTGCAGACCTGCCCCGAGACGACGCGGTTCATCATCAAAGCGGTCATCTGGTTCGACGTCCTCGCCGCCATCACGACGCAGGACTCGCCGCAATGTCTAGGTTACATCCGCAAGCTGTACTCGCCAGACAGCAGCATGGTGTACGACCCCACGTTACCGGCCTCACCCGAGCTCTCGATGTTGTCCATGATGGGGTGCGAGAATCACATCGTGTGGGTCCTCGCTGAGGCATCGGCGCTCTCCGTGTGGAAGCGCGAACAGCTGGCTCACGGCCGGCTGAGTGTCCCCGATCTCGTCTCCCGCGCCAACGATCTCGACGCGTACCTCACCACCCCCTCCACACTTTCCTCTTCCTCCTCCTCCTCCTCATCAGTATATCCCGACACGCCCCCCGCGCATGACACCGACATCGCCCGCACGCTCACGTCCAACATCTTCCGCACCGCGACGCGCGTGTACCTCCGCTCGATCGTCTCGGGCGACTTTCCACACGTGCCCGAGATTGCTCAGGCCATCGACGAGACGATGGGGTACGTGCGCAGCGCGTCGACTGCGCCGCATTCGCTCAAGGTGCATTCCTCCGTCGTCCGGAGCACGGTGTTCGCGTTCTTCATCTGCGGCGCGCTCACGGACAACGCGCACCTGCGGCACGAGGTGTACGAGGGGCTCGGGCTGCCGAGAGAGGAGCGGGCGGCGTCGACGGTGGGGAATAGCGGGCACATACGGAAGCTGCTGCAGACGATTTGGGCGGGGCGGACGAAGAACACGCTGAGTATGCCTGTGAGGTGGCGGGATGTGCTCAAGGAGGCGAAGATGCTGGTGGTCTAATCTCGTGGACCTCTACTTTATTCTTGGATAACCCATCCCCGGAAACGGAAACGGGATTTCTTCACTCCGGATTTCCTCCATTCTCAATCTCTCTCTCTCTCAATATGCTATCGAACATATCGCAATTGTCCAAATTCGCCCCATCCATCCATCCGTTTTCCATTTTCTAGTGTCTCGACCTCCACATGTAATTGCTGTGTGTAACTACTCGCGCTTTCCATCCAGAATGTACAATCATATATTAATACTAGTACCACTTCGCCTCCGGCTAAGTACGAATGTGTTTCGTCTCGCCTCGTTGTGTGAGACCGAGCAGCCCAGCCGAGAAGCTCCACCAAAGGGTTGTGCAGAAAATTTACTTACTCAAAAGGCCCATCGAGTTCTTCATGTCCGATGATTTCTCGTCTCAGGGTATATGTACCCTTTATTTGATTCGGGAGCACTCGGAAGCGGACGCAAATCCTCGTCATTGCGAGTCGTTCAGTTCAATATTTCTCTGACCTCATGCGCATGCAATTGCTGTGCGTAACTGACAACTTTCTGATCATTCTCTGTTCGGTTGTTGCGCCACTTTCCGCCCCTACATACCGCCTTCGCATACGACCCAACGCTTCGTTGTTCTGATTGTCCACTTTTGAGTAAATAAAATATGCGTTTTACCGCTCTTCCGTTCAATAGTCTTCAACAATATTATATCCGAAGGCAAGCGGGATGAAAACGCCGAGTGCGACCCAGTCCTTTCTCCCATCGATATTAGATTAAATAAGATTTCGATTCTGAATTTTCCTCCATCGGATCCACACGTTGCTCATCATTCCAGAAAATGCACGGCCCCGCTGTAGCAATTTGCAAATATTTTGCTTTGTCCGGGTCCGTTGTTCCAGGTACTGCACCGCCATGCCGAGAAGCCGACTCGTTCTGACGATCATTCGATCGTCGTTTTGTCAGGTTCTCTGTCTTCTAAACTCCATATAGGATGTATTGGTACTGACCATCGGGCGATAAATACGGGCGACCGCCGTACCGTGTGCAGAGGCCGGGTAAGATCAAGGACCGTCCTTGTTGCGAAGTTAGCTAACCTTGTAACAAGATGATATGTTTCTAGCTCACGTCCAGTCATGCTGTGTGGTTTTGCCTCCCGCATTCGTCAGCCCTCGCCTAGCCTCGCTTGCCTTCGCGACCGCTCATCCGGGGCAACCACATTCCCAGGACAGCTTTTTCCCCTTCCATCTGAAGCCGTACCACCGGCATTCTACGCAACTAATATGTAGGAAATCGGCCCGCATTTCAAGATCTGTCCGCAACTTAAGTTTACACCCAACACAAGAGTTATTCTTGCTCGCTCTCCCCGATATCCAAACCACCACGTCGTTGCGTATGGCGTACAGAAGCCCTACCTCCTCCAGCGGGAGTCAGTCTCCTACTCCCTCCTCCGTCTCGTCCAACGTATCTCCTGCCTCAATAAACGTGCCTTTGGTCCCGATGATCCCCCACTCCAGATGGTAGCGAATCTCGAAGTGCTCGATCCTCGCCCCCACCGTTATCCAGCAGATCTCACGCGCAGCGGAAGCGCAAGCAAAGGTGGCTGCTGGTATGTTTCCCCGATTTTATCTCGCCTCACCGTTGCTGACATCGATCTTCAGGACGTGTCGACTGCGTCGAAAAGTAAGTTTTATCGTGGCAAAAAAAATCGCGTCGTTCTGACTCCAAAGTGACTAGAAATGCGACGAGAACCGCAAGGCAATTCGTGCCAGACCTGCATTCGCCTCACCATCCAATGTCTAGGCTGGGGCCCCAACAACGCCCTGAATGGATGAGGGTGCGACCGGATCTATGCGCGCCACTAGAACAATAACGTTAATTATAATATTATAGGACAACGCAAGCAGTCGAGGCGTACAAAGCCGACATAAAAGCGCCAGCTTACCCGCGCAGGGCTGATTCGAGGCCAACCGCGGTCGTCGCTGCTGTCTCCCATTCCCGGCGTAAGTGCGCGTCTGCACGATGGCTCGATACGGCGACAATACCCACAACACCGCCCGCTCGGCCGACTCGTCAACAAGCTCACTGCTCAACTTCGACGCTGGCGTCGACTACTCGTACCAGTATGCTTGCATCAGCCCCGCCACAACAGCATGTACCCTGCGATTGCCCGGTCAGTGAGGTTACTTATCTCCACGCACGGTGACTCACCTTGGCTCGTGTTCTAGGTGCCTCCAACTCGGCGTTCTACCATCTTCCCGCGGTCTCGTTCAGCGACCCCCAGCATCGCAACACCCATCGAGTTCAACGCGAATATTTTCAACCAGTTCGACTCGCCGGTCTCGTCGGGCACTCCTCAGATTCCCCCCCAATCGATTTCGGACTTTGCGCAGTTCGGCCAAGACGACGGATTTGGCTTCAACGTGCGCGCACCATCACCTGAGCAAGCCTTTCCGCTCTTCGCGGGGCATTCGTCCCTGCAAGAAAACCACTGCATATACTACTTTGAACATTGTTCGCAAGGTACAGTATATTTTCGCCGGTAACACAGTAACCAACGTGACTTGTTCGGTATGTCGCTTCCTCCATCCCCCCTCACCCGAGTAGTTCTGATCGTACCCTCCCCAGATGATTGTGTCGGAGCCTCGGGGTGCTGTTACCAACGCTGTGTGCGCTTTAGCTAGTCTCCATTATACACGTATGCGCGTTGCCCATGGCCTGGAGCCCCGGAGACGAATCCGGAGCACTCGACGGCAAAATACTTCCACGACGAGCGTATTTCCAGCTGCACAGCGCGAAGCAGGTACGCGCGGTCGTACAACGAAAGCGACGCGATCGCCGCGCTGCACCTCGTTTGGTTCTCGCAGCTCTCGGGCGGCGCGACAGACTGGACGCCCGTCTTCGCGGTCGCGTGCGACTGGGTCGCGCAGCAAACCGACCTCCTCACGAACGACACTCCCAAACTCGCGCTTCGGAATCTATCGACGCAGGTCAGCTGATCGTGAAGCTCACTCTGGTTTGTGCCTGCCGCATTTCGTGCCGAACACTCTCTCACATATTATTTTTTCTGCTACAGTGGCTAGACATATTTTCGAGCCTCACAGTGATGCGCCCGCCAAAATACCTCGCCCTGTACAAGCGCCTTTTTGGCGACTTGACGGGCTGGCACCTGCAAACCGGCGAGATCCGAATGGACACCCTTACGGGGTGCCCGGAAGAGGTTCTACTGGTATTGCAGAGGTCTCCGAGCTTTCGCACTGGAAAGCGGCGGAAAAACGCAAGGGCACGCTCAGCAACCGCGACCTCATCCGCCGCGGCGACGAGATTGAGCAGCGCCTCCGCAAGAGCGCAGCATCCCCCGTGGCCGCGGGGAAATCGACACGACGCCTCTTCACCCAACTCTGGTGCAAACCGAGTCCGAGCAGTCGACGCTGCGCCTTTCCCCAGCAACGAGACTCGGCAGCTGGTCGCCAAGATCTTCTCCGAGACCGTCTTACTCTATCTGCATACCGTCCTCAGCGATTCAAATCCAGGTACATACCGTATATTCTTATATTATTCTTGCAATTACTCACACTGTTTCGCAGGTGTACCTGAAATCAGCAACTCAGTTGGAGTCATTGTTCAGTATTTGGGGCAATTACCTCGTCCGAAGTCGATAGAGCACTTGTGTTCCCAATTTGTCTGGCGGGGTGCATGACCGACGACCCGGCTTGGCGAGATTTCCTGAAAGGACGACTGCAAGCGCTGGACGAAAGCCTTGGGAACCTCATGCGGACACGTCTGCTCATGGAGGCTGTTTGGCAAAAACGCGACATCAACGGGACGACCGTCGACTGGCGGGAGACGATGCGCGAGCGGGGGCTGAACTTGCTGCTGTTATGATTTGATTTGGCGCAGTCTATGCCCCCTTTTTTTCTTTTCTTTCTTGACGACCCATCCATGATCCCCACACATAACTTAACCTGCTCATACTAACTATACCTTTTCGTTATGCATACCTTCGAAGTAAATTAGTGTTGTACAACAATAAAACGAAACTGATTCCGGCCTTACCTTGTGTATTATAAGACGGACTCACTCAACTGCAGGTAAATTAACATGTCGTCGAACAACATTATAAAGTTACTTGCCTTGTACTGCACGATTCAGTCGTCGATAAAGCTACTTACCTTGTACTGCACGATTCAGAGACGGATGGGAAGACAAAGACGCGCTCAGCGGGACTTAAGTGCGACTGGCCACACTATGTCGACAGGCTTCTCACATCAATTATGGGCGCGCGAGCGTCCCGGTCCAGCCAAGATTTTGCGGAACGGGGTTGCGCTCACTAACAATAGAGTACACTGCAACGATAATTATTGGAAGAATTGAGACGAAACTGGGACTTACATCGAGCACGACTTGAAGCATACCGCATATCCCGAGAAACCGGGAATTGAGGGAATAACGTACCAGCTGAAATTGGCTGGAAATTGGAGGTGCGACCACGACGCGAGGAATATGTATGTAGGACGGGCGCTGGAATTGATGAGGGACAGCAAACGAGCATAGGAAGGCAAGATGGTGGGCGGTAAAGAGCAGTGAAAGGGACAGCAAGCTGGTGTTGATATGCCGCAACCATCGGGACTTCGTGATATGCTCCTACAAATAATCACTGCCATCAACGAATTGATAGCTCCAATCACTCGGCACAGCCAAAGTTTGTCATTGAACATGACAATTACCGATACAACCGCGAATTGGAATGCTCGAGCGCTCAAACTGCGCTCAACCCATCAAGCGCGCAGCGCCCATGTCTCTTCTCTCCGAAGTAACAGTCCAGAGAAACCCCATTTCTTGGCAGACTCTTTCGCCTTTTTACACGTTTTTTGGAGGCTTTCAGCGCTCACTGGGCCTGCTTTATTTCACCCAACCACAAGTCAAACAGGGTTTTTCTCAACTCGGACAAATTTTTCTTGCAATTGTCACTCAGCGCCCACTCTCCGTTTCCGTTTCGGCAAATTCGGGTTGTAACGGAGTCGCGCGCCCAAAAAAGGATCAGTCTGCCGCTGGACAGTTATTTCGCGGGCTTTGTGGGTCACTACTGCTATTCATCTTCGGCCTCGGTCGCGCCGGGAATCGTAAGTCTCTCTGACATTGGAGCGCATGGCGTTCAATCCCTAGTGCTCCACGGAGGGAATTATATCTGGGGCCTCTTCTACTCGATGCAAACCTCCGAGCCAAAGCCATGGACCTCTCGCCGCCGTTTGCAACCATCTTTCTTTCGACTGGCCTGGCACCACCCGATCTATCTGTCTATCAACCCTCTCATTATTATCACAACGTTGTTGATCCTTCTCCCGCACTGTGGGAATCCAGGAACGGCGCCCAAATGACTCCGTGGACAGATCTCGGTTTCGAGGCCCGCTCCGACCTGCCTGCCGAACGGCGCGCGCGGTGGAGTCAGACAGGCGTCTTGCAAGTGCTGTAGGTTCTTTAAAGGTGTCTGCGTCTGCACGTTGTCGCGATGACTACCTTGTCTGCTTGACTCTCCCTCCCACTTTTAACCAACGTTCCAGCAAACGGGACAGGCGGGACTCATGCCGCGCCGCTCCGACATTCTGCTCTACAGTACTTCTTCATCATGACCTCTGCTGTCGGCTCTCAAGACATGCTACACTGATTGCGGTAGCCTCCTCGAGGCTCGTTTTCCTCCACCCGGGAACTCGCTGCGGAGATGATACAAATAATTGTCCCTCCCTCTGACTCTGATTTCTCTCGCCAATCTGACGCTTACTGCGGAAGGGACGGGTTTCAAAAGGGTACTACCCCCTCGCGTATTGTCGCATACATATCCTGAAGCACAAAGGTGAATTGAAGGAAAGGATCGGTTAGTTTTGTCCGTTCCGCCATTTCCTTTGTTCGCCGGTTCGAATTTCGTCAAGTCCTTTAGTCTGCTCCGTGACTGCTCCTTGGGTTCCTCGTGTCCGATCTCTGCCTAACACCCTTGTTACCATGTATTCCCTTCCGCTGATATGTAGGTTCACACCCTGGACCCTATGTAATAAAACATCGTCTTGCACGCATACTGCTGGCCGGAATCTCTAGATCTATTGCCTACGTGGCCTTGTCCTTGAGCTCGCCCGAGTCGGAATTCCCCAACTGACGATCTTTCTTCCACAATTTAAATCGATCGAAATGGATTCAAAAGATCTCTATAATGACTCAAGAGATGGCTCAATGTGATCCTTCACTATCATCGCGCTGTAACGTGGCCCGGGCCCCGATAAGTAGAAGAATCCGATAAGTTGAAGAACCCGAAAACAGGTCCAGAAAGTGGTCAACGCGGTACATGTGAATCGGCAACCACAGAAGATAATCAAATTTATGCCAAGTCTCGGAGAGCAGAGTTATCAAATCAAGCCAATTGACCCATACAAGCTAAGCACAAGCAGCGGTAAATTCTACGGAGACATGTTACGGTCCGATTTGGAATTACGAGCAGAGACGATTGAGCGAGGCATAAGCAGGCATGAGCTATGCATGGAGTTTGAGACGAGACGACGAACCTAGAGCAGTCCATCGTGAGTTAGCCGACACTCTCACATCCCTTCATTCCTTGGAGCACCTCGTTATTTCGGATCACCGCCACCACGAAGGCGACGACAGCGTCCTCGTCACAGTTCCTTGCTCCGGCGCCTACCCTTTCCGCCGACACGAGTCATTTGCACCTGGTCCCACAGCTCAAATACCCGGCTGCATCTCGCTTTGCACCTTCACTGGGCAGGTGTATCTCGACTGTATTGCCTCGCGTGTCCCTGGCAAAAGACCATTCCAAGGTGTCCTCAGTCGGATTCGGGGCATTTCGTTCAAGTTTGACCCTGTTGTTCTTCAAAATCTGAACGGGATGGTTGTCAGACGTGAGCTGCAATTTCGTCTGAATGATGAGAAAGTATGTCTGGTTTTCTCAAC
>JARJCM010000413.1:0-78181 GCA_029233265.1 Mycena alexandri
TTGGTGGTAGGGGACTCAGGTATAAACTAGCTTCTGGCTGCATTATTGACTAGTGCACCAGACCTCTGTTCGGTGATATAAGGAGAGTCAGAGTGAGCTCCGACTGCTGGCTGTAGTATTCTGCACAGTGCTAGGCACGGTTACAAGTGTTACACTGGACAGGTACACTATCAAGGAGATGTACCAAAGGCCTAGGCATTCAACAGGGATTGTAAATCGAACCAGGAGAACCAATGACTGCACAGAATAAGTCCAAGGGACTTAACAAGCGGCTAGCCAGCCAGAGACAGATCATGCTACTAGCGCCTCGTTTATCGAGCTAGCTATCGCAGTTGACAGTGGAGCTATTACCTTGAGTGCCTTGAGCCTCAGGTATTATTCAGAGCGAGTCCTAGCACTTGGATTCAAAGTAGAGATGGTTGGCTGGTGCTAGTGCTTCAGCAATTGCACTAGCAAGGTCCAGAGGGATATGAGGCTTAGGAACGATCATTGAAGTCGACTAGCTGTACTAGCATGCTTGGTTTACGAGGCTAGCGTGGCTAGCGTACCATAAATGCGAGCTAGTTCGACTCTGATCAGTTCCTGAGATGGCAATGGTGACATGTTGAGGAAGTCGAAGTGGACAATCCAACATATGAGCAGGTGGAGTCATTTCGGAGCTTGGTGGATGGGCCTAGCCTAGCCAAGGCCTAGCCAGGCCTAGCAGGGCCTAGCATCATTCTGGACCGATCTAGGGTCATCTTGGACCCGGAATTGGACCCGGACTTCGGATAAATGGCCAAGATCGTCATAGCAGTTGACAGGTGGATGAGGAATCACCCCGGCATGATTAGTAGATATAGTTTATGTCATGGACTTCTGAGTAGTATATAAGGAACCAGAAAACACCGCTAAAAGCCAGTTCATGCCCCGCTCATCGCAGTCGATAAGGGTGTGCTCAGGCCAGTCGAAGCGGAGATAAAGTACCTTCTCTGTTGTAAACCAGTCTATAGAATCGCAGCGTTGTTTGTTGGATCCAGAAGTAACTGTGTGAACCAATAAGTCGAAGCTTCGCGTTGGGAGTTTGTGAGCGGCCACTCTCCACGTATAAATCAGGACCGAGAGCACAAGAGTTTAAGTTTGAGAGTTGCGCTAGCTTTGTGGTGGACTTCAGTGGTAGCTACGCATTGGGTGACCAGGAAACGCCTCCCGTAAAACGGACCACGCCCGGCACAGCACTTTGGTAGAACTGCCAGTCGATTCATTGACCGACTAGTTGAGCTAAGAGAATACTCGGGTCCTTAATAAGCCCAAGTGTAACAGAAAAGAGCTTGGATTCAGAGGAGTCTAAGTCGGCCGTTAGCAGCATTCAGCTAGCCAAGCCATAGAGGAAGTGCAGGAGAAGCAGCATAGCCATTAGTGGAGTTTTCAGATAGACACTTCATTTACCTCGCCTAGGACGACTGCACTTTTGCGTCCGCCTAGTAAACATCCTTCATCACCCCAAACCTGTACATCCCAACCTTGGGAAGTCTTGTTTCGGAACGTCAAGGGTAGCTAGCCGAGAGTGGAGTGTTTGTTTAGTTGGGATAGTAGTCGCATACTACGGCTCACCCGAACTCACTGAGGAAGACGCGCTTAGTCTTAGTGAAGTATAAGTAGGAGATTTGGGTTTGTGTTAGGTTTTGTGTGTGGGTGTTAGTGTTCAGTAGCCCGCATTCAGAGCTTAGTTAGCCCATTTTCACTGTTAGTGCATTTGCCCGTTTCAACGCGTTCGAGGGAGATAAAAGGTGCGACATACCCTAGAAAGATTCAAGACAACTGCTCGCTCATCGGAAAATTCAAAGCGGGCGTAGTGTGCTATCAGGGAAGACCGTGGTACTTGGTCCATCTGGCCTTGCACCATCCTGGAGGAGTATGTCGTGGCAGGGAAATCCGGGAACGCCTTGAAGGGGTCGTTTTTACCGGGGGGAAGGGGGGCTTGTCGTTGAATAGTAAAGAAAACTTCATCGCCAATGATGGTTATTTTTTGGATGCTTCCCGGGACGGCGGTGGCGGAGGAGGTAGGGTAGAATAGGACCAAACTGTTTCCCAAGTGCGTGGAGGCACGGGAATAGTTGACGCCCTTGTATCGATAATGGGCGGTTTCCCCATCGGCGCCGATTTCCGGACCATCTTCATCCCGGGCGTGGTTGGGCGTGAATGCCAAATCAAAGAGTCGCTTAAATTCACGAATCACTTGCGGGCAGTCGGGCCGATTCAGCCAACGCCGCAGGTTCGCGCCGCGCATAAACGATTTCACGATTGTGGCCTCCAGCTCCCCTGCGGACGTGGTGAGCTCCAGGGAGGGAAAGGAGATGTTAAAGGAAAAACTTACCACCGATGTGGTCATTGGTATTGATTTTTTGTAGGATCCCAATCAGTCGTTCGAATGGGAAGGACCACCAAGATATAACCGGCCCAAAAAGTAACAAGAAATCATAAATATGAAAGGCCGCATGAATGTTCGGCCTTCGATGCCGATTTGGAACTTTGTATGGGGGTAAAGACGACGAGGTTTGTTGAGCCAGTACTGGATGTGCGAGCGATACGCTGCAGCGCGCAGAGGGGTCATGTATAAGCGGCAGACCAGTGTGGTGGCCTGGAACATAGCCCTCGTGTGCTTTAACAGGTCGGTAATAAATGTTGGGCATATATTCCCCACCCATTCTGCCCACATGATGACGAAGGCGATGGGGAGGTAGATAGTGGACAGTGTGTGTGCCATCGTCCGCCTTGATGGAGCCCGCGTTGTTACATCCGTAATTTTTTGGGACAGAGTTAACCCAGGATGGTGTTGTAACGGTCTCGGCGATGACTTTCTGGATGAATTTCAAAGCCTGAGAATCAATGGTTTTCGGACGGTAGTTGTACGATGGGGAGACATAGGGTTTCGTAAGTCGCTGAAATGAAATAAGGATTTACTCGAAACGATGGAGGACGGATCCTTACCCAGTTATACAACTTTTCCGCCAACTCCATTTTAGAGTCCCCGTTGTTTTTGTTGTTGCCCTTGACAAAGGGTATCTTGAGCGACCAGCACACATATTGTATAGGGGTCTTGTTTTTTGAAACAATTTTTTTTCAAGAATGATTCCTTTGTCACCACGCCGACGCCTTCACCGCTCAGCGGGAGGACAAGTGTACTAAAAATCGTCTCGATCTGCTTCTGCTCGGCCTCTGACTCTACATGAATGAAAGTAGGATCATCTTCCGCATCTGCTTCGTCGTACGTGCGAAAGTCGTAGTCGAAAGCAGGAGTAGGTTTTTCTTGGGCCGTCGTTTGCTCCTCGTCGATTTCAAGGACGTGGCGGCAATGAAAGTGGACCAACCCTTCGAGGATGCAATGCATCGAATCAATGACCAGCATCCGCGTCGGGTTCCAGTATGGGAGCCGCCACATCTCCCGACCAGCGGACGCCATACTTTTTGAAGATGTCTTCGCGTTCCTTGAGAGTCTCTGCGTCTCTCCAAGCCTCTCTGCCGCCCATCTCAATTCGTTCACGTTCCTCGCTTTCCAATCCGGGTGGTCGCAATCGGTTCGGTACATCGTGGAGGTTCCTCGGCAGGAGCAGACGGTGCAAAAGAAGTGGGACTTGACGCCAGCAGCGCCAGCCAATTTACGAGCAGCCGGGAGGTCATTGACCGCTAACACGAAGGCGACAATCGACGTCCCGACCTTGCGGGAGGCACCAGTAGAAGAAACGTGGATGCCCCGCTCCCAAGCAATTACTGCCTCGTCAATGATCGGCCTCAGATATCCGTTAAGCTCCTCCTTTTCCGGCTCTTTGGGACCAGTAATGATGGTCAAATAAGTGTTGTCTGGGAGGTGTCGCACTTCCTCCGACAAACCCATATTGACGGCCGAAAGGATCCCGATGGAGTCGTGGTTGCCGCGTTTCCTGGTGCCGTTCGGATTGAAGAAATCCAAGAAAATCGCATAAGGCAACCGCATTCGAGTTCCACGGTCGATGAAGAGCTGATCCGCGACGGGGCCCATGAATCCCTTCAGGAAATCGGCCTCGAATATGTTGGTGGATTGGGAAAGTGTCTCGTGCCGGCGAGCGAACGCGTCGTCGCAAGCTTTGTCGCAGACGCGTTCGTTTTCAGGGTTTGATAAGACCTGCGCGATGTGGTCCATGAACGACGGCGCCAAGAAGGTTCGGATGGGGCGGAGCCGACCGTCACGATGAGTGAGAAGCTTAGTTGAGCAGATTGTCGCTCCAGACTTGCCCACCACCCGATTAATACACTTCTCGGGGTAGCGGGGGACTGGGGAATCGGAATTATCGGGAGGGTGGGTATAATGACAAGAAGGGCAAACAGCATACTGTACGGTTTTGCCGTCAATCTTGAAGCGTTCCAGCGCCACATACAAACTGGAAGGTAGCTGCTCAAGCACATGTTTTTGCTGAGCATCGAACGTCTCCGTCCCATCGAGCTGTGTCATCGGGTTCAGGCTCATGACAAGCCTAATGAGCAGTGTAACGGTTCCCAGCACAAAATTGGTAGGCTTCGCCCCCAAGCCTCATGATAACATGGCAGACGACGCCGAGTAGGACCATGACCTGCGCGATCAGGTCTATTTCCTCGACGGGATTTTTTTTGAGGTGAGCTGCAAGATATAAGCACAATAATCATGGGAGAACGTAGAGATGTACATACCTGAGTCATAGACAAAAGGGGACGTATCAGGCGGCAGGACATTGCCAATGAGATTGATTTTCATCTCGAGGACTCGCAATTTTGAAGTCATTGCGTCCTTTTGAGAACTCTCCTCCAGGCCCTTAAGGGATCTCTCTACCGCACGACCGCTCTCGGAGGCGACTTTGAGCTTGGAACGCATCTCAGCAACATCGTCGACGTTTCCCTCGTTGTATTCTCTAGGGACCTCGAGACTGGCGATGGCTTCCGTCAGCCTCTCGTCTATGGCCGCCAGCGTTCCGTCCTTGCGCTTTTGGACTCGACCAATGGGTTTTACTTTTGGTTGGACGAGTGCCGAGGGCGTCGGGACTATTGGCTAGAAGCGCGTTAAGGCTACGGCCCGCCTCATCCAGACCAATAGGAGCAAACGAGGTGGAATGAGACGTCTGGGTCTCCTGAAATTCCGCGCGGGAAGTAAACAGCTTGGACGGTTGGCTGCGGACGTTGGGACCGCCATCGGTTAAAGTCAATGCCGTCAGTAAGTCCATCTGCCGGAAATATTGTGAATGAATCGCTTGCATAGCGAAAAAATTCTCACGGTATCTTCCAAGACGTCCTGAGGCTTATTATCGACCTACGAATGAAATTTAGGATTTTCCCCGTACCACCTGGAACAAAATGGCTTACAATATTCAAGCCGCTCAAGGCTGCGGCGAGCTCGTCGTCGCTTTTTTTTTGGGCCCGGAGATCCGCCAGCTCCATGTTGTGGGTGTGCCGGTCTTTGGTGTTAACTTGATGATCTGCTCCATTTTTCGTGGGGCAATTTTTGCAATCGTAGTATCTGCTCATACTTCGTCGTGATGATACACCACTAAGCGTTGCTGAGCGGAGGAGAACTTGGTGGTGATGCAACACCACTAAGCTTTATCGAGGAAACAGAAGGAAGGAAGGAGCGTAGCAGATGAGTGCTGAGCGGAGGAGAACTTGGCGGTAATGCAACACCACCAAGTTGGCCGAGGAACGGAAGGAAAGAGCGTCGCGGAGAAGATGTGGATGGTAACAGAACGAAGGAGCGTGGTTGAGAAAAGTCGAGGTGTCGATGAAGAGGAGGGAGGTGGTTGGAACGACACCAGCGCCTGCTCTTATATTAGCAGGGATCCTTGTGCTTATTCGGGAACACAGACCACCTCGAGGCAAACCTCGCGCCGCGGTTCTCAGCGCCAATGGAAATCCTTGGTAACCAAGTTCTTTTGTAGAAATACAATTACAAGAGCCAGGAGGGTCGTCCATCAGGAGCGAGGTATGATACAATAAAAGCGACGAGGTCGCGGCATTATGTACAAGGCAAGAGGGGCAGTAGTGGTGAATAACGTAGATGTGTTTGACTTTCGCCTGTTGCAAAGAAGGGTATGGATAACGCTCGTTAAGACGAGGAGGACGACGAACCATTTGGAAAATATAGGTGGTGTGGATAGTCAGACCAAAGCTAGAGCCCAAGGCCCAAAGCGAGCCTGTTTTATCCAGCGCAAGACAATAAATACAATAGCGACGACAAGGGTGTTCGATAGATTGTTCAACACCCAGGAGGAGACAAAAACGGTGGCGTTTTGGTGAGTCAATCAAGTTTGAAAGGCGCGGAGCGGTCGCGAGGACCACGTTTTGCGCAGAGGCCACCGATCGATGCAACGCTCGGTGGCCGCGAGATCCAACAAACGAGGCAACGCTTGGTGGGAGCAAGGTTTTGAGCGTCTTGAAGCGGACGAAGGAACGCTTGGTGGTGAGTCCGAGTCCACCGAGCGATGCAACGCTCGGTGGCCGCGAGATCCAACAAACGATGCAACACTTGGTGGGAGCGAGGTTTTGAGCGTCTTGTAGCGGACGAGGAACGCTTGGTGGTGAGTCCACCGAGCGATGCAACGCTCGGTGGGATGGCGGCGTGGACTTTGTCGGTTTGCATCCGCGGCTTCGGCAAGAGTTGTTCGATCTGCTAAGCGAACCCACTGTGATGGGCACGTGCCGCAAGGCACCTTCCATATCGGGCCACCTTTCCCATCGCTCTCGTCGCTGCAACCACACCCCGAAAGGCATCCATTGCCAATGTACCGACACCAGCACTCATGTAGCTGACTCTGAATGAATAAGGTAGGTCTGAGTCCACCATTCAATATCTACGGGCACTGTTAACAATTATGGCAGGAGGCTTTGTTTTTCGACTACCATACATGCAGGGCTCCGCCAGACTTTCTCCTGCAGATACATCTCATGTATAGCATGTCTTAGAATATTTTTACAATTATCGAGTCGATATACCATGCTTGTGAGCTGAAACGAGCGGTGGGAAAGGTGCCCCGATATGGAAGGTGCCCTGCGGCACGTGCCCATCACAGTGGGTTCGCTTAGCAGATCGAACAACTCTTGGGCTTCGGCTGCAGTTGGTGATTCCATCACACAGCCACAGCCGCGGCCCCGGCGATAGGCGGTAGGCGGTAAAGTTCGAACGACGTTGCACGTCAGGCAGTTCCCCTTGGCCTTTTTGGCCTTTCCCTGACTATACACCGCTCTCGGCTCAGCTACGTTTCATCGTGGCGGAGTTTGTACGAAATGGACAATTTCAAGAAATATGAAGATTCGATTGTCTCGCAACATGGCCCCGTCTTCAAAATCTCTGGCAACACCTCTGCTTAACTGCTCGCTCAGCGCTACGTGCCTCCCTCCCTCGTTTCAAGAAATATGAAGATTCGATTGCAATTTGCTATTGAAATCTACCACAAAAATAGGGATATTGTGAATCTCGCCAATTTCTGGCACAAAACGAGCATCGCCTCAAAATTTGACCATACACGTCCGGGACGGTCTACTGCTTTCTGGCCTTTGCCCGCTTCCGTCGGATATGGGAGCCGCGACATCTCCAACCGGCGGACGCCATACTCTTTGAAAACATACTCCTCGAGACCACTATCGGTTAACTTTACGGCCGTCAGCAAGTCCGTCTACGGAGAATATTTGTGAATAAATCGCTTGCACGGCAAGAGAACCCTTACCGCATCTTCCAAGGCGTCCTGGGGCTTATTATAGCTCTCATTATGGGCCTACGAATAAAATTCAGGATTTTCCCTGTACCACCTGGAACAAGATGGCTTACAATTTCAAGCCGCTCAAGGCTGCGGCGAGCTCGTCGTCGCGTTTTTTTTTGGCCCGGAGATCCGCCAGCTCCATGTTATGGGTATGCCAGTCTTTGGTATTGACTTGATGATCTGCTCCATTTGTCGTGGGGCATTTTTTGCAATCGTAGTATCTGCTCATCACACCGGCCACTTCGTGGTGATGATACACCACTAAGCGTTGCTGAGCGGAGGATAACTTGGCGGTGATGCAACACCACTAAGCTTTGCGGAGGAAACAGAAGGAAGAAGAGTGGCTGAGAAAGACGAACCAGTGAGTGTTGATGAAGAGGAGGTGGTTGGAACGAAATCTAGCGCCTGCTTTTATATTAGTTGTGATTTGTGTTCATTCGGGAACATTCCAACTCGAGGTCGATCTCGCTCCCAACTCGAGGCCGATCTCGCGCCAGCCTTACGTCTCAACCTCAAATCAAAATCCTAAGCAGTTCTTTTGTATGAATAAGCACAAGATCTAAAGCGAGAAGGGTCGTCCATGAGGTGCGAGGCATATAATACAATAACAAGTCCTTTGTAAATTACAAGGAGGGCATTATGTGCAAAGGGAAGAGGGGTCGCCCATGGAGGGGGAAATACAACACGATGGAATAAAGTCAGCGATACGGATTTTGGTACAAGGAATGGAAGTATACAAGGCAGTGGGGCGAGGGCGAGATGTGCGTCCGTGAGTCCAAAATGAGTAAGAAGATTTGGGCGCGTCTACAAGAAGGGTGGTGCCCGCCGCCTACACCGAACAAAACAAGATCGCCAGAGGTTGGGGACAACGAGGGGCCGCCCATCGCCGAGAATCGGACGCCGATGGGGACTCTGAGCCAAGTCTCTGGACCTGCAAGTTCGTCAACGCTAGAATGATGGACTACGATCGAAAAAATAACGCACTCGGGAGGGGGCGCGTCTACAAGAAGGGTGGTGCCCGCCGCTTACACCGAACAAAACAAGATCGCGAGGAGGTTGGGGACAACGAGGGGCCGCCAATCGCCGAGAATCACCGAGTGCGTAAGGAAGACCATAATCGGGACGCTTATGGGGACTCTGAGCCAAGTCTCTGGACCTGCAAGTTCGTCAGCGCCAGAATGGTGGACTACGATCGAAAAAATAACGCACTCGGGAGGGGGTACGGCTGAGGATATGAAGGCTGCGCGGGAGGAGGAGGCGGAGGCGGAGGCGCGGGTGCGGGCGCGGGTGCGGGCGCGGGCGCGGGTGCGGGTGCGGGCGCAGGAGGAGGCGGAGGGCAGCGACAGTAATGGTGGATAATGTGAATGTGTTTAGACTGTTGCAAAAATGGTGAGGATATTGCTGCTTAGGACGAAGAGGACAACGAACCATAATTTTGGGAAAGACGAATGTGAATGGTCGGGCGACAAGACGAAAACTAGCGACCCAGGCCGAAAGCAAGCATGTTTTATCCAGCGCAAGACAATAAAGCAGTCTAGACAATAAGCACAATAGGTGTTCGATAGAGACTGTTCGGCGCAGAAGGACCAGCAAGGAGGTGACAAAAACGGTGGCGTTTTGGTGAGTCAATACGAGTGGGCGCGTCTGGAAGGCGCTGAGCGGTCGCGAGGACCACGGTTTGCGAACAGGCCACCGATCGATGCAACGCTCGGTGGCCGCGATATCCAGCAAACGATGCAACGCTTGTGGGAGGCCAGGTTTTGAGCGTCTTGAAGCGGACAACTTGAGCGCTTTGAAGAGGACTAATCGCTTGTGATCCGGCCCAGCCACCGAACGATGCAACGTTTGGTGGCGCGAGGATCCCACCGAGCGATGCAACGCTCGGTGGGATGAAGTGGAAGGAACTTGAAGGCGGTAGGCGGTAGGCGGTAAAGCAGGTCATGTGCCGATGATCTCATCACGCACAGCCACAGCTGCTGCTCAGCAGCCGCCCTCACTGAACAACGTTGCACGTTGGACAGTGTGCCCGCATCTTTTGACTGAACGACGTTGCACGTCGGGCAGCTCCCGCTGGACTTTCCCTGACCTATATACCGCTCTCGGCTCAGCTACGTTTCATCGTGGCGGAGTTTGTACGAAATGGACAATTTCAAGAAATGTGAAGATTCGATTGTTAATGTGTATCTATTACAATAGCAGGGATGTTGTGAATCCCCCCAATTTTTGGCACAAAACCACCATCGCCCCGAGGACGAGAACGACATGCATCGCACTCAAAATTTGTCCATATACAGCCGGGATGGTCCATTGCTTTCTGGCCTTCGCCCGCTTCCACACCAAGATGTTATTCGCGCCGGGCAACTCTCTCGATCTCGCCGCCACGATGGTAGAGGTGCCGTTGACGTCCGTGGCCTGAGACGTTGCTCAGGAATTGAAGTATCACAAATGTGGATATCTCACCGTCATCGTTTGCAACCAATCCACGGACCCGACCGCGAGTTCATCCACCACTTCTCCTGTCCACCTATCGAACACGTAGAGCACGCCATGGTCGCTGCCACTGACGATGAGACTCCCATCGTCGGCAAAACAAACTTGCCGGGGACGGGGATGAGCTTTGGTGACTTTAACCTCGAATGTCTTGACGCGGTTGTTGTTATCAAGTCTGTAAAGCGCTACCCCCTGCGTGGGGTCATCTACACAAAAAAGGCCTTTGCGGGCGTTCACGTCTGCGTCGCCTCTACAGCGATTTCAGTGCTGAATCACGTTGAAGAATGAAACAAAAACCTACATCATACCACCGATCTGCCGGGTTCCGATGACTTCCCCAGTAGTACCGCGCAGGGTGCAGCTGCTCCTGGGTCAAAACGCTGAAGATCTCAAGTCCATAAGGCACTCACATGCGGCCGTCGTATAACCCGAATACCATTATTTCCGCTTCACTGTTCCTGAATTCGCCGAAGGCGATAGCCTTCGGCACAAATTCCTCGATGGTGACCGAGAAGACGTTGTGGAGCGTCATGGACCGCTCTACGGTGTAGGCTTGAATAACCGAGTTGCGGTTGCAGACAGTCAATCTGTTTGAAGCTGGGTCAAACGCCAAGCCGGTAATCTCTGCGCCTTGGGTGAGCTGCATGGTATGCAGCTCTTCAAACAACTAACTCGCGTGTTAGTGATGTTGAATGAAAGGCATACAATGGAATGCGCACCGAGGGACTGGTTTGCTTCCAGCAGACCAAAAAGCCTTGCTGCGTGCCGAAGAACAGAATTTCTGCGGCTTCGTCCTCCCGTCGGACCCAGAGCAGCGCCGTCGTTGCGCCACGGATCCCTGCCCCTGCAGGCCGTGCGATCGAGGACATTTGCTCGAGGTTCCAGAGACGGGTCCCGTCCGAGCCTACGCGACTTTAGCGAGCTTCAGCAAGGAAGGCTCAACTTACCGCCGCTGGCGAGCAGCTTGCCGTCCTCGGTCGCGCCAAGGCAGCCGACTGCCCCAGAGTGGCCCTGTAGAGTGCCGTGTTGAGTATAAAGTCGGTTTTTGGAGTGTGGTTTTTCCGACGAGGAGGGCATGATGCACTTTTCAATGATGATACACCGAAAATGAGCGGAAATGTGTGGGGCGATGGGCCATCGCTCCGATATTTAATCTGGGGAACAATAACATCGTGGACTGAAGCCCGATTTGGCCACCTTTTTGTTTTACGTCAAAAGGCTGAAGTCAAGCTGGTACTTCAAGTCCCCGCTCGACAAGTCCCCGTTCGACATCCAAGTCCTTCTGTCGCGCCATGATATCTGTCCCAACGGCCTCCCCCTTTCACCCGATTTCTACACCCCCGCCTCCCGTCGTCCTCCTCCTAGCGATGACGGACCTTATAATGCCAGCCTCCACCCCTCTACTAATGCACTCGAAACTGTCCGCGCGCACCATCAAACGCGATCGGGAACCCACTCCCTCTCTTCCTTCGCCGTCTACTTCGACCCCCCCGCTTCCCCAGTCGCTTCAGCAGCCCGCTGACTTCTGACTCTGGCTCCGACGACTCCACGACACCTACAGCAACACCAGCCGCTCTCCCTTCGAGTTCGTTGGGTTCCTCGACGTCCGGTGGAAACGTTATCCCGCGGCCGACCGGGGCGCAACTTCGGGTGAAATCGTGCGATATCATACCTAAAGATCTTAGGGAAGCGCTCCGGGTGCGTTGCCCTTCATCCCCACCAATTTATCCTCTAAGTCCTATATACAGAAGCGTGTCAAGGCCCTCGCCAGTCAACGCTTGGATCTCACGGCGCCGTACAGCAAGCAAGACAAGGAAGCCTTGCGACTCGTAGAATCGATAGTACGTTGAGTAGTCTGACCTTTGACGCGCCGTTAAATTTCCTCAGATCTCTACCGAATTTTCTTGGCTACTGAATTACCAGGACCAATGGCCGCTGCAGGTCTTTCTAACCGCCTTGTTAAAGTACAAGAAAAGTCGTGCCGAGGTCACGAAAATGAAGAAAGTCACGGAGGCGTTGGCCTGAATGAAATCGTGGTATGTCTCTGTTCCATAACAAGTTCTTCATTTTTATGGACGCGTAGAAACGTAGAACTGGTTTATTTCTCGATAGCTGGCGTTGGGCAGCATTGTATATATATATATATCTTGAAAAACTGTTCGAGACCATGAAATCAAACGACGCCAACACTAACCTGACTCGGGCATCCGAACTACTCGTGGAAGCCAAGTGGGTTTTCGCGCATGCGGGATTCTGGTGCTTCGACATTGAAACAATTAGAATAGGGCGCATCTGAAGGCATCCTCGGGACTCCAGCGTGTGCTTCCATGACTCGAGCATTCCAGCAACCGAACAACGATTCACAAGGCGCATCAAAATTAGTCTCGCATCGAGGCTACAAATCGACGTTAATTCTTCATTTGCACCCTTCTCGAAAAGCCCCTAACCATAATGGTAAGGCACGTTCCTGCGAGGACAAGGCGCATCGAGGCGGCTTGTCAACGGCTGGTGGAACCCAACAGCGGGATTCTGCTGCTTCGACATTGAAACAATTAGAACAAGGCGCATCTGAATCTAGACAAGGCATCCTCACGCTTGAACAATAACCGTGACTCGAGCACTCCAAACAATAATTCTGCTGCTTCGACATCGAGACGATCATAACGAGGCGCATCAAAATTCCCCTCGCGCATCGAGGCTACGAATCGACGTCGATTCTTATTTTGCATCCTTCTCAAAAGGCCCCTAACCATAATGACAAGTCACGTTCCTGCGAGAATTCCTGCGAGAACAAGGCGCATCGAGGCGCCTTGCCAAATTAGATGGCGCACCACAATAAAGCTTTGGATAATGAATTGTTGGGCCCCGACCCGCCGACGATAACAATAAAGGAGGAATTCGCTGGCCATTCACCGACACTCTCGGAGCGCAATTTCAATACATTTTATTGTTGTCCGTTCCGCGGAAGTATCTGTGTTAAGGCATTCGTCGCCTCATCTTATAAGACTGTGCACGCCTAAACCGCGTCAAGTCCGTTTGTTTCACGATCTCATACAACTTTTTCCTTCTTCCAAAGCGCACTATGGTTAACCACCGCTCTTTCGTGCCTGTGTTTCCGCCGGTTAGTCTTTCTGGGACGACGAAATTATTGAATTCTCTGACATTCTATTTCCCTGGCAGTCAAAAAACTCCTTCCTCCGAGCTCGCCTTTACTCCACCGAGCGTGGATCGCCTTCGAACACCCTTGTTCATACTCGTACTTCGCGCAAACAGCCGAGTCGATACCCCTGTGTTGAATCCATCATGGGCGGCTCCCGCACGCAGCCACACGTCCACGACGTCGTCGTTTCCGTCGCCAACGGGCCGTACAGCGCGAAATTCCGGGTTTTCTTCAAGCGGCACCAAAACCTCCCTCACAACGGCGTGCTGAACCTGAGGGGCGACGTAGTCGTGATGCGAGTTGGTAGCAAGGATCCAGACTCGGTCGTGAATCTGCGGTCCTCAGATTCAAGGGCCATGGACTTCGCCATAGCACAGTAAGTCCACTTGTTAGATATTGTGCGCTTGCCGAGTATCTCTACAGGCTGGTCCCGAACCTCCGCGCCTTCCAGGGTCCGCAGAGGCGCTGGCTGCGCAAAGAATACTCCGTGGTCCTCCCGGCGGCGCAGTAGATAATTGTTGGATTGTATTTCTTGGGCATTGTTAATCTAATGTACATTGAACGCGATAATTTCTTGAATTGGAACTGCAGCCATTTTTAATTGAATTTGAGGCGATTTGACCGCGATAGCCAGCAAATGATGCAACGTAGGTTTTGAGCGTCTTGAAGCGGACGAATTTGAAGCAGACCAATCCGACCAAGCCACCGAACGATGCAACGCCCAGTGGCCGCGATACCCACCAAGCGATGTAACGCCTGGTGGGATGGTGGACTTGTCAAATTGCGTCCGCGGCTTCGGCTGCAGTTGGTGATTCCATCACACAGCCACAGCTTTACCGCTTTTGGCTTTCGCTTTTGTCTTTTGACCACTGACCGGCGTTTCACGCTGGGCAGTGGACGATCTTCGGTCCAAGCGCGAGATCTGGGTGCAGATCCGGTGGCGAAGGGACAACCGTTGTCTGGGATGCAATACAATAAAACAATAAGCACTCAATAATGTAGAACAACGCGTCGACTTTAAAGCAACCCTTCGGCTTTGGTCCAGACCCAATTCAACTACCCCGTCCCCAATCCGCGCCTCAATCCTGTTCTCGACTTGCTGTTTTCCTTCGTCGTTTCTTGAGTTTGCAACGTCGCATCGTTGCAAACTACCCCCTCCTCAATCCTGTCCTCGACTTGCTGTTTTTTCTTCGTTCGTTGAGTTGCAACGTCGCATCGTTTGAGTTTGCAACGTCGCATCGTTGCAAACTCTCTCCACCCGCGTTCCCAATGGCCGATGCGGACATGGACGGCCCCGCCTCCCACAGCGTACGAACATCCATAAATCTGGGCTTCATAATCTTACAATTCTTTTTAACAGAACAACGGACAGAATCATAAAAAACAGGCCGTCCCAGGTCCCGAAAGGGGGCAGATCGAATCGGTCAGTGACTTTCTAGAGGCTGAAGTTCTGTGCTGATGCCGCCAGCAGCTTCAGAGCGATGTCGCCTTGTACCGCGAACGGGAGGCCGCTCTACATAAAGAATTCAAGACCTCGCGCATCCGGGTTCAGAATCTGGAGCGCGAGATCCACAAGCTCAAGGGAGAGCAGGCGCTCGCCCTCCAGTCACAGGCGGAGGAACTACAAGCAGCTCAATACCACATAGCAGAAATGACCAAAAAACTCTCCACGCTGACGGAGAACAACAAATTCATACTCCAAGCGGAAATGGCCGAATACACTAAAACCTTCGAGAAGGACTGCCGTAGCCATTACCAGGGACAGCTGGATAACCTCCAGCGCCAATTGGTATGTGACCCTTATTCTTGGCCAAGCGCCGCGCTCATGAATTGCATTTCAGGCTCAAAAGGAGACCGCCCTGCACCAGACCACGGAACATGTTGAAACATTGAACGAAAATATTGAACGACTGGAGAGTCAGCATCAAGTGCTGTCCCACCACGACGCGGAGATGGTGCAGCTGCACCAAAAGCAGCAAGTCCAGCTTGTACGTTGAAAATCTCTTGGATGGGGAGTACAAACTCACTAGGCAAATTCCAGGCGGCAGCAGAGCAAGCGCTTGAGGCTCGCAATGTCCAGCACGCCAAAGAAATGGTATGTGTATAACCACTCGACACTTAACGGGACTGATGACCATGCAGGCGGCGAAAACCTCCGAAATCATGTCTCTGATGAGCAAGCTCCGGACCCAGGCTCCCGCTGCACCACCAGCAGATACCAACTTCCCGCTCGGCCCACCGATCTTGGTTCCCCGTTTCCTTTCCGAAGGAAAACGCAAAACGCGTCTCGAGGCCAAAGTCCTCAAAACCCCCCGTGCTGGCGTCCCTATTCTTCCCCTCGCAGTTGCCTCGGGAAATATACCAGAGGAGGCTGTTAATTATGACCCCAAGGAGCCTTCGTCCGTGGATGCCATGTCGGAGCTCATCCGGCAGATCCTCGCTGAACTGGGCATCCGGGAAGCCCAGGGCCCCGGGAAAACCACCAGGGCGCCGTCAAAGCGCGCCCAGGGGGTTAAAGAACAGCAGGCAAAAATGACGCTGCAGGAGGATGAACTCTACAAGGTTGGTGAGCAACCTCCGCTGCTGGGATACCGAGCTCACGCTTACTTAGCGCGGTATGCGCGAAACCTGGCGTAACACGTTTGAGACCAGCTGCGCCGACGATTTTCAGGGCTACGAACCTATCTCCCAGGACCGCGTCGAAGCCTGTCGTACCGGCGGAGCTGGACCCGCGCTTGGTGAATACACGTTAGACTTCGGCGAAGGATATCAAACCTCTTTGTGGAACAAGAAAATAATAGCCCGCATCGTCGACTGTTTCCTCGCCGCCCGTGAGGCAAGCGGGAACGGCTGGGGCCTCCCCCCAGTTTCCCGCGTTTACGTGGAGGAGCAGTTTGCGGGTCAGCTGAAGCGGTCCCAACAAGCATGGGCCCTCTGGCAGCCCCGTTTCATGCAGACGGAGCTGAGATACGAGACCTCGGCGGAGGCCACCGCACGCGCGCAGGCGTACGTCGCACACCGCATGTCCCGGGTCAACGCCAACAGCAGTAAAAACAGGGTGAGCTTCCAGACCTTGATTCATACTGAGTAGCTTCACTCATGTCTTTGTAGAAGTTGACGAAGAGGAAAGCAATCGTCGAGAAGACGATCAAGTTGAAGACCGACAAGAAGGATCGCGATCTCCCGACTTGGAAGTATTTCTTCGACATGCTCAAATACCTGGGACCAGGTGGGATGTCCTCAGAAGAGCCGGACCATGACGAACAATCGAGAGCTATCTTCCGGGTCAAGGTTTGTGCATGGCGGGCCCAAGAGGTGAAGGACTACCTCCGCCTCATCGACAAAGTTGGGACCAAGGCCAGATCCAAGGCCTTCAGCAGAGTCGACACCCATGCCGTGGGCTCGTCCGCGCCGCCTAAAGGCCTTCCCCGCACTATGTATGATTCTCGATGGCTTGCGTCGACGGTCGCCCAGAATCCAGACTTCGAGGAGGAGTGGGAGGTCTCTCGCGAGGCCTTCCAGTTATTGGTGGCGGTTATTGATGCTATGTGATCCAATTGTAATATACGTAGTTGTACTTGATTGAATACACTCGTTTCTTGGACTATGTAAGCGAGACTTGCTCTTCACCACCAGGCAGATCACTGCGCCACGTATCATCGTGGAGCAGTTATTGTCGATGCAACTTGCTCTTCACCCCAGGCTGATCACTGCGCCACGTATCATCGTGGTGCAGTATTCCGCTGGGCATCAGAGGCAGTCGTCCGTGGTACGTTACTCTTTTTCAATTTAGTGCGCTTCAACTGCCTGACGGCTCCTATCAGGAACCATACCTTACTGCTTGGCATCGAGCTCACCAAGACCGCGTAGATAGATTCATGGAACTAGATGTCATTAAACGCATAATGTAAGCCTGCTACAAAATCTTTCTCCATTTCCTGAGCCTTTCAAACAGTCGATGGGTCTGCGGCATCGTCCTAGCCGTATAACCCGGTCTCGCCGCCCGGTTTGAAAAGGATGCGGAGCGGCACTACAAGAAATACCGAATTCGTCCCCTACTTCTGGAATTTCTGCTGGAAACGCAGCGTTTCCTGGAGATGCCCGCATTCACACCCCACCTCATACAGGCAGCAAGAATCAGGTGGACATGTGTCTCATCCCCGGCTACATTTAGAAATGCGGCGGTGAGCAATTTTACTATTGGTGTGGTTCCCGCTGACGCACCTCAGTGAATTTTAACCACAAAATTCGCACATGGCTGGTACTCTGGGAAGCCAACATTGTGGCAGAGTTACCCCCATTGACTCTCACGGGATACCCCTCGCTGTTTTATCACTTTAATGTGGATGTGCATCGTATGCCTTCATTATTTATCCACTACACGCGCTGACCGCTTTTAGGTCTGAGACTGGTTTGGACCCCGACTGCAATCTCACCGTGCAGGAGGCATTCCGGCGGGCGCGCATTGACATTCTTGTACCTCCCGACATTATAGCACGATTTGGCGAAGGGGCCTCTCCATTTAGTCAGTAAACTTATACTCATATTACAATAAATGGAGTCGGGATTGAATTTGAATTTGATCTATGCGAGAAACTATCCAGCGATGAAACGCTGGATAGCCAAGATGGCCAAGTGAACGGAAGCAAATTAAGTAGGAGCGGATCGGCAGTGGCTGTGCGAGCCATCGGCGGCAGCTCAGTGCTCACGCCTTTGGCAAGCAAGGCCAAATATCACCTTTCTTTTCTATTGCACACTGGCAGTCTGTCCACCGCACCTCCTTCTGTCCAGAACTGAGCAGCGTTTCATCGCAGCAGCTCCCCTGAATTGCGCGCCATCGACGTGAAGCAGTCTCCCCGCCACACCACCTGGACGCATTTCTCTCCCGAACTGAGCAGCGTTTCATCGCAGCGCAGCTCTCCTGAATTGCACGCCATCGACGTGAAGCAGTCTCTCCACCGCACCACCTGGGCGCATTTCTCTCCCGAACTGAGCAGCGTTTCATCGCGGCGCAGCTCTCCCGACTTTCACGCCATCGACCTTCACGTCGATCTTGAGCCCTGCTCCTAATTGCGCAGCGTTGCATCGCAGCACAATCCTCCTCCCTGCAACACCCCCCCCCCCCCCCCCCACCCTGCATTCCTCCCTGAAATGCGGCCATTTGAGAACAAGGAGTCTCCGTCCATGCCAGTGGGTTTGACTTCTATGTGACGAGGGTGTATGCTGACCATTTTCTAGTCCACAGGCCCGCTGTGCGGTGCTGCGAGCATCGATCGGGCGCTGTACACCATCTCCCATGGGGAACCCCGCTTCCTTTACAATCTACCTACACCCAGCGAAGCACCGTGCCCCGCGCTGAATTCGGTGTTTGGGAATTTCTTCACTCCGACCTACTTCGACCCGCGCATGCCGTACATGCCATTCATCCCCCTTCACGATCCCTGGCATGGGCTTATACTTGGCCGGCTCGCGTATACGTCCACCACCATTCCGATCTTGGAAATCGAGCCAGGCTGGTGGGGTCTGAGGCCGGCCATTATAGATGAATGGAAAGTGCTCGAGGAGTCCCTCATAGGCATCGTCCGCGCAATCATGCACATCCTACCCAGCACGTTCAATATAATTAATTTCTCCTGGCCCAGCCAGTTCGGGTATCGGTCGTTGCAGCGCAAGTCTGTAGACGCGCGCCGTAGGGCAATGAAATCCATTGATGGATTTCTACCTTTGGTGGCCCAAGCGGCGTATGTGATGTGGACAATCCGACTGCTTGAGGAAGCGTCAGAGGCCGCAATACTCGACTGGAGACAGAGAGTCTGTGATCTTACAGGCGTGCACGTGGGATGGCTCTCCCAGCTTGAGTTGGAAGTTGCAGACTTTAGCGTCCCGCGGATCGGTGCCATTTTCGACTTCAGTGGCGACCCCGGCACAAACAAAGCGGTCGTCGAACGTGTGGCTACAGACTCCCTCCTTGCAGTCCTCCTCATTACGCAGCTACCAATGCCTTTATACATCTGCTGGGGGAAAAGGTGGTCAACCCAATGACGCCCAAGCTGAAATGCTGCAACTTCATCCCCGTGGACGCTGCAGAATTAGAATATTTACGCAAGCTACCTGGGCGTGTAAAATTCAGCGCTTGGAAGATGCATAGAGGGGAGGGTACCTTCTCGAGTATGCGAGAGACGAATCCCTTTGTCCATCCATCCCGCGCGGCTGGCGACGCGTCGACACTCGCAGACGAAGCTTCGACCCCTACTTCCTCTTTCTTGTTCCCGGTGGAATCCGGCACTGGACAAAAGGCGGGTGAAACAATGGCGCGATTTTTCGCTCGTCGGGAACGATCCAACCAAGAGATGCTTCTTGCTGAGAACGATGACCAGAAAAAGCGTCGAGCTCAACGGGAGGAGAATGCTGCCAAGGGAAGAGCTCCGGGGAAGAAGGGGGCTCTAGTATTTGTGTGGGAGCTGCGTGGAGGGAATTACATTCGGACACCGGGGGGGCGCAACAAGTACGAGGATCTTTGGGATGAATATTCTGCCGCTCAGCGTCGTTACGATTCCTTCCGCAACGAATGGGATCTATGCGAGGAATTCGATCAAGTCGAAACAAAAGTCGACCGCCGTCCTATCAAGATGGTCGAGGACGACGACGACGATGACGACGACGTGTGGCAAATGCTCTCAGATACCCTGCCCAGCGGGTTCACCCAAATCGACCCGAGCGCCTCGGTCGCGGATTTAAATCGGATGCATCCGTTGCCGCTGCCTTCGGTCACCACCGAGAGCCCGACTGTAATCAAGACTTCTTCTGACATGGTTGAGGAAGCGGTATACCGCCGGTTCGGTTGCGACCTTGGGCTGCAACAAGAAAAGATCCAATCCGCCCGCACCCTCCCCAAAGACGTCATTCTCGCAAAGACGCTGGGCGATAGAGACACCCCCCGGTTGGCTGAAGCAAAGTGGCACAACCTCGGCGTCTTTTTCGCGGAGTGTAAAGATCTGGTCAACGACCTTAGCTCAATCCACCTCCTCGACTTTAACTACCCCACAAGTCGGATCAATTCCGATTGGAAGATGGACGTGAAAAGGCTCGAGATTGGCGTGAGCTCAGTAGACCAGAAGCCTGCGCACTATCTTGTGCAAGAGGTGGACGACCCTGGTCCCCTCTTCATCATCGTCAAGAGTGCCACGACGGCACTTGAGATCATCCGCCAGAATTGGGGCCCTGGCGTTGGCGATGTTGCCGAGCATATGCTCGCCCGAGGGATGCCCTTCCATGTATGCACCAAAAGTTCACGCTGCTTATTCCCGCCCCCAGCACCTGTGGCAGACCCGTTGAAACGGTGCACTCGGGTGCAGCCGTGAAATCGATAGACCGGCGGTCGGACCAGCGCAGCGAGCTATAAACTCAACTAACACCAACCACAAACCAACCAAATCTAACTAATCTCACAAACTCCAATAACCGAAGCTAATCGTGTGTGTGAGTTCGGGGTAGTGGGACAGGCGTATCGTCCCTCAAGAGTGTTGCTTCAAGTGTTATCGACAAGCTGAGCACTGACTAAATTGTATAGAGAGCAAGTTCAATTGGGTTTGGATTCAATATCTTTATCTGAGCGGCCCCGTAGAATTGTATAGTTTAGAGTACTCGAGTCGAGTACAGAATGCAGAGCTTGTGTACTAACAATGCTACGGTTTCCACTCTTGCCACAGAGCAGTCTACCGGAGACCGAAAGGTCGAAGCTTTCCTTTATTTCCTCAAACGGAACTATTGACAGAGCAAAGCTCAATGTCGGCGGCTGAGAGCAAAGCTCAATCAGTGGCTAGAACCGTAGAACGGCTGCTTTCCACGGGCAGTAGGACTGGCTTAATCCTCCGCACTTACAATGGTCTCAAAGGGCGTGGTTCGCGGAACGTACTAACTCGCCGATCTAATTGCTTTCCAACAAGTCTGATTTGTCTCTGTCTTTTCTCTGAGATACTAACGGCGGGGGCCGAATTCACTATTGTACATTGGTGTAAATCTACTGTATTTATACAAACTAAGGGAGCAGGATGGAGATAACCGGAACTGAGTCGGAAAGTCGTGATATGTCGTGATTGATGCTGCGGTAGGATCTACGGTAGGTCAACCAATGATAGCCCTGGCATTGTCTCTACCGTGGGCTTGTGGTTACCGGAGGTGTCTTATCCTTTCTAGTTGGGTTGGTGGGGCTTACCGTAGGTTGCCCTACGGTAGGAGTCCCTGTAGAGTGGTAGGGTTCAAGTTATAGTTTACTCCCTGAAGGTCACTCCACCTACCGTAGACCTTTCTATGTCTACGGTAGGTCCCGTACTACTCATATCTCATCTCGGACAGCTCCCGTAGTCTTGGCATCACATGTCCATGTGGTTGGCCTATCACAAGGAACTTTACCGGTGGTGCAAGTTCCGTGCCAGCTACCGTAAGCAGCCGCGTTTACCGTTGGTCAATGTGCCATTGGTAATCCTTCCTAAGCTTTAGCTGGTAGTGCATCTACCGTAGACCGCTAGGGCTACGGTAGGCCTTATCTTTAGCTTAGTTCTTGTTCCAAGTTTGGGCGGGTACCATAGGCCAGCCACCGCGATATCATATCTGCTTTATAGCTCAATCTAGCCTAGTTGTACTTGACAACACTGCCTTCATGATCTCCAATCTATTGTGTTGAATCTTGACCTGACCGTAGGCCGGGAGCTACCATAGGTCTGCTGACCAACGGTAGCCCTTCAATAATCCCAACGGTCGGACTAATCCGAGCTCGACTATTAATATTGAAACAAGGTGCCGCTTGTGACGTTCAGCTACTAAGAAGTGTAGTTCCTCTTGTTCACCTCTAGCACTCAAGGAATCTGACGGTCAGCCAACTCCCAGAGCCCGACGGTAGACTCTATAACTGAACTTAGTTCCCGTAAAGGTTCTTTATTGAGTCTTCAAGTACTTGGTGGCCCATCGGCTTTCAGCCGTCATAGGTGTAGAATACCATTCCGAGGAGAATGTACTCTCTCTGTTCTAGTCTCCCTTTGACCTTTGAATAGGTTCGAAAACTGGTGGTTTTCATGTGTGTTTTCTTGTACACCCTATCATCTCCCCCTTTCTGAAATCCTGACTGTCCGCAGTCAGTAGACCCGACGGTAGAGCTTCAGTCAAGGTGAGCGGTTGTCGTAGCAGAGTACATATGGTCAGAGAGACCCAACCACTGTCCTGCTTATCTTAGTACTCCCTTGTATTTTTCTGTTTCCATTTCTACATCTTTTCTTATCTCAAGTCGTCTTGCACATTTGCACTCGTCTGAGTGCTCATAATTATTGACTGGCAAAATTCATCAACTTGTGGTCCCAATCTTAGCTTTGAGATATTTGTCGATGAAAACCATGCTTCCGGGAGTATATTCAACTCTGATGTGCTGCATTAGCCCACAGTTTTACCAACAAATGATCTCCTGTCCATCTATCTCTCAATCCGAAAAATCTATAGCCGGGTTGATTGTCCGGGAGCCAGTGGTCCACTATTTTCGCGGGGCAGATGCCTACCGGCAGAAGCAAAACCAGTCAATGATTAAATTATCCATTTATGGGCGGGCGTAGGCTCCCAGCCGGAGCAGAACCACTCAATGGTTGGATCTTTCCTCCAGGCAGGTGCATATCTCTCCGCCATTTCTGAGATTTTCGCTGTCCTCAGTGATGTGCAGGCAATTCCATTCACTATTTCTCCCTTGTCTTCTATGTTGGTCAAGGTCAGAGCGAAATCAGTGGCTAACCTGCTCCTGATTCATTCAACACTCAAGAACACTCAATTCGTTATCATTAATCTTATCTATTCCATTCCAGTTACATTGAGCATTTTTAATCGAGCGGCTGACCAACCATTGGATTGAAAATCCATGCTCTACCAAAATTTCTCCAGCTCAATTCCATTCGATCTGAGTCCTCTGGTTGGACCTCAACACATGTGCATTGAGTGCACCGCCCGGAGTCCGGAAATCTTGTCTATTCTGCAACATCGCCATCAAATGCTTTGATCTGAAGGTCTTGAAACCACACCCAATTAACAGCCAATGCAAGTTTTCCATAGCATGGGATTTTTAACCGGCCAACGGTCAATTGTGGTTTTCAAGGATCCCTGTGATCATGTTTGTCCGGCCGGAGGCTCTCTCTATGCCGCCATATCGACGAACTGATCGCTTGAATCGACATATCTGATGCTTCAAAAGACAATTCAAAGTCTGCAGAATTTTCTACAAGCAGTTCGAGTTGCTTTCTTCACAATTTCGCTCTGGCCCCTACGGGAGGGTGGAATTCTCACTGAGCTATTGGTAGGAAGCATCACACCAAAGGTAAGACAATTTGTAGTGGGTTACAATTCACGGTGAGAGCCCCAAGAATTCCCTTCTTATCTTTACAACAACTGGTCCAACTTGGGGTAGAACTGCCACCCGGAGGGCTGGTCTGCCCAACGGTAGCCCTCATATTTTGGTGTCGGTTGATCGAACTTTTGGGTTGTGTGAACCTCCCAGATGGTGCCGGTAGGTAGGGACACTCTACCGTAGTCAGATGAGTCTTTTTCGAGTTGAACTGCCTCCCAGCGGGTCTATTCAAACCGGTCTAAGTATCCAACGGTAGCGTCAAAACTCGATCAAATGTCCGGTTGTGCATTTCGATTTATCGGCGCTTTTCAACCGGAGGGTCAAGGTGCAAATTTCCACAGGCCTCAATTTCCATTTCTATTCACTGAGCCCGACGGTAGGGTGATTTTGTTCAGCATCATTACTTGATTCCCAAGTAGGAGCCATGAACAAGTTCAACCACTCTCACAGTCAAAGGCCGACCGTAGGCTTGCAAAACCCAACCGTAGGAAGGTTTCGAAGCACCGAACACAGGGTTCGATACGACTCTACGGTAGACCCGTGTTCCGACGAGCATCACTAGCGGTCACTTTCAATAAGTTCTACAGGTCTGAACTGGACTGTAAAATTTATGTATCCTTTTCTTTGCTTCGTTCCGACACACTCTTCTTGGCCCTACGGTAGCCCGATATTGTAGTGAACCTCCCCGATGATCGATTGAGGGTGACGGTAAGGAAACTATCAACACAGGACCAACAAATCTATTGAAAGGGTGTTCAACCACTCTCAAACTCAGAGCCAGAGTGCAATTTTTTTCATTTCTTCGTCTTTGGTGAAAGCCATTCATCCTGTGCTCTCTACAGTGGGGCGACATTTTAAACAAGTCCTCCTGACGGTAGAACGAAGCCGGTGGTCGATATACTATCAACACACTGCCGATGAATACATTGAAAGGGTGTTTATCCACTCTCAAACTTGACACCTGACGGTAGGCTTGTAGAACCCGACGGTTGCAAGCTTTAAATAGCCTGCAAACAGCCCCGCCCTGAGCTACGGTAGGTCTGGCTTCTAGTGAGCCTTCCCGACGGTAGGAGGATTTCTGTGTTTGTGTCTAATCTGAATTAGACTGTAGAATTTTCTGTTGTTATCTTTGCTACGGTCGAACTCAGTCCTCCTGGCTCTACGGTGGGCCCGGACTTTATTGAACCTTTCCAACGGTCGATCGAAGCCAACGGTAGGGCCGTATCGACCCACGGTCAATGATTCTCCTGAAAGGGTGTTCAACCATCTCAACTTGAGATATGGCCATAGGTTCTTGAAAACCCGATCGTAGGAAGGTTTGCATCAGATAACAAGCTGTTGGATGGCACTCTACGGTAGACCAGCACTCTAGCGAGTCTCGCCGACAGTAGCGAGAACTTTAAGCGTGCCAGCGGTAGGAAGAACGTGCGAGGAAAATGAAACCATTCAGAGGATCCAACACCCCTGGCATACAAGTTTCAAGTTTCAACCTTTCCACGGTACTCTTGATCCAGTTATGTACAGCCTGACGTTAGATACGTTTGACGGCTTCCACCCCCAATAGGTTGGCGGGATTCAACGGCCCAAATAATTTCTTGCAAAACACAACTTCCTAAGCCAAGTTTTACTTTAGCGGGGAATTGTGCTATTAGGGCCGCTCTTTTCTTTATCTTGCAGACTACATCCTTTCCCTACGGTTGAGATATAATGTATCGAATATTCCCTACAGTTGAAGCCTGCATAGGGAGGGCAACGGTAGGGAATTTTGATCTGTTTGGAAGGGTATCCGAGCGATTTTAAACTCAATAGGCAACGCAACGGTAGCCCCGTTTTGAATGGAACAGTGGATAGTAGAGTGCTACCCTACGATTGACCATGTTTGTAAAGGTCTTCCCTACGGTCGGACGAAGCCAACGGTAGGGCCACTATGAACCCACAATGGATTATCTTGAAAGGGTCTTTAACCACTCTCTAAGTCACTGCCTGACCATAGGCTTGTAAGAACCCGACCGTAGCGAGCTTTGAATCGGCCGGTGAACAGTTGAACACTGAGCTATCATTGGTTTATATCCAAATGAGCCTCCCCTACGGTAGGAAGACCCACAAGAATGCCAGCGGTAGGAAGAACAAGTGTAGCACCCCAGCAAAATGAATATATTCTGAGGATTCAACGGGCAATGCACACAAAATTTCAACCTCCCAACAGGACTCGGAGACCCCTGATGCAGCCATGTACAGTCCAATGGTCGCTACGTTCGACCGCCTGCACATCTAACAGGTGGGTAAGATTCAACGGTCCGAATAATTCTTGTTTCTGCACAAAACAACTTTCACTTCCGCTGAGAAATGTGCCGTTAGGTGCCATTCTTTTCTGTCACCGATTCTCCCGTTGAACCCGTATCCCGAATGAGTGGTTTCCTTCACTCCAATGTCGACGGGTTTCAACAGCAGACTACCTATTGAGCCAAGCAGTACTGAATAATGCAAATACTGGGTCAACACAACAGGTTTGGGTTCAATCTCCTTTCTCTATAGTTCTTTTCCTGCCGATGAGATTTTGCGACCTCCGGGTGGATATTCAGGACTATTTTTTAATAGCCTTCCACCCAGCCGACGGGTGGATCAATTGGAGCCTATAGCGGCTGACCAAAACACACCACCCTGGCGGCCAGTTTTGCACTTGTGGGATTATTCTTTTCCCTGCCAACTTTTCAGCCGCCAGTCCATTTCTTGGGGTTTTGAACTTCCACAATGATTCTAGATAGACGGTAGCGGCTAGCGGTTGCTTTCTTAAGATCCTCTGGCCGCTCAAAATTCATGTGTTACAATCACAGGAATTTTTCTGTGCTTGCTTCCGACAAGTTCTGCGAGCGCGGGAACCAGAGAGTGGAGTCCAGTTTTATATTTATCTGTCCTGTTGAACTCTCGAAATAATGCTCGCGGCTAGCGACTGATCTCATCTGGTTTTCATATCCTTATCTTTTTGCGGAGCATGCACCTGGCCGCTGCAAGGCCGGAAACATGACGGGAGAGCAAAGATTACTGGATGCCCGTTCGGAAGGCATTCAATAATCTTCGGCTCCTCAGTGCAGCTCTTCTATCTTATGCTGGAGTGGCAAGAGTTGACACTTATCTCTTTGTACTTCAGAAACAGCAACGTAGATGTATATTCGGCCGCTGGCTTCAAACATGTTTCTGAAGCACATTTCAATTCATGTTGCTCCCGCCGCGCCAGATACATTACTGACCGTTGGTGGCAACATTTTCTTATCTTGTATCCGGTCATGGAGTGGGTAATTGATAACTGCCAACGGTTGAATTTGACAAGACATTGGTTGAATAATCAAGCCTGGTCTCAAAGTTCTTTGCAATCCTCTTCGCAGCGCGGCAATACTCACCAAAGGTGAACTCAAGTTCGGACTCAGAAGCAGTGGCTTCAAGCCGTTGGTCACTAATGTAGTCCTTGACTTTATCTTCGAACACTGGCGCAAGTTTGCTCAGAAAGCCTTGAATTGCCTCCCGGTGGGTTAACCGAGCCGGTGGTACAAGCAATTTCTGGACTTGAACACTCAATGCTCTTATCAGTTTGAACAGATTATCCTGGTCGGAAATTTCAATGCTGCCGTCGGCATAAGAGTCGAGGGTGCAATGAAAGGTGCGAACTGACCCCCGGGAGTGTTCCCAAGCACCAGGATAATTCTGTATTACTTCTTTTCTAAACACCGTGTATGGCTTTGAATAAGAGTCAAATGCTCGCCATTGTCTGCTTGTCTCCAGTGCAGTATATCTGACAAGAAATTTGTTCTTTTCACCGGCGGAAGTTTTATCTATTTCCATCATCCGTTCAATGTGTTCAAGAAACTCAAGGAGCTCCTCCGGGCGGGTATCATCGAAATGCGGAGCATTCTTTTCATACGCCTCCGGGACACGGTTGTCATCTGAATCGTAGTCTGCCATCCTAGCGGTGGACAGGTTATCAAAGGTAAAGGTGTGGTTTTTATGGTTTATGGGATAAGTTTCAACAGTGTGTTCTAGCGGTAACAATGCGGGGGCCGGAGCAAGGCTCAACGGCGAGGTAAATGAATTTGTTTTAGACTCAAGTCAAGTGCCAGAGTATAGGGTTTCTCGAAGCAAGTCCGATGATTCTGAGTTACTACGAGGATCGATGTGACCGGTGTTGCACTTTGTGGCGGCAAGTCCAATATGACTCTGGAGCAAGGCTCAACAGAATGTGGGAGGCTTTTGGTTTATACTCTGGTTTGGGCTACCGGAGGGGCGAATGAACCACAAAATGGCTTGCACAAACGAAGTAGTGACAATCCACAAGTCTTATTCTTGAGCAACAACTCCTGTCACCCCTCGCGGTGGGCTCCAGATGAAACGGTGCACTCGGGTGCAGCCGTGAAATCGATAGACCGGCGGTCG
This sequence comes from Mycena alexandri, assembly GCA_029233265.1. Taxonomy (NCBI): domain Eukaryota; kingdom Fungi; phylum Basidiomycota; class Agaricomycetes; order Agaricales; family Mycenaceae; genus Mycena; species Mycena alexandri. The sequence goes on from JARJCM010000413.1 coordinate 28,190, forward strand.
GACCAGCGCAGCGAGCTATAAACTCAACTAACACCAACCACAAACCAACCAAATCTAACTAATCTCACAAACTCCAATAACCGAAGCTAATCGTGTGTGTGAGTTCGGGGTAGTGGGACAGGCGTATCGTCCCTCAAGAGTGTTGCTTCAAGTGTTATCGACAAGCTGAGCACTGACTAAATTGTATAGAGAGCAAGTTCAATTGGGTTTGGATTCAATATCTTTATCTGAGCGGCCCCGTAGAATTGTATAGTTTAGAGTACTCGAGTCGAGTACAGAATGCAGAGCTTGTGTACTAACAATGCTACGGTTTCCACTCTTGCCACAGAGCAGTCTACCGGAGACCGAAAGGTCGAAGCTTTCCTTTATTTCCTCAAACGGAACTATTGACAGAGCAAAGCTCAATGTCGGCGGCTGAGAGCAAAGCTCAATCAGTGGCTAGAACCGTAGAACGGCTGCTTTCCACGGGCAGTAGGACTGGCTTAATCCTCCGCACTTACAATGGTCTCAAAGGGCGTGGTTCGCGGAACGTACTAACTCGCCGATCTAATTGCTTTCCAACAAGTCTGATTTGTCTCTGTCTTTTCTCTGAGATACTAACGGCGGGGGCCGAATTCACTATTGTACATTGGTGTAAATCTACTGTATTTATACAAACTAAGGGAGCAGGATGGAGATAACCGGAACTGAGTCGGAAAGTCGTGATATGTCGTGATTGATGCTGCGGTAGGATCTACGGTAGGTCAACCAATGATAGCCCTGGCATTGTCTCTACCGTGGGCTTGTGGTTACCGGAGGTGTCTTATCCTTTCTAGTTGGGTTGGTGGGGCTTACCGTAGGTTGCCCTACGGTAGGAGTCCCTGTAGAGTGGTAGGGTTCAAGTTATAGTTTACTCCCTGAAGGTCACTCCACCTACCGTAGACCTTTCTATGTCTACGGTAGGTCCCGTACTACTCATATCTCATCTCGGACAGCTCCCGTAGTCTTGGCATCACATGTCCATGTGGTTGGCCTATCACAAGGAACTTTACCGGTGGTGCAAGTTCCGTGCCAGCTACCGTAAGCAGCCGCGTTTACCGTTGGTCAATGTGCCATTGGTAATCCTTCCTAAGCTTTAGCTGGTAGTGCATCTACCGTAGACCGCTAGGGCTACGGTAGGCCTTATCTTTAGCTTAGTTCTTGTTCCAAGTTTGGGCGGGTACCATAGGCCAGCCACCGCGATATCATATCTGCTTTATAGCTCAATCTAGCCTAGTTGTACTTGACAACACTGCCTTCATGATCTCCAATCTATTGTGTTGAATCTTGACCTGACCGTAGGCCGGGAGCTACCATAGGTCTGCTGACCAACGGTAGCCCTTCAATAATCCCAACGGTCGGACTAATCCGAGCTCGACTATTAATATTGAAACAAGGTGCCGCTTGTGACGTTCAGCTACTAAGAAGTGTAGTTCCTCTTGTTCACCTCTAGCACTCAAGGAATCTGACGGTCAGCCAACTCCCAGAGCCCGACGGTAGACTCTATAACTGAACTTAGTTCCCGTAAAGGTTCTTTATTGAGTCTTCAAGTACTTGGTGGCCCATCGGCTTTCAGCCGTCATAGGTGTAGAATACCATTCCGAGGAGAATGTACTCTCTCTGTTCTAGTCTCCCTTTGACCTTTGAATAGGTTCGAAAACTGGTGGTTTTCATGTGTGTTTTCTTGTACACCCTATCACCGTGGCCGATTAGCTCTGGTCTAGGCTACCGCGGCGCCCAGTATAAGCCCACAGACAGTGACTACAAATGCTACGAGGCTGCTCGCACCCGTCTGCTCTTAACGGAGCGTGGCGAAGTTGCCCTGAGGAGTGGCGGCCTCATCGCAAGAATCGCTTCCGACGTGGTCTCCATTGACCGCGCCCTGCTTGGCCCAAGCGACCGAGTTACAGAGCAGGGGGTTTGTTTCCGTCCTCGGAATGGCTCGGTGGCTTTTTGGGATGAAAAGCTGACCGAGGACGAGGAAAATCTAATATGTGGCGTCTACTATGTCGCGACGGGTAAGTTGGAAAAGTTGGCGTTTGCTTCTCTACAACTTTTCTCACTTTTTTCTCCCTCTTAGGCCAAAGAGACATCAACAAGCCCAAAAACCGCCAACTGACCATCCGCTCTTGGTGGCCGCGTCCCTCCGCGTTCGTCGGGTCCGCGCTGGAAGTCGGCTGGTGGTCCCCGGCATGCGAAGCATGGTATCAAACTCGTCTGCGGCAAATTGCCAATCGCACCGCAGACTTGATCAGCAGTGTCGAGTGGAAGAAAAATTTAAAATTAGAGAGAAAATGTATTCCGTACCTAGAGGGCGTCGAAAAGTGCTCCACACTCATCTTAGCGTCTACAGCTGCCCAGTTTCTTAGCTAGAAGTTGTATATATGTAACCCTTGTATTTTCCTATCGCTTCTTGGACTGTATTGTAGCTTATTTTCTTGGTTTCCGCCTTAGTGCGATGTGTAAAATAAATCAATACTGTGCAACATAGATACATCTTGTTCAATACATTCATGCCTTCTCACTCCCATTGCGCCTCAGAAATAAGTAAAGTAAAAAAAAAGCGCTCTGGCGCTGTTGATCGGTGGCTGTGCAGTGCATTGGCGTTTGTGGCAAATAGGCGACCACAGCGCTGCCGCCGCTTTAGTCTAACCTCCACTGCACGACGTTGCATCGTCGCGCAGTGGCCAAGATCGACGTCCAACGGTCGCCGAGGGCTCAAGACCACATCTGTGCAACGTCTCATCGTGGCACAGACCCGCTCAAGGTCCCTCAAGAGTAGCGGCGCCTCGTCGACGTGCAGTCCCCGATTCCCTTCAAAATCCTCGAAGGTTACCTGCGAGGGTGGACTACATTCAATCTCCATTCATTCTGCTCTGCCAGATGCGCGGCTCAAGGTCCCTCAAGAGTATCTCGCTGCAGCGGCGCCTCGTCGACGTGCAGTCCCCGATTCCCTTCAAAATCCTTGAAGATTACCTGTGAGGGTGGACTACATTCAATCTCCATCCATTCTGCTCTGCCGGATGTGCGGATGAGCGTGCTGCCCCCAAAGTCCACCTGCCGCCGATCTACCGCCTTTGCACAGCCACCCTTTTTTGTTCCTCCCGCCCCCGCCCTCTTTTGTTCTCCGCCGTCCTTCCAAATCCACGGATTTTCCGCCCTCCCCAATTCCCTTGCGACTGTTCTTGCGCCCAGGTACATTCCGAGGAGCAGGCAGACGTTGCGGCGGAGCTGCACCACCACAGGCCCTCCTCCATCCGCGCAGAACTTCACGACCAAATTCTGCGGCTCGTGCTACCCCGCGCCGCCTCCTTCTTCCTCGCGGCGGCAGCTTACCTGCGCATCCGCGTTCCACGGCCCTTCGCCGACCCTCATGAGCGGCCGGTGGAAGATCTTTGGAGTGTATGTTTCCGAATTCTCTAATCGTTCCTCATGCTAAAGCTTTTAAAAGATCCTCGGATATTATTCTCGAGCCTGTATAAACGGATATAGCCGCCTCGTGCTCCCGAGCAAGGTCTGTATCATATTGTTAAAATGCTTTCGTGGTGCTAATATCCAACGCTTCCTCAGGATTGACGATGCATACCATCTCCACGATCTTCAGCAGTTTTCCCCCGATGAAAAGTCCCCAAGCCGTTCTTCGCCTGTGCAAAACCCAAGTAACCGCCGTCATTCGCCTCGCGCACTTTCAAGGTACGCAGTAATGTACTCCGCGCCGCGCGTCGCTGACCCTGGGATCTACTATACTCGCTACAGTTTCCAACGTTCAAGTACACCAAATCCAGAAAAGCGGCTATTTTACTGCCCATTAAATCGCCTTCTCGTCCATGTGCTTTCATTTACTCAGAACTACGTAGTGCGCAATTTTGCTTCGGTACCAGCGTTCGACGAGTGCTGATGCAGGCCCATTCAGAACTAATTCCCGCAAACGGAAGAATATAAAATTTCCCTTTTGAGCGGTGGGCGGCAGTGGCCGAATTAGGAAAGCCCGCGCCGGTAGCTCCGCCATTCAAATAAATTTTCATCTTCGGAGCTCGTCGTCGACTCGCCCACGGAGTTTTTTTTCACGGGGTTGGATGCCCGCACCGAGGTTTCGGACATCGCATTGGCGGGTTCCTTCCCTTATGCTTTTCCCCGCAAATTCGCCACCCATCTCGATGACGTGAGGGAAGACGCCGAAAGCGCAGGCGAGCGCGACCTGCCGCCGACCGTTCACACTGAGCTGGACCAAACCGAGTCGATGAGGTCCCCGACTCGCCCTCTCTCACACTTTCCAGTATATTTACAATAGGTCAGTATTTTGTCCCACTTCCTCTGTTTGTACGCTAATTACACGATATATATACAACATTACGATTAGACGATCCAGCCCATTCTAAAATTTCACCTGAAGACGAGAATGAGCAAGTCCACGATCTCAGAGAGAAATCTTACCTGCTTCACCACCGTCTGCCCAAGGTTCTCAATCCAAAATTCGATAATTCCATCCAGTCGCTCGAAGCTCCCGATGGAGCGAAATTTATAGTATTCTTGGTGTCGGGTTTTGCATCCCGGGCATGGGCGAATGGCGCGTTCCGCGCCAATTGCGTCGAGCGTCAAGTGAATGACGCGCTCTGGGAATTGAGAGGGAAGCAAGGGAGGTTTAAGAGCGCGGACTCACCAGCCAGTATGCGATCCTCCACGGGGTAGTAGTACTGCCAATGGAGGACTTGCCTCACCGCGCATTTGTCATATTCGCGGCGTCGGCGCTCTACGTCGTTCGAATGTCCCAGTTTTACTTCCAGGTGATCGAGGAAAGTGTTCAGGAGGATTTTCCCAGTGTTATAGTCCTCTTGAATTGCTTTGGGGACGCGGGTTTTGATATAAAGACCGCCGCGGCCCTCGCGTTTGTACCGGCGTCGAGCGAGAGCGGCGAACACGCGGTGGAATGGGTCGGGAATATCGGCGCTTCACGCGGCATGGGCAAGCGGAAATATCGAAGAAAAACCTACGCACCTATTTGCGATCGCAGTGCATCGGAGGGCGCGAAGGCGCTCCAGGAAAACCGGCGGACTATGGCGGGCGGCGACGCGGGTCATGCGGACACGGAAGTGTGAAGATCGGGCAGAGAAGGGCGAGATGTTAACGATAGATGTGCGCAGAATATCGAGAGCGAGACGAGAGCGTCGAGAGCGCGAAAAGACCGGTCAGCGCGAGCGCGAAAGAGGAAGCGAAAGAGGAAGCCAACGAGGAAGTAGCGGACGCGGAGGGAAGTCCTGTTACAGTTCACGGCGACGAGGACGTCGACGTCGATGTTGCCCCACAGAACCGTCCCTACCTGCCTTGTGTGTTTGTGGCCGTTGGCGGACTCGTGCAGCTCAATTGGAGCCGCCTGGTCCGTGCGATGTGGCAGTGCCGCGCGCCTAAACGAGGCGATTTCTCTTACTTGCCCCCACAATCGGCCCACTTTTCCCTCAGCCTCGCCGGCGCTCTCCACATCCGTCCCCATGCAATGTTCCTCTTCGTCTTTGGGGCGGCGTACGCGCAAAGGCAGCAGGAGATCATGCAGCAGCACCTGCAGCAACAGCACCGAGACGCCGCCGGGGGCCATCGACAGTACCTCCTCGGCGCATTTGCGCTCTTTTCGTTCTTCGCCAACCTCAACCTTAACGTCTCGAGGAAGACGAAGCTCTGGTCGGCGCTGGCGACGAAGACGAGGGCAAAGCTGATTTTCACCCAGTGTCCTCCAGCAGAGCTCGTAGCAGCTCTGCGGCCCACCTCAGCAGCTCTTCGGCGGCTTCCTAGCGCTAGCAGCTCATCGTCCTCGCACCCGGCTTCCTCTAGCATCTGCTCGCAACAGTTCGGCCTCGCCTTGCTCTTCGCATGCCTCCAGCTCCCACATCAGTAGCTCCGCCTCGTTTGCCTCGCGCGCTTCGTCTGCTGCCACTTCTTCATTGGCTTCGCACCCTGCGTCATCTGGCAGCGCCCGTAGCAGCTCGGTTTCGCACTCCGGGAGCTCTTCGTCGGCATCTCGTTCCAGCAGCTCAGCCTTATCTCGTATCACGTCCTCGAGCATCCGCGGCAGCTCGACGCCGCCATCCTCCTCGCGCGCATCCATCTCCCGCGTCAGCAGCTCGACAGCCTCGGTTTCGCATGCTTCATCAAGTCCTCTTCGGCCTCCCGCTCGGCATCATCGTCCGCGGCTCGCTCCAGATCCAGCTCCAGCTTACCGCTTCACTCTTCATCAGTCTCTGCGTCTTGTGGCCGTTCGCGGGCCCGTGTAGATTAACTGGCGCGTTAGCGCCGCCTGGTCCGTGCGTTGTGGCAGTGCCGCGCGTCTAACTTACGTAGTGCAATATCGTCCTTATTGTCAAAAATTACAATTCAATTCGAAATGAATGTGCGAGGCGTTCGATTTCGCATCATCTCCGCACTCAACGGTAAGCTACGACTTAGTTTTTTAATTTTTATTTCCCACTTCGGACTTGATTTTTTGGAAGCGGTACCGCTCACACCGCTGAGCAGCCGCTGAGCGTACCGCTCAGCGGCCGATTAGTTTCGGCCAGCCTGAAAGCATTGCTTTCGGCCGAAGTCGAAACTTTGCCCGAAACAATAAGAATCGGCCGCGATTTCGGCTCACCCTAAAGTGCAGCTGAAACTATTGTTTTCAGCTGCAATTTAGGCCGGGCCGAAACCAGCGCTTTCAGCCAAGCTGAAAGCGCGGCCGAAACCACTGATTTCCGTCACACTTTCCGCCTGGCGGAAAGTGTTGGTTTCGGGCGGGCTGAAACCGAGGCCGAAAGTACTGGTTTCGGCAACATCTTCAGCCGCGTCCAAACTGCAGCCGAAACCACTGCTTCCGGCCCGGCTGAAAAGGTTCCCGATTCGTTAGGTTTCAGCGACGTTTTAGACGGGCTGAATCTTACAGTTTCGTACGCAAATTCAGCTTCATTTTTAATGCAGCCTAATCTAATACTTTCGGGAACCAATTCAGCCGGGCCGAAATTTCTTTTTTTGCGGTGTGAGTGTTGCCGATGTCCGGTTCGGTCCGGTTTTTAGCCAAAAAATCCGAACCCCCGAACCTGACCGACCCCGAACCCGGGTTCGGTTCATACAGGTTCGGTTCAGGTTCAGAAGGGGTTCGAACCCTGATTGAACCTGTAATTTTTAGACAGTCACTGTTGGGGTGAAAAAATATTCTGAAAAGACATACTTACTTGTTGAATGCATGGTAGGTACTCAGATCACAGACAAGTCCTGTTCCACCAGCTCAAAATGAGTATTCCTTGCCCTCGTCGACACTTCAAACTATAATCAGTACCATCCCGGTGCTTCGGGGGCATGATTATGAGCCGCACCAAGTGAAGCACCCACATATTTCAGCACAAAGATTATTCACCAGGTATGGAGTGATGTTGGGGGAGTTTTTGGGCTGAAAATCGGTAAAAAATATCACTAAATACACCCTCAGAACCTTCAGGTTCGAACCGGTTCGCACATGTCCGAACAGGTTCGGGAAAATCCAGCATTGGCCGAACCCCGAACCTCAACTGAGGTTCGGTTTGGGTTCGGTTCAGGTTCAGAATCGGTTCTGAACCCGACACCGGCAACACTACTCTCACCAATCAATTTTTTTCTCCGGCAGGCAGATATTTCGCAAGCAAGGCAGGGCGGAACTGGAGGGTGGTTGCTTGCAGATCCACACTTTCAAGAATGGGAGTCTGGTTCAGGAAGGACACTTTGGTGCCACGGAATTCGTGCGTAGCTTATGTACCTATATTTCCGGTGCTAATCAGTCCTAAATCTACAGCGGGTGCAGGAAAGACTGTGCTTGCGTGCGCTCATTCTCCCATGATGCTTCCGAGCTAATTATTCTGACCATAGATCAATGGTTGTCGACCACCTCAGTCCAAAATCTCAGAATGGAAATCTTGGTGTAGCCTGCATTTATCTGAACCACAAGGAAGCTGAGGACCACACACCAACTAGGTTGCTCGCTAGTCTCTGGCGACAATTGGTGCTTGGCAAAGATCTTGGTCCACTCCCAAAGAAGTTGTATCAACAACACCAGGAGAAACAAACCCCACTCTCACTGGATGAGGCCTTTGAGGTACTCTGCTCTGCAATCACAGAGTTTTTGAAGGTCTACATTGTAGTTGATGCCGTTGATGAATATCCGGAGACCCAACGACAGATTTTGTTCGAGTATCTCGCAGAGATGGGACCCACGGTGAACTTGATGATAACTTCTCGGCCTCACATCACTCCAGATTCTGCCCTCCCAAATCCCACAACACTCGAGATCCACGCAAATGAGGATGATGTTGGCAGATATGTTGATCCCCAGATCCGTAGATCCCCACGCCTCTCAAAGCATGTCCAAAGCCATATCAACTTGCGAGAGGAAATCCATTCAGCCATTACCTGCACTGTAGATGGGATGTGAGTGTAACCCATTCATCAGAGGTATCTCCAAAATAATATATTTACAGGTTCCTACTCGCCAAGCTTCATATTGAGTCTCTCAGCACCAAGAGCACCGTCAAAGGGGTTCGAGAGGCACTGAAAGCCCTACCAAAGACTCTCAACAACAGTTATGATGATGCCATGAAACGCATTGGTGAACAGAACGAGGAGTCCCGGGCAATTGCTCACTCAACTCTCACTTGGGTTGCAAATGCAAAGCGGCCCTTAACAGTTCTGGACATACAAACAGCCTTGGCGGTTAAACCTGAGACAAAATCACTTGATGAGGACAATATTTTGGACATGGAGATTATTCTCTCGGTCTGTGCTGGTCTGGTCATTGTCGACGAACAATTGTTGGTGGTGCGACTTGTCCACTACACCACACAGGAGTACCTGGACAGCATTCAGCCTCAACAATTTCCAGATGCACACACACAAATAACCCGCACACTACTCACATATCTGGCATTTGACAAGATGATGGATTTTGAAAAAGATGCAAATCATGATCCTCCCCCTCTGTTAGGGTATTCACAATATTGCTTGGCACATGCTGCAGGTCCTCCAGAAGGTGCCTTGAAGGACTTACTGCTAGACTTTCTCTCACAAGCTGCCAACCCAAGGTGGAAGTGGCCGGGTACATGGGAATCTCCTCCTTGGACTTTCTTGAATTGGCCACTACGACCCTCTGCATTGTGGGTTGCTGCAGCGACAGATCTTAGGGAAATTGTGCAATTCCTCCTTGAAAGGGTCCCATATGTACCAGATCCAGACTGCCCAGAAATAATTGTAGCATCAAACTACGGCCACCTTCAAATGACTCAATTGCTGGTGGAGCATGGGGCTAATGTGAATGTGCAGGGTGGAGAGTATGACAGCGCATTGCAGGCTGCATCCTACAACGGGCATGAAAACATTGTCCAGTTGCTCATTGAGCATGGGGCTAATGTGAATGCGCAGGGTGGAGAGTATGACAGTGCACTGCAGGCTGCATCCTACAACGGGCATGAAAACATTGTCCAATTGCTCATTGAGCATGGGGCTAATGTGAATGCGCAGGGTGGAGAGTATGACAGTGCACTGCAGGCTGCATCCTACATGGGGCACAAAAACATTGTCCAGTTGCTCATTGAGCATGGGGCTAATGTGAATTTGCAGGGTGGAGTGTACAACAGCGCATTGCAGGCTGCATCCCTCGAGGGGCACATAAACATTGTCCAGTTGCTCATTGAGCATGGGGCTAATGTGAATTTACAGGGTGGAGTGTACAACAGCGCATTGCAGGCTGCATCCCTCGAGGGGCACGAAAATATAGTCCAGTTGCTCATTGAGCAAGGCGCCAATGTGAATGCGCAGGGTGGAGACTATGACAGCCCATTGCAGGCTGCATCCTACAACGGGCATGAAAATATAGTCCAGTTGCTCATTGAGTATGGGGCTAATGTGAACGCGCAGGGTGGAGAGTACGACAGCGCATTGCAGGCTGCATCCCACGAGGGGCATGGAAAAATTGTGCAGTTGCTCATTGAGCAAGGCGCCAATGTGAATGCACAAGGTGGAAAATATGGCAGTGCCCTCCAGGCAGCGTTGCAGAGTGATTTGCGCCGGGGGTGGGGGTGGGCATACGACCCGAGACCGCACAATGAGCGCATTCAATCCCTTGATAATGTAGTTGAAATACTCAGAGAGAATGGTGCCAGGGAACCGGTGGATACAGGGTCCAGTTCTGAGTCCTCAGCCTCCGGTGAGTGTAGTATTAATTCCAGCATCCTGAGTCTGAACTGATTCATTCAATCCACAGAGGAGTCAGATGAAGAGCAAGCTGCTGTGTGAGCGTACTAGTCAGGACATATCATCTCGGTGCTTGGAAATACTGTAAAGTAGCATTCAAATCTCATATGTTGATTTTATGAGCTATCCGGAGCCTTTGAAGACCAATTTTCTCCCCCTTCATGGGCGCAGGGGTCGTCCAGTCCCACCTTGCAGGAAAGTACTTGATTTCCGTTGGACGAGTCACCGGTTTACTTACAATTCGGAATGTTCCGAAATGGGATCATAACGAGCTAATATAATATCCTGAGTCTTATCCTTTTGGCGTTGAATGCTGAAAGCATTGACTCAGGATAATTTGGACGAGTATTCTTGGAGTATTCAGCTTCTGCGCCTTGTGGACTCTGCCCCATGGCCTTCATTGTTCAATTTGAGGAAGTCAACTTCAACTTCTCCGTAAATAATCCACATTCCGAACTCGGTTGACCATTGATGGAAACCTCACACTAAAGTCATTCTCTCATCGGATTTTCGCAACGCAGTTGAACTTTGGAATTCACATGTCACCAGCGTGGCAGTGTCCCTGTCCCTTCGTGTTTACATCCCAAGGCATCGGCCGCATCAACTTCTCATTCACCTCCTCCGCTCTGGCTATTCTTTCCCTCTGGTTTCTTACTGGCTCTCTTGCTGTCCTGGACGCATAAATTCCGTGACTCGCTCTTTGGACTTGAATCTGGGCGGATGGGAATTGCATAAAGGATATCCGCATCCGCATCCAGATTTAGAAACCCTTGCCCAAACGCCTGCCTGCTGTTGACCACCTGCCGCCCTTGTGCTCTGAATTCTTTCCACCACTCAACCAACCACTATCCTCTTGGCGCCCGGGTCTCGGGTTCTGGTTTCTGATCACACTACTTATTTCTCCGGCAGCATGGCGGCGATACAATCTCAGTCTTCCAATAACAATAATAATAACAACAATAACTCCCTGCCATCGAGCGCGACGTTCTCGTTCAAAGCGCCGTTCCTCCCCGCCTCTGCCACTGCATCTACATCCACATCCACGTCTGCGTCCGGCGCGGTCCCATGCGCACCATCCCATCCCCTGGAAGGAAGTGGACAAGGGCAAGCAAGCGGGCAGCAGAAACAGCGCCGCGTCTCGCTCGCCCTTCCCTCCTCCCCGCGGCTCGTCCCCGCGTGGAACTTCCGTGACGACACGAGTGTGCCCTACGCCGATGCGGGGCGGAAGGGCAAGCTGCGGCGCATCGACACCGCGCGCGATGATGGGGAGAGCGGGGGCGGGGAGGACGGCGACGAGGAGGGACGCGACGCAGACGAGGGAGGAAGAGAGGGGGGAGAGGGGGTGGTGGTGGGCAAGGAGAGCGGGGTGAAGGAGAAGAAGGTGCGGCGCAAGTGGACGCCGGCGGAGACGCAGATGCTTGTGGATGGGTGTACAAAGGTGTGTTTCCGTCCTTCTTGCTAGCTTTTCGTCTTGACGACGCTGGCTCCGTGCTTCTTCTTTATCCCGAAATACTAACTCCAATCGTTCCCAGCACGGCGTCGGCAACTGGAAAGCCATCCTCTCCGACCCCGCGCTGACCTTCGCGGGGCGCTCGCCCGTGGACTTGAAGGATCGGTGAGTCGTTTGTCTCCCCCCCTCCTCCATCCTTTCTTTCTTTCTTTCCACGCCTCCCTTTCTTTCCGTTCTTTCCGTTCTTCCCTTCTCTTTATCTTCATCCTACCAATACCAACGCGCTTCTTCCTTCTGGTTTTTCGTTCGTTAGCCGGGGACGCGCGGCCTCCACCTCCGTACGCGCGCGGGCTTCATTTCGCACGCATCTCGGGCATGATCGGGCTCGCACCCCGTGTACCCTGCGCGCGCCCGCGTCGCGCGGACGGATGCGAGGTGCGCGCACACAGCCCATGTCGTTTTTGAGTCTGACTCACTCGACGCGTGGGCGCTTCTGCCCGGCGTGCGACACGCGACACGCGTTTGTGGGCCGCGCACGACGCGCGTTTTGCACTCAGCACGCACAGCACACGACACGACACGACACGCGCGTGCGACATGCGACGTGCGAGGACGGGCGGTGCGCCTCGTGTCCAAAACAGTTATTTGACTCGACGCGCGCTTATGTGGCACGACGCGTTGGCGCCGTTTTTTATTTTATTTTTATTTTTATTTTTATTTTGGCCCAGCGGCGCGTCCGCACACACCTTTCTTTTCTTGGTCCTGGCGCGCCCGAGCGGTTCTTCTCGCTGTCTCGACTCGAGTCGACTCCCTTCGTCGGCTTGGGCTGGCGGGGGCGGGGGCGCGGCACAGGCACAGGCACAGGGACAGGGACACGACACGGCGCGTTCGTGCGCTTGGTGCTTTTTTGGGAAAAAAGAAAAACTCCTGTGTCGCGTGGAGGGGGAGTCGAATGCGTGCAATCACACATCCTTGTACCCGGCGTTGTGGGATGGCAGGGGCGGGGTGCTCGGGAACGGCGACGCCTTCCCTTGTTTATTTGCGGGTAGTTTCTTTCGTCTGCCATGCTGCATGCCCTCAGTCCCCCTGCGGTACAGCTCCCGCGCGCGCTGATGAGGAGCACGACGCATCAGTCGAGTTGGATGCGAATCGTCCCGGGCGGACGTGCAGAAAAGTCGCCCGCGGCTGGAGTCTTTCATTTTTTGTTTTGCATTATATCCTATATGTGCGCCCAGCATGCGCGTGCGGCGGGAATTTCGCATTCGTATATTTGTATCGCGGTTCACAGACAGCGAATGACCACGTCGCGTCCAATGTCCGTCCTTGCACACGAATGCTCTGGTGTCCGTGCGTGTGGTGCAGTGCGGCGACGAATCGCGATCCCTTAGTTTGTTTCCCTCGCCTCCTCCTTGATTCGCGGGATACGACCACAGATGCAATGCTCGCACCTATGAGATGTCGTGCGCGCAGCGCGGAGCTCCGAGTGCAGGAGTGTCGACGTGTGGATGTGTGTGGCGCGGTTCACGTTTCGCGCCTGCGGCTGCGGCTGCGGCTGCGGCTGCGGTAAGCACGAAGCAAGAAAGTGGACCTGGTGAAACCCGGACTGTTTTGATGTCGACGTTCGAGCGCGAGGTGTGCGGCCCCGATGACGGGGTGCATGCCGGACCTCGGAAATGCGTCGCTTTCGCAGCGGCAATATTCCATGATTTTTTTCTCTTTTTTTGTTTCCTGCTAGTGCTGTCGGTGGTGCGGGAGCTGCATGACTCTGATTTTCCTTCCATTCTCTTGCTCACCCTTTTACATCCTCACCACCGAACGACCAAAGTACTGACTATTCTGTTCCCGTCTCTAGATTCCGCACCTACTTCCCCGAAGCTTACCGTACGCACTACCCCAACGCGCGCACGCACCTCCTGCCTTCGCTCGCACGCGCCGCCTCCCCCTCCTCCACCTCGCACTCGCCTCTCACCCTCAACAACGCCCTCGCCAGCCCCAGCAGCTCCTCTTCCTCCTCCCAATCCCCCTCCCAATCCATCCTCGCATCTTCCTCCGCTCTAGACTCCCCCTCAACTACCGCTTTGTCCAATTCCACCCCCGCCCCAGCCAAGCCCAATCGCTCCACGCACCCCGACGGCACGCCCCTCTTCCCCCTCCCCTCGCCCCTGCACCCCAAGCGGCGCCCCTTCACCCCTGAAGAGGACTCTGCGTTGTTGGCGGGGTTCCGGAAGCTTAAGCACGGCGCGGCGTGGGCGGCGATCGCGAAGGAGGCGCCCGTGTTTGGGGTTACGGGGCGCCGGAGCATGGATCTGCGCGACCGGTTCCGGAATGCGTGGCCCGGGGAGTATGAAAAAAAAGGGCGGGGTACAAGGCACGGCCGCGCGGGGGGAGGAAGTCCGCGGCCGCTTCGGCGTCTGCGTCTGCTGCTGGTGCGAAGGAGAGCAAGGATGCGGGGAAGGAGGGGGAGGAGGGGGGTGGTGCGGTGCGGGAGGGGAAGATGAAGCAGGAGGATGGCGAGGGGGAGGAGGTGCGCGAGCGGGGGCGGGGGAGGGTGGGGCGCGCGAGGACGGACGAGGGGCTGATGCGGGCGGGGGGGAATGCCTCTGCGGACCCGGGTGCGAGTAACGGTAACGTTACCACCAGCGCGGGGGGCGGACCCGTGCGGAGGCGCCGCCGCGCGCATACGAGCCAGGGGTTCAAGACGGTGTCGATGCTGCCGAGTGTGGTGGGGTCGGACGATGAGGGGGATGGGGAGGGTCACGCGGGGAGCGGGGTGGGCGGCGGCGGGACGGTGTCAGATTTTGGGCTCGGGAGGGGGGGACCGGAGTTTGGGTTCTCCTTCGTAGGCGGCCAGGGGAAAGGCGAGGAGACGGCGCTGGTGGGGGGGATGCGACATCTAGATATGGCGCAGCCGGACGAGGCAATGCCCGACGCGCCACCTCCCACCACTTCCTCTCCCACCGCTGCACAAGCACCGCAGATACAAACGCAGGCATCCGCCCCGGTGCAGTTCAACAATTCGCACTTTCTGCAGCACCGGAGGGCGGAGGAGCTCGCGTTGGCGGGGGGCGGGGCAGGGACGATGATTAGGCGCAGCGCGTGGGGCCCACAGGATTGGCTTGTACCCCCCCCCCACTCACTTGACGCGCGCGCTATGGACGCGTGGGCGATTCTGCCCGGCGCGCAACACGCGTTTGTGGGCCGCGCACGACGCGCGTTTGCGCTCCGCACACACGGCACGGCACGGCACACGAAACGACACGCCCGTGCGAGGACGAGCGATGCGCCTCGTGCCAAAAACAGTTCTTTGACTCCACGCGCGCTTGTGGGGGCACGACGCGCTGGCACCTTTTTTCTTTTTTTCTTTTTCTTGTATTCCCCCCTTTTTTGGCCCGGCGGCGTGTCTGCACACGCCTTTCTTTTGTTGGTCCTAGCGCGCCCGAGCGCTGTCTCGACTCGACTCGACTCCCCAGCTTGCTATTCGTCGGCTTGGGCTTGCTCATCTGGCAGCGGGGTGCAGCACAGGCACAGGCACAGGCACACGACACGACACGGCGCGTTTGCGTGCTTGGTGCTTTTTAGGAAAAAAACTCGTGGAGGGAGGAGGGGGGAGTGGAATGTGCGCCTGTTGCGCCGCTGCGTAGACCGTCGAGAGGCTGGGAGATGCTCAGCGGCAGTGGGTGGATGAGACGGCGCGTTGGCCTCGAACGGTCGTGTCCGTCCTCACTTCGCTCACCCCTGGCACCTGGCACGCGGTGGTCGCTGTCCACCACCCGCCTCGCGGGGATGGCAGGGGCGGAGTGCTCGGGCTCGGGAACGAAGACGGGTGTGGCTCCCCCTTCGTTATCTGCGGGCCCGGCCTTGCCGCCAATTTTCGTCCCCTTTTCTTTTGGTATCGCCTTTTTCTCGAGAGGAGGCGGAAGTCTGGCATCGACTTTCCCCGCTGAAGAGATTTTCTTATATTTCCATACTAACCCAGCGCTGTTGGTCGGGCAAAGAGATTTTGCCGCAGCAGTGCCATTGCCGCATGCAGCGGCACCTCAGCGGCACTCTGCGGCAGTTGGGTTTTGCGGCACACATGTTTGGGGGCCGAATCTACCTAGGAATATACTTAGGCATTGTGACGGAGAGCTGCCGGCAAGAAGACGGCGGCTAGTTCCGGCACACGAAATATCCAAGAAGTTCAAGTTCGTCGGGTGGTCGGTTCCAACGAGGTGAGTGGCGTAGTGATAGTATTGACCCCCGGACAACTATGGACATCACAGGCTTATATACTACGGATGGGAGCTGACAAATGAAACAAACCGGCTAAACTAAAGGAGCGTGATATCGGCGACCGCATTTGGTCGCACCGAGTTGGAATCAGAAAGATAAGGAGTGTGGGGAATGGGGATGCGGGCAGACCCACCCGTTACAGGCATATTATCCATTGTTTGGCTTCAATTTACCCCAAATCTGCCTTCATGGTCGTCATTAGAACCCGGCTTGCAAACCTTGCAGCGGCAGTCTGCGGCAACGAAACAGCGGCAAGCAGCACTTCTGCGGCAATGTGCGGCACTCAACAGCGGCAAAAACGGCAGTTTCCACGGTAATTGTACGCATGCTGCGGCAGTCTGCGGCACTCCTGCTTTTTTTGCAGCGGCAATTTGCTGCAGCAATTATGGCGTGGCATGCGGCGGTGTGACCACTTTGCCGTTGGTTCAGCGGCACTTCACCAGCACTTCGCCTTACATTATGTGGGGCCTGTCTGTGGTACTAGTGCGCTCCATCGTGCCGCTATTCCCTTTCTCGAAACTCAGCACAAAAGACTGGATACAGTGCAGGGCCAGGTAAAGAGTTCCGTGCAGAAGCAAGCGGTGCCAAATCTACGTAGAACACAGCACTATCGCTTAACTATCGCCGTGTCCAGATCGTCGCATTCCCGCTGGATTTCCCGACTATCGACTCGCGGCTCCTGCATACAATCACCGGTCTGTGTATTACTTTAATTGAACCAAGGAAATGAAGTGAATTTATCCCTGAGCTTGGAGAAGTTGGTACACGCGCAAAAAATTGTGGTCGCTTTCGTACGTACAGCTCGGATACTGAAAATTTGGAGTGTTATGAGCTTCAACTCTGGGAACAAGCTGTAGATGTAGGAACAATTAAACAGAGCGACACAGGACAATGGTTGAGCTTATTAGAGAATTCCCACGGTTCAATTTCTTCGTTCAAGTCAGCGTTTGTTTCCATCTTGCTCTACTGCGAATCCACTGGCATAAACCTGTTCCTCTCGTTTGCTACGGCGATCCAATGCCTTGCCGCACAGCGGGAGACGGCCTCTCCACCCCATTTAATTCAACTTTGATTCGATGCGCGTCAAACAGACTTCAATTCTGATGAACTTGAAGTCAGATCAAATTATGATCATAATATCAAGAAGGTTAAGCGGTTCAACCAAGGCCCACGAATTTTAACGCGGCGACCCATTGATACCAATGTACCTCTGCGATCCGGAGTTTGAATTTAACGGCCAAACAGGAGGAATATCCTGAACAAGAATGGTTCATATTCTTGAACCGTCGAAATATACACGGCGCCGGGCACCACAGAGCTCGAGAAGAAGAGATTTTTGTTCTTTGACGTCCAAGTTGGTCAAGCCGGATGAATATACTTGCGTCCAAAAAAGTCACAACACAACTGGAATTAAAACAATACAGGGAACATTGAATCTGAATCCTTGGTGTGACTGGAAGTCGTCAGTGAGCAGCCGAATACTACAATTCACCAGAGCTCAGGCCAAATATTCATATATCTCAAGCACAGGCGGGTGAAGGTGCTGCTCACCAACCTGAACAAAGTTTAGTCACCGGGACTTTGCAAGTGACGGTACATCTCTAGCCGCAGATCGAATCGTCGGGTAAGAAATATTGAGGCACATTGTAAAGGACAAATTGGATCGTTCATGGGCTGGTTGAACACACGACTTGGAAAATCCGACTTACCTTGAGGAAACGAGTCATCGCAAAGGACATTGCAGACCTTGAAATCTCAAATAAACCAGCTACGTGACCATGACTTATTTCTCTCTCTTTTTCCTTTCCTCTACCTTCTTTCCCTCCCCTACTACTTATACTGTCACATAATTAGTGACCAAACTCACTCATCATACCACCATTGCGATACCGAACCCCCTCATGCGATACCGAAATTCATAGAATTAGATTACCTCCATACAAATAGTTTACCGCGATACGACACCTCACTTTTCTCTCAAATGGGATACCAACCCCACCATTTAGATACATCAGACTTTTGACACAAAACTTTTGATGCTTGTTCAAGCTTGAACAAGGCCAAACAAGGGCAAAAAGACCGAAAGGTGAAAAGGCCGCAAACTTAGAGGTCAATCTCACAAGGTCGCTAGTTCGGCCCTGAACAAGTGCATTTATTTCGAATTTGGGAACAGATAACTGTGTCAGGTATGCACTAGGCTAGTCAAATAGGTGTTCCCTGGCATTCAAAGGATTCACCCTACCTCTGTTCCCATTTTGTGAGTGTAATTTTGAGCCCTTTTCACCTTGTGAGCTTGTCGGCAAGCTGACAAGGTCCAAAAGGGGACAAGATTTTAGTCCAATGGCTGATGACTACATATGCACCCTTTGGTGTACTGCTGTCCTAGCCGCGTCAGGAATAAATTGATTATGATGAGACCTTGAAATCAGCGACCGTTCGGCTATAGGGGAGGGAGACTGCCCGACCACCGGGCGTCATTTAACTCGCATTTTGTGTCGCTGCGGCAACTAGTGGCAGCGTTGAAAATATTGCCTCTGAGGCTGCGGTCAGCGTACGGCGGGAATTGCGTGACACCACGGCAATGTGACACTCTGCGGCAACTCGCAGCGGCGATACTCTCTGTGACGGTGGCCCCGGTTCAAATTTATCCTATGAAGCTAGGTTGATTTTCAACCCTAAAATGCCCCGCATTAAACCTATCTCTAGCTACTTTATAGGTTGAAAATGGAATCAACCTACTTGGTAGCTTACTCGTTTTTCAACCTAAATGCACACCTATATAGGTTGAACGTGCCCCATTCATCCCACCATAGGTTGATCCCAGATGAATTTCAACCTTACTTGCCCCCATTGTGACTGCTGCATGCAGCGGCACTCTGCGGCACTTGCAGCGGTGCTACGGCACTTTCCCCCTGCCCGCTGTTGGTCTTGCTTTATATTGTGAGCTGTAGATGTACATTGAAGTGTCTGGTTGCAATTTTGCGACCGCGTGGTTGAACGTTGCACAATGAATCTATGAAACCGTCGACTGGTATTTTGATCACTTGGATGAGCTTCAAAGTGGATCTGCACCCTATTGCTTGGGTTGGGGTTGTCAGTACTCCGCGCAAGGAAGAGAAAAAGGCAGGATTTGGACCTATGACGTGCCTATCAGAAGATATGCCGGTGTGGCTAGAAGCCGGTGAGGCTCGCAGAGGACAAGGAGCAACTCGAGTGCGAGTGCAGGAGCACAGAAGGGGCACAGACGATGTGGGGGTCGATGATAAGTGATGAATTGACTAGAATCCTACGACATGAAGGTAGATATAGTAGGATCAGCTATGAAAGAAGTCGGGTCTTGGGAAGACGTGAATAACCATATATACTGACAGTGCCCCCAAACCGAACAGGGTTCTTGCTACGATGGATATTGGATACAGTTTGCAGGTGCGCTTTAGCGCTACAGGTCTTTCAAGTTCCTGGGCTTCGGAATTACCGAATGCAAAGATAATATCTGCAGCTGGTTGTATTTGAAGGTGGTGCTATATTGGTTTTTACTGTACGAATAAATGGGCAGTACAATACATGATATTTGGACTACCAATACCGTCTATGGATCTCTCGTGTGAAGGTTAGAATCAGAATGGGGTACAGTACTGTAAAAGTAAAATAAAGTGTTTCGTAGACGACACTGGACAGCCGACCCCCGAATCAAACAGGGTACCCTCCTGCCATGGGGTGATTGTGAAACAACGGGAAGTGTGCACCAGCACTGTCGGTCCTGCTCTGTATTCTGAACCAGAGTCACATATTCAAGGCTTTGGTCGCCATGCGACTGAGATTCGGGATTACGGTGCGCAGTGGTTGAATCTCAATCGTAGGTATGACTGTCCACAAGAGTCAGTGGTTTACTTTTGGCGTTGAATGCTGAGAGCGTTGATAATTTGGATGAGTATTCAGCTTCTGCGCCTTTGTGGACTCGGCCCCGGTGTCCAATTGTCAACTTCAACTTCTCCGACCCCCTGGGTAAATAATAGCAAATTTTCGCCATTCAGAGCATGTTTTTGCATATTTTTTTGCGATGTTCTCTCTCAAGATCCTCGCATAGCCTTGTCCTACGTGTTCATAATTTTAATCTCAGCCAGCTCTGAGGATATTTGGATCCCAACTGAGCTCAAGAGAAGACAATTATGAAAAGACATGGCTGCATCATGCTCACGGGAAAGGCCGTCACCTCGAATTAGAGGGGGAAAAACCGGATTTATGCAAATGACAGTTCGAGTGGGCGTTCAATGACGGCAGAAACTCGAACTGACGGCTGATTCTCCGCCGTGTGTGCGCTTGCAGTTTCTCCCTCAGCCAAGGCCGAATTTCTGGACAAATGTACCTAAATTAAGAAACTGATGCATGTGGCAGCCTGCGGGCTGTACCTGTCAGTGAGCTGTCATCGAGCCCTTGTTCTTTCACCTCCAGGTCGACTGTAATACATACGCAAGATCCACACACTCTGCTCAGGGTCTCTAGCAATTGACACGGGCCTATAATGTCTCATCAGGCTAGCAAATTCCACACAGTTAATCAGATCATCTATGGTGTGTCGCAAATCGATAAGTCAATGTAATCACTCACTTTGCCTAGGCGGCACGGGGGGAGGTGGCGGGAAGGGCGGTGTAGAAGGCGGGGATGGGGGCACTGGGGAAGGTCCCAAGATGCATTATGATGTCCAGGCTGAACAATTCATCGTGAATAATCAGTACGTCACTGCATCCCCTTCCTCTCCGAAATGTTATTTTCTCAACAACTGTAGTGGCATACAACAGATGGATTGTGAGTATTGATAGACACATATTGTTCCAATTCTCAAACACCCTTTAGCTGTGGAGCGCAAACAAATCATCGAGTGGCTCTCACCAATCAATTTTTTTCTCCGGCAGGCAGATATTTCGCAAGCAAGGCAGGGCGGAACTGGAGGGTGGTTGCTTGCAGATCCACACTTTCAAGAATGGGAGTCTGGTTCAGGAAGGACACTTTGGTGCCACGGAATTCGTGTGTAGCTTACGTACCTATATTTCCGGTGCTAACCAATCCTAAATCTACAGCGGGTGCAGGAAAGACTGTGCTTGCGTGCGCTCATTCTCCCATGATGCTTCCTAGCTAATGATTCTGACCATAGATCAATGATTGTCGACCACCTCAGTCCAAGATCTCAGAATGGAAATCTTGGTGTAGCCTGCATTTATCTGAACCACAAGGAAGCCGAGGACCACACACCAACTAGGCTGCTCTCTAGTCTCTGGCGACAATTGGTGCTTGGCAAAGATCTTGGTCCACTCCCAAAGAAGTTGTATCAACAACACCAGGAAAAACAAACCCCACTCTCACTGGATGAGGTCTTTGAGGTACTCTGCTCTGTAATCACAGAGTTTTTGAAGGTCTACATTGTAGTTGATGCCGTTGATGAATATCCGGAGACCCAACGACAGATTTTGTTCGAGTATCTCGCAGAGATGGGACCCACAGTGAACTTGATGATAACTTCCCGGCCTCACATCACTCCAGATTCTGCCCTCCCAAATCCCACAACACTCGAGATCCGCGCAAATGAGGATGATGTTGGCAGATATGTTGATGCCCAGATCCGTAGATCCCCACGCCTCTCAAAGCATGTCCAAAGCCGTATCAACTTGCGAGAGGAAATCCATTCAGCCATTACCTGCACTGTAGATGGGATGTGAGTGTAACCCATTCATCACAGGTATCCATAAAATAATGTAAGCACAGGTTCCTACTTGCCAAGCTTCATATTGAGTCTCTCAGCACCAAAAGCATCGTGAAAGGGGTTCGAGAGGCACTGAAAACCCTACCAAAGACTCTCAACAACAGTTATGATGATGCCATGAAACACATTGGTGAACAGAACGAGGAGTCCCGGGCAATTGCTCACTCAACTCTCACTTGGGTTGCAAATGCAAAGCGGCCATTAACAGTTCTCGAGATACAAACAGCCTTGGCGGTTGAACCTGGCACAAAATCACTTGACGAGGACAATATTTTGGACATGGAGATTATTCTCTCGGTCTGTGCTGGTCTGGTCATTGTCGACGAACAATTGTTGGTGGTGCGACTTGTCCGCTACACCACGCAGGAGTACCTGGACAGGATTCAGCCTCAACAATTTCCAGATGCACACATACAAATAACACGCACACTACTCACATATCTGGCATTCGACAAGATGATGGATTTTGAAAAAGATGCAAATCATGATCCTCCCCCTCTGTTAGGGTATTCACAATATTGCTTGGCACATACTGCAGGTCCTCCAGAAGGTGCCTTGAAGGACTTACTGCTAGACTTTCTCTCCCAAGCTGGCAACTCAAGGTGGAACTGGCGGGGTACATGGGAATCTCCTCCTTGGAGTTTCTCGAATTGGCCACTACGACCCTCTGCATTGTGGGTTGCTGCAGCGACAGATCTTAGGGAAATTGTGCAATTCCTCCTTGAAAGGGTCCCATATGTGCCAGATCCAGACTGCCCAGAAATAATTGTAGCATCAAACTACGGCCACCTTCAAATGACTCAATTGCTGGTGGAGCATGGTGCCAACATCAATGTGGGGAGTAAACATTCTGGCACCCCGTTGCATCGTGCATCATACAATGGGCACAAACACATTGTTTGCTTTCTCATTGAGCAAGGCGCCAATGTGAATGCGCAGGGTGGAGGGTACAACAGCGCATTGCAGGCCGCATCCTACAACGGGCATGAAAATATAGTCCAGTTACTCATTGAGCACGGCGCCAATGTGAATGCGCAGGGGGGAGTGTATGACAGTGCATTGCAGGCTGCATCCCTCCAGGGGCATGGAAACATCGTCCAGTTACTCATTGAGAATGGTGCCAATGTGAATGCGCAGGGTGGAGAGTTCGGCAGTGCATTGCAGGCTGCATCCCTCGAGGGGCACATAAACATTGTCCAGTTGCTCATTGAGCATGGGGCTAATGTGAATTTGCAGGGTGGAGGGTACAACAGCGCATTGCAGGCTGCATCCTACAATGGGCATGAAAATATAGTTCAGTTGCTCATTGAGCATGGGGCTAATGTGAATGCGCAGGGAGGATACTTTGGCAGCGCATTGCAGGCTGCATCCTACAACGGGCATGAAAATATAGTCCAGTTGCTCATTGAGCAAGGTGCCAATGTGAATGCACAGGGTGGAGACTATGACAGCCCATTGCAGGCTGCATCCTACAACGGGCATGAAAATATAGTCCAGTTGCTCATTGAGCATGGGGCTAACGTGAATGTGCAGGGAGGATCCTGGGGCAGCGCATTGCAGGCTGCGTCCGTCAAGGGGCATGGAAGTACAGTCCAGTTGCTCATTGAGCAAGGCGCCAATGTGAATGTGCAGGGAGGATACTTTGGCAGCACATTGCAGGCTGCATCTGTCGAGGGGCATGGAAACATTGTCCAGTTGCTCATTGAGCAAGGCGCCAATGTGAATGCACAAGGTGGAAAATATGCCAGTGCCCTCCAGGCAGCATTGCAGAGTGATTTGCGCAACACGATGCCAAACTACGCAAGACCGTACAATGAGCGCATTCAATCCCTTGATAATGTAGTTCAAATACTCAGAGAGAATGGTGCCAGGGAACCGGTGGATACAGGGTCCATTTCTGAGTCCACAGCCTCCGGTGAGTGTAGCATTAATTCCAGCATCCTGAGTCTGAACTGATTCCACGCACAGAGGAGTCAGATGATGAGCAAGCTGCTGTGTGATAGTACTAGTCAGTATATATCATTTCGGTGCTTGGAAATACTGTAAAGTAGCATTCAAATCTCATATGTTGATTTCATGAGCTATCCGCAGTCTTTGAAGGCCAATCTTCTCCCACTTCAATGGTTCAGTGGTCGTCCAATCCCCCTTGCAGAAAACCACCCTGCAGGAAATTACTTGATTTCCGTTGGACCGAGTCAAGACCGAGTCGCCGGTTTACTTACAACTCAGAATGTTCTGAAATGGAACCACAGCGAGCTAATATAATATCCTTATCCTTTCAGCGTTGAATGCTGAAAGCATCGAGTTGGGATAATCTGAATGACTCGGAGTATTCAGCTTCTACGCCTTTGTTGACTCGGCCCTCAGTGTTCAATTTTGGTTCAATTTAAGGAAGTCAACTTCAACTTCTCGCCCGTTGGGTAAATATCCACATTCTGAACTCGGTTGACCGACCAGTGGTGGAAATCTTACACTAGAGTCATTCTCTCTTCGGATTTTCGCAACGCAGTTGAATTTTCGCAGGTTGAACTTTGGAATTCACATGTCACCCCGCGTGGCAGTGTCTCTGTCCCACCATGTTTGTATCCCAAGCCATCGGCTGCATCAACTCCTCATTCACCTCCTCCGCACTGTCTATTCTTTCCCTCTGGTTTCTTACTGGCTCCCTTGCTGTCCTGGAATAAATTCCGTCACTCGCTCTTTGGACTTGAATCTGGGCGGATGGGAATTGCATAAAGGATATCCGCATCCAGATCCAGATTTAGAAACCCTTGCCCAAACGCCTGCCTGCTGTTGACCACCTGCCGCCCTTGTGCTCCGAATTCTTTCCACCACTCAACCAACACTATCGTCTTGGCGCCCGGGTCTCGGGTTCTGGTTTCTGATCACAGTACTTATTTCTCCGGCAGCATGGCGGCGACGCAATCTCAGTCTTCCAATAACAACAATAATAACAACAATAACTCGGTGCCATCAAGCGCGACGTTCTCGTTCAAAGCGCCGTTGTGCAGCGCCGCGTCTCGCTCGCGCTCCCGTCCTCCCCGCGGCTCGTCCCCGCGTGGAACTTCCGCGACGACACAAGCGTGCCCTACGCCGATGCGGGGCGGAAGGGCAAGGTGCATCGACACCGCGCGCGATGATGGGGAGAGCGGGGGCGGGGAGGACGGCGAGCAGGAGGGACGCGACGCAGACGAAGGGGGAGAGGGGGTGGTGGTGGGCAAGGAGAGCGGGGTGAAGGAGAAGAAGGTGCGGCGCAAGTGGACGCCGGCGGAGACACAGATGCTTGTGGATGGGTGTACGAAGGTGTGTTTCTGTCCTTCTTGCTAGCTTTTCGTCTTGACGACGCTGGCTCCGTGCTTCTTCTTTATTCTGAAATACTAACGTCAATCGTTCCCAGCACAGCGTCGGCAACTGGAAAGCCATCCTCTCCGACCCCGCGCTGACCTTCGCGGGGCGCTCGCCCGTGGACTTGAAGGATCGGTGAGTCATTGTCTCCCTCCCTCCTTTCAGTACATACTTTCTTTCTTTCTTCCACGACTCCCTTTCTTTCTGTTCTTCACTTCTCTTTTATTT
The DNA here is from genome assembly GCA_029233265.1 of Mycena alexandri. Classification (NCBI taxonomy): domain Eukaryota; kingdom Fungi; phylum Basidiomycota; class Agaricomycetes; order Agaricales; family Mycenaceae; genus Mycena; species Mycena alexandri. Next base: position 53,500 of record JARJCM010000413.1, read on the forward strand.
TCATTCTACCAACGTACTTCTTTCTTCGGCCGCTTTCTTTCGGGGACGCGCGGCCTCCACCTACGTACATGCGTACGAGTCGACGCGCGGCCTCCACCTTCGTACACGCGTACGAGTCGACGCGCGGCCTCCACCTCCGTACGCGCGCGGGCTCCATGCTCTCTCGGGCATGATCGGCCTCGCACCCCGTGTACCCCAGCGTCGCGCAGACGGATGCGAGGCGCACGCACACAGCCCGTGTCGTTTTTGAGTCTGACTCACTTGACGCGCGCGCTATGGACGCGTGGGCCTTATGTCTGGCGTGCGACGCGCGTTTATGGGCGGTGAAACGTGTGCTCGGGAAACAGACCAAAATGCTACCTAATGCTAAAGACGACGAGCAGAATGCTTCGCAGGCTAAGCCTAATCCGAAGAATGGCTACACCAACTAACAACTACTAACCAAATCTAACACCTTCACACCCCTTTCAAGGTCTATATTCGCCGACGAGTTGTGATTGCTTGTCCAAGATTACACGAATGTACTTCCAAGGACGAGGACCAGAGTTCGAGAGCAAGTTTGTTTGTTTGAATTGCGTGCTTAGCACAAGTTTTGGCTCGAATAAGAGTTGAACAGAGTTCTGAACGCCTTAGTCGCAGTTTGTTAGATTTTAAAGCCTCACAGCTATGTAGCGTCCGATTCTCTTTGTCTGGGTCAAGTCTGTGTTCTCTTTGTCTGAAACTCGCTATGTCTGGTAACTTTCTTTGTCTGGAACTCGCTTTGTCTGAAACTCTCTTTGTCTGGTAACACGGTGAGGTTGTGGGTTTTATGGGTTGACTTATAGTCCGAAATCCGATTCCAAAACGAAACTTGTTATTATCAAACTAAACTCGTTATGTGAGTTAGCCTTAGTTGAACAAGCCCTAGAATTCCCCTGGTACGCGGTGCTTTATTGCTACCTGCTCTTTTAGGGAGGATCCAGTGCCTATCCTACTAATTCTACCCTCCTTTTATATCTACTCAAAACGTATTACATGTGCGCTATTATGCTACTGCGGGTATCTATCCGAGAATTATTAAGTACAGTAGCGTCAGCTCAATACAGTTGTGCAGGCTCAAACATTATCCCAACCCCTAATAAGCTATTTAGTTGCGGGACATGTTGTCAGATCAGTTCCTAATTCGATCGCCCGGTTGGTAAGCTCTTTTCCTTGAGCCTCGGGCCAGTATCTGGTAATGCCCCCAGTGGCCGAAGCCTTATCCTGAGATGTTCAGAGCTCGGGCTTCTTGTGGACACCCCGAACTCCCAATTTGGTAAGTTAGTTCGCAAGTTAGACTCGCATCATCAATATCGTGCTTATTTATAAGTGACACTTGATCGATGTATTGCCAAGACCCTTTGGCCATTTAGCCGCCTTAGCTGGTATTGAATACCTTGTCTAAGGCATGGCCTGGTCATGTGACGGAACGCGTCGCGTCTTGGTTGTAAACATTATTCAACCATCCGAAAGGTCCGTCTAAGGAGAAACTCCCTTAGACCAATAATCAACAGAGTGTGTCTTACACTGGGTGCACACTACCATTTGCGGGGCCCGCAAATTTAAAATTTGCTTATCATTTGCTTATCATTTGCTTTCAATTTGCGGGGTCCGCAAATTTAGAATTTGCGGACCCCGCAAATTGGAAGCAAATCAGGTGGCCAAACAATCCAAAAAAGGCAAGTTTTCAGGTCATCTGATTATTGGGATTTTACCCTTGGGATTCTGATGTGCTGCATCGGGTAATTGTTCAGATTCTTAGGATTCTGATGTCCAGCCTTATTCATGATCATGCATATTTGAACAGAGAGATAGATACAGAACAAGAGACCCAATTTGGCACAGATGGTCATGCCTGCTGTTGACATGAACCACCACCTACAATGCTTCAGTCTTGCACTTCAACTCATTTGCTTACTGTTTGACATTTCTGGCACTTACCGGGGCAAGGTTCACAATTCACCATTCTGTTTGTTACATTGCTTTATCTTGTATATGAATATTGCTCAATCTTGTGTGATTTGAGGTGTGTCCTTACATGAGGTTTTCAATGCTGACAACCGAACTGTTCACCCACATCCTCAACGGTTTTCAAACATAACTTTTGACTTGTTAATTGTGTGCCTGTCAGTTCAAGTTCTTCCTTATATTTGAAGCAGATGGTGGTCAACATTCGGTAGTACTTGAATCTTGGACCAAAACAAGGTTCAATTTGATTCACAGTGGGTACCCTCAGCTTCCGAGTTGTGGAGTGTTCAACTGACTGTTATCTTGTCTAAATCCTTATCCCTCTTCACTGAGCTCCAGCTTTTAACAGGCTCCAAGTCAAATCTTGGCTTCAAACTTCAATGAGTGTGAATTTATTTCTTCTTTCTTGTGAACTGACATTCATTTTCACAGCTGGTTAAGTTTCTACCCTCAATTTGAACCTGTTCAAGGACTGGTTTGAACTACATAGTCCTCAGTGAGTTGTGTCAAAGATAATCCAATTGGAGTTGCTATGGTGTCTTAGACTACTGGTAATGTCTCTCTCCGTTGCAGTTGAGTCAGTTGTCTGAGGTCTCGGGTTCAAACCTGAGGGATTGCACTTTTTTCAAGGCTGGGGCAACCGGATCACGTGGACCTAGACGGAATTCTAGGTCCACGTGACATTATTTAGGTCTGGTGTCATATGTGGACAGCTTCGAGGCCCGATTTGGTAACTCAGGCCGCATTTGGCCTGACCAGGCCCAATCGGGCCTGGAGACTTCCCATGCCCCTATTTAAGTTACCACGAGAGTTTTGACGATACTTTGCGGGCAGCGATGCGTCAAAAATTAAGAAACTGCAGGACTTGCTTACTTGAATACCCACCAGCGCCGCAGGCACAAAGTTTTCCTCCTGTGTGATGCTGAAACATCGAAATTCACTAATTGTCAAAAAAAAAAAAAAAAAGTGGGCTCAACAGAGGCTGAAAAAAGAAAATAAGAGGGTATGTAATAACGGTGTAGGTTCGACAAAAATGTGCCAAGGTGAAATGACTAGAGAATTTGAGAAAGGAGGTAGTAACCCGAAATGTTGGAAGATCTGAGCTTTCAACCTTAATTATCCGTAGGAAAATTAGGAAAGGAAGTCAGAGATTCTGGAACCCGGAATTTCTGGCTTTCTCTAAAGCCTCTGCATACAGTGCCAATACATAATTTAATCAAACACCAATAATACTATGTTTGTTGCAGAGTCAACTTAAATCTGACATTGCTACTTCTCTCAGTCCTGTCCGAAGTCAATGGGATAAAATATATATCTGGGATTCAAAAATTTAGGTTTAAAAGGCCCGGTTCATTTATATAAGACCCAGGGTTGTGTACCACAATCAAGAAAGCTCCCAGGTCTTTTGAGGAATAAAATGGTGTCTGTGTTCAGTACTGTAACTGTCTTCAACTTGCCAGTGTTGTGTCAATACTCTCTCCTCAAGGGATTTTTTCTTGAACAAACAACCCTAATATTGTGGTTTTGCAGGTCAAGTGCAAGGGGTGAGTGAGCACAAAATTCATTGATAAATTATCTGAACAGTTTCAGGATAAATTTGGTTGTAGTTCTAAAGTAAACTGGCTACTCAATGGGAAGGAGTAAATAATGATGAACTGTATTTATTGTGACACGGAAAAGCGGTTGATTGCCAAAAGAGACAGCATTAAAAAGTGAGACTAGGGAGGATTGAACCCAAAAAAAACAGTAGATTACAAAACGTGAGAGACAAACACACATACAACTACGCCAACAAGCTCTTGTGAGTGCTGCCCATTAGAGTCTTACTACCTGATTGCGTGGTTTTTGGGGGAAAAAATTGGTTCCACATATGACACCAGAGCCATTATTTATAATACAACATTGCAAAAATATTGCTCATCTCAGGATTCTCAACTAAAGAGACTAAACTACCATCTGTCTCACTGCAGGTGGTGGAAGAAGGGAACGGGCCCTGTTCCCTCCTTCCACCACCTGCAGTGGCACAGATCCATCTACAGCAAACAATAAAAGATGTTGGGTGGCCGAAGACAGTAGTTCAAAGGGCACTAAAAAAAGATAAGTTGGTGAATTTTCAGATGCAGAGGTTAGGACACACAGTGTGGTTTCAGCATGTTATGACCACTGGATGAAAGCATAATAGCAGTTGGTTTAAAGTGCTCTGCATAAAGAAAAGCTCAAGTTGAGCCAGATGCATATAAAAAATAAGCGATGAACATACCATTCCTTGCTCCGTGCGGAAGATGTGAGCCAGTAGGCTGTTCTTGGCCATCACTGCTTATGCAGCACAAAGAAATCAAAACATTGAACAGGTACTAATACAAAAGATTGGGTTAGTGTTCTCCTATGGCAAAGAGAAAAGAAGGATGAGAGTCATGCATCTGGGTACAAAACAGTCTTTGCAGGCCAGGGAGATGCGACCAGTAGGCCGTTCTTGACCATCACTGCCCACAGGGTGCGGAACTACAAGGAGAAACAAAAAGAGCCACTGAAAAACATTGTGTCAATATTATCATTATAGCAAAAAAAAATGTAGGAAGTTGCGCACCTGGGTGCAAAACAGTCCTTGCAACATGAGGAAGATGCAAGTCGGCAGGCCGTTCTTAACCATCACTGCCCAATGGGGCGCAGAGAGGAAACAATATTTAAACAAAGCTCCCTACTGCAGCCTGCAAAGGGAAATATGCCAGTCCAAAAGGGAATAGTCAGTCAAAATCTGCAGTGTGAAGGAAGGGGGCATACTTCTTCAAGGCAGTTTACTTGAGCATTCAAAAAGACTGCTGAACCTAGGGAATGTTCAGAAGCTCACAATATCCTTTTTCCTGTAGTTGAGCCACTCAAAGACTCAACACCCGCGCACACTTAACTGTGATTGCAGGGGGGGTTCCAGGAAAACTTTGCGAAGGAGATCATTAACAGATCTCCCCCGATGTGCACAAAATCGTAGACATCGGGCAAATTGGCCCACTCCGTACATGACCAGAGGAGTGTTGAGTATGTTGGCCCCATACTCTCTTCTCTTTCCCGGCTACATGGGGGCTTCATGCAGAGGACTGGTCACAGGGAGGTAGGTGCTGAGCAAGCTCAGTCCTGGGGCAGGATGTGGCCAACAGAGAAGATACCAAAGGGGAAATAAAACACACTGGGAAGGTCAGTATTTGTCTCACTGTTATAGGCAGCCGGCTCATGACCCCGGCTGCCTATAGCAGTGAGACAAAGTTCTGAACATAGAGGGAGAGAAAGAGCTATGTCCGATCAAAAGAGGATCAGTCCTTTTAAATAGCTGTTCAGTCACCATCATGATTTCTTGATCATTATCTGCATGCTTTCCCATCATGTTAACCTCTGTAGGCTTCCCTCTCAGCTCCACTAATGCTTCATGCTCTTGCCACAGTCATCTGCGAGGGCAAAAACTATACCAGCTTAAATCCAGGTGTGTCCACATTAAATTTTGTTAGTGATTCCGGTGTATACACTTTACTTAGTTTACTGATGAGGTTTTCTCTAGCAAAACACCATTTAGCCAAGGCCCGTACATTGTGTAATACATGACGATACACCTCAATCTTCTGTGTCTGAAAAGTGAAACCTATCGAGTAGCCAAACTTTGCACTAGAAGTTATATTGGACAGACTGCCCCTGTAACCCCTTAATCAGAATCCTAGAAATCTGAATTACCCAGTATGGTACATCAGAATCCTGAGGGTAGAATCCCAATGATCAGATGACCTCAAAATTTGCCTTTTTTGGATTGTTTGGCCACCTGATTTGCTTTCAATTTGCGGGGTCCGCAAATTTAGAATTTGCGGACCCCGCAAATTGAAAGCAAATGATAAGCAAATGATAAGCAAATTTAATATTTGCGGCCCCCGCAAATTGAAAGCAAATGAGCAGTAAATTCTAAATTTGCTTTCAATTTGCTTATAATTTGCGGGCCCCGCAAATGGTGGTGTGCACCCAGTGTTAGCTTATCCCTTAGTAAAGTAGAACCCCAAAGTGGCTTCTGAACCAATATTCAGCCTTGCCCAAGCGGTACCCGTCATCAATCCCTTATCCAGTATGTGCAGTTTTCTGGTAAGTGAGCCGCGAACGAGTTGCGGCTTATAGCCTTGGTATGTCTTTTGACTAACCGTGCGGGATACACGTTAGTCCTCATTTTGGATCATGTGCGCGGTTAAAACACCGAAAAACGCATATTTCGGCGTGTTTCGATTCACGGCTTATCATCTCCCCCAAATTTTTAATATTGACTGCCCCCAGTCAACCAGTTGCTCTGTTTATTACTTAGCTTGGCATTTCCTAGCTATTTCCCTGTTCGATTCATTCGACTTGAGCTTGGGTACATGTCTAAGCCATTATTTGGCCAAGCATAATGATTTGTATCACCGCGCCAAGTCACATGTATGTTTATCCGACGACTCCGCGCCCGCGGAAGCAAAATAGGCGCCCACACCAAGACTTTGATCGGGGTCTTGATTAAGCGGTTTCTGACCGTTTAAGTCAAGCTAAGCCCCTGTCCCGTGCGTTCACTAAATTCTCCATTGAATTTGCTCCCTGTTGACACCCAAGTTCGTTCTCCAAGAGCCCGTCCTAGGCCCTCGCCGTACAAAATAGCCTAGCCGCTTAGCCGCGTCTTCAGCTAAAAGCGTGACTTAGCACTATTTTTGGTATGTTTAAACTTTATTCGAAGGCGAGAATCTCTCGCTTAGAGTCTTCTCAGTGCCTGGCTGCGCGTTGAGTCATGACTCAAAACCGCAGCGCCCCGCCACTCTCACGCCCCGTCTCTCTCCCTTCAACCACCACCATCTCCCGTTTCCCCCCAACACCGTTCTCGTTTTCTACTGCCCAACAACTCTCCGTTTCTACTCCAATGGCTTCCACTGCCCCTCATCCTATCTGGTCGGCCCTCAACCATAAGTCGGCATCTGGCCTTGCTGGTTATCTGCTGGAACCCCAGAAAATCGCTTCCGCGACAAAACCAGAGCTTTGGCAGGCTGTCGCCTCTGCTTTCCCCGTCCTGGTAAGTCTGTTTTTGCCCCAATCCCTTAGCCTGCCTTTTACTAAGGGCTCTTTTTCCGTTTAGCGTTACCTTCGCCAGCAGTCGGAGGAGTTCAACGTCCCTCCATCTTTCATTCGCTTTGTGCATCCCCTTCGCTATATTCTGCAAAAACTCGACGTGGTCCCGTTTACTTGGTGGGAGCTCGCGCCACTGGAGGTACGCCCATCGCTCCATTTTTCTTTGCTTTTGTCTCTTTGGGCTAAGCCATGTTTGCGCAGGACCCCGACCTCAAGCCGTTGGACAAGGGATTCGAAATCCCTTTCGTTGCCCCGCCCAAGCTCCAAGCTTTCCCCGACGAGGTGACGTTCGCCCAGGCGTATAGTATCTCGGCCCAGCACCCCTTGGAAGGGGTCGACTTTATGTCCCCTGACAACCGTCCTGGCGGCAAGGCTGATGTGGCGAAGAGGGCACTGGGTGCTGTGCACCTCGGTCCTCCTTCGTCCACACCGAGTCCTGCCAAGGTTGGCCCTCCCGTGTCGACTCGCGCGTCCATGCCGACGCCCAAGCCCAAATCCAAGGCTAAGACCAAGGGTATTGTGGCCACTCCAGCTCCGACTCCCGGCGCGGGTCCTTCAATGTCGCTGCGCACGCGTGCCGTGGCCGCTCCTCCAAGTCCTGAGGGGCCGGCGGTCTCTAGCCTCAAGCGCGGGCGATCCCCGGAAGGCTTAGCTCGGGTACCCACAGTACGTCTCCTTAGTCTTTTATTTCATATCACTTGTGCTTTTCTGACTCCATCTCCTTAGCCTGACCCCGTCGCCAAGGTCCCGGCCAAGAAGAGAGCCCGCGTCAAAGTGGTAAGTCCCTTCTTGCGTCCCATTTCTTTTAACGAACGGTATCCAGGAGGAGCCCGCACCCGAGTCCGACCACGACGACAAACGGGTCCGCGTCAAGCACATGCCCAACCGCCCTGCCGGTTCCGTCGTCCCCGACTACGACTACAAGACCAACAAGTCTTCGGTCGTCAACGCCTTGGCCAAGGCCCTCGATTCTGCTCTGGCCTTCAAAAACCGCATCTCCAGCGGTAAGTATTACCACTCATTCTTCTCCTTTAGTCCCAGGGCTCATAGTTCCCCTTTCAGCCGAGATCCAGGCCAACGACACCGGATTCAACGTTACCGCCGACGTTCCCACCGACAACGGTCTCCTCTACGTTATCCGCACCAAGCCCAAGAAGCCCACCGCGCGCTTCTTTTCTCATATCTCGCCCTTCTCCACCGCGCGCCAGATAAAATCAAAGGCCAAGAAGGAGGACATCGACAGGGAGCCCAAGTATATGCCCCTTCCCAAGATCCCTTCCGAGCCCGTTCTGGAGGTGGATTTGGCGGATGCCGGCTTGGTGAGTCCCACTGCGCCCTCCTTCTATTCTCATTTGCTAACATTTTCTTAGCCTCCTTCTTCTTGTGTCATGTGTATTTTGCGCAACGTCAGTTGCACCCGCATTGGCTTTGGCGCGTCTTGCGTCCAATGTCAGCTCGCCGAACCGAAGCTTTGCGACCACGCCAAATCCATCGAAGAGCTCATTATCTTCCACTCCGAGATTCCGCGCAACTACGCGATGGCGTCTGACGGTAAGTGTTTCTTTAGCCGTTAATTTTTCTTAGCCACTAAATTTTATTTTAGTCACTGAGGTGATCCTCTCCGAGTTCATTGCTTCGGCCAAGCGCGCCCAATCCGCGGGGATCCTCTACCGCGAGGCCTCCGACGACTTGCACGTCCGCTTCCGATGGTTCATCGCGCACGCCTTCAAGTGTATTCGACTCATGGGCTCCACCAAGTTCTTCCACCTTATAGGGCCAGATTAATACAATAACACCTGGCTACTGCCCAAGGGCTCATTACATTAAAGCTGGGGAGCCTATATGGGGGAGGGTGGGTGATCCCCGGACCGTTCGGGTCCGTCCCCCTTCCGAGCAGCATCACCCGGCACCCGTCGGCACCCGTCGGCATTCATGGGGGATCAGCCGCAGGCCCCGCGCATTAAAAATATTGCATTTGATTTGATTTCGGTGCATTTATTATGGATTTAAAAATCTATTGCGTCATCGATTCCGCGGACCGCCTGCCCGAAATAGCCGCCCGCCCAATAAAAGACGGAAATCCTCCGAAAACGGCCGCCCGCCATGAAAGACAGCCTATACACCTAGCCCCTGGTACCCGCAGGACCACAAAGCATCCCAACCACCAGAAAACGGCAGAAAAAGGAGGAAATCGTGCACTCCGAATAAAGCCGACATCGGGCAAAACAGAAAAAATCACAAAAAAAAGCGGCAGAAAAGGTGCAGAAGAGCGGGGTATGATGCCACCAGAGAAATAGAAAGAAGCAACAAGAAAACCGAGGAAAAGCGCCGTCGATTGACATCCAAAGCACCTAGGAACAAGATCGGGTAAACCGGACCGACAGCGCCCCGCCAAAAAACAAAAAAAAGAGGAAAACTGAAAGCAGAGCTACTCATTGTCTACCTCACCCCCCATTATCAGCTCTTCGTCACTCTCCACACCGCCCCGCTCCTCCGCCTCATCACCATCAACGTCGAGCGCATCATCGTCATCATCCTCCTCATCCTCGTCCCGCACACCGCCTGCCAAACCCCCTGTTGTCTCTGCGAGGGGATCTCGGATAGGCTCCCTCGCACGTTTCTTGCCCTTTGCAATCGCCGGCGCCGTTCTCGTTGTTTCCGCCCTTGCCGTGATGTCCCGGAACGGCTTCGCCTGCTTCGCAGCATAGGCGATGAGGCCCTGCGCGATGCTCTCCTCGATTTCCCCCACTTTCACCGCTTTCAATCTTTTCTCCCATTCCACCGCCTGGAATTCGAGGGAAATCGGCAGGCGCCAAAACTCCTCCTCCAACAATTGGACCTGCTCCTCCCATCTTCTCATTCGCGCATACGACTTCGCCCATTCGATCCGGAGGGCTGGAATCTCACTTAGTATCTCAAAAAGCTCAAAAGAAAAACGAAAACGCACCATCTTCAAGCCCCTCGTCCGAGCCTGACAGGCCCATCGTCGTCCAGATCCAGGATACCTCACGACGACTCTCCCCTGCAGTCCGTCCTGCACCCTTCCCGCGGTTGCCCTCCTCCTCCCCCTCCCCCTCCTCATCCTCGTCCTCCTCCCATTCCGCCACATCTTCCCCATGACTCAGCAGCTCATGGTATTTCCTCTTGCGCCTATCCAACGCCCGTTTGCGCTTCTCCTCCTTCAATGCCAAGTCGTCCGCGTCCTCCATACACCTGATGTCCGCCTTGCGCAATTTCCTCCACCCCACCTTCGACTCGTCCCCCACGACGGCCAGCATAGCATTCCAAGCTGCCTGGTACTTCTCAGAGTGAAGACGGATTTTGCTCTCATTTCGAGTTACAATGGTGCGCGCACGAGTATTTGCTCCCTGGTGCCGGGCGTGCAGTTTCTTGTAATTGAGAAATCGAGCTTTGATGTGAAGCTGATTCCTCAGCCGTACCAGCGATATGCGGCACTGCGCATCGCGCATCAACAGCTCCATCTCCAGCAGGCCGGCGCTGCAGCCCGTCTCCCGCTCCGCGTCCGAGAGCGCGGAAGGAAGAAAGAGCGGCTCATTCTCGGGGAGCTCCTCCGGCGGCGCGTCTCGACCCTCCAGCGCCACAATTGACGCGGGGGTGTAGGTTTGCTGCAGCTTCCGAAGGCGATCGAGACGCCGGATGAGCTTCGTTCGAAGAGCACCCATATCGGTCTGCTGCACGGTGCTCTGGGCCTTCTTGAGCTCTGCTTGAACTCGAATTCTTCGTCTGGGGTAATCCGCATCGTTAGCCAAACTAGCTGTCGGAGCGGAGCCAACGGATAGCACTTACTGCTCCTCTTCCACCTCCAGACACTCCGTAATGAAGGTCCCCGGGCTGACCTTGTGCTTCATCGCAACCCCCTTACGCGCGTCCGCCTCCTCCTCCTCCTGAAATTGACGGCGAACTTCGTGCTCAGTCAGCCCTATAAACCCATACTTAGTATGTCCCCCGAATATCAATAGTATACCACGAACCTTTCACCACCATTTCATAAGGGTTCTTCTTCTTCGGGTCATCCTCGTAGTCGTGAACCATCTTCTTCCAAACCGGCACCCGCTCCGTCTGCTGCTGCGAGAACGCCTCATACGCCTCTCGCTGCACTACGCGCTGCTCCCGGGCCTTGTCAAGCCTTCGACGCAGTGTGGACGCTGAGGAGCGACGTCGTTAAATCGTAAATGAAACCTTCGTTACACTCTAAAACACTCACCCAAACTAACCAGCTTCTGCCAGTTCCAGTGCGACCAGTGGTCGTCAATAGTATCGTGCCTCGCCCCGAGCCCCATGATCCTCGTACTGCTCGCGATGCCACCGATATTGGCCCATGGCCGCTCTATCCCTTCGCCGTCTGTCTGGCCGCTTCCGGGAATGAGATTCAAAGAGTAAAGGATGTTGCAGAGGACGGTATGGGCGTGGATGTGGAGCTTTGGAATCACGAACGCGATCATGGGGAGGATAAGAAAGCAGCGGACGAGCGCCGGCAGCAAGGCCATGCGCGCCATCAGCTCCTTCCACCACTGGCAGATAATATCGTAAGAGATTATCTTTCGCAGTAATGGGTCGTGGTGGCGTAGGATTGAGCCGAGGACGTAGTCCATATTCGCGTAGCTAATCGTAATCAGTCAGGCGCGATGAACCTTTGTAGTAAATTCACGCACCGTTCTCCCTTTTGGAGATCCCCGACCCCATTCGCCTGGATGAATTCATGGCGCGCACAGACGCCCATCCCCACCCCCGTCGTGCTGTACCCTCGCGAGAATTTAGTGTTGGCGTAGTCGAGGGCAGCCAGACCACTGCAAGTGCTCATCTAAGGCCACAGTTAATTTCACGGTGTTCGCTCATAGAAAAAAACAAGGAAAACTTTCCTCTTTCTGATCCGTCATCGTCAAGAGGTACTTGCGATACTCCACGTTCTCCGTCATATACGCCCAACCCGTTCCCAACCCCGGGTCCTTCAATTCGCTGGAGACCAAACCTCGTTTGAGTCGAAAACACGCATCCAAAGCCAAGAACAGAGTGTAGATAAACCTTGGGATTAGGTTTAGTACTCATAACATTTCCAGAGTCGTACACTACGTACCTGTCCTCCTTTGAAGCTTGTTCCCAATCCTTGGGAAGGTTAATGCCCGGGCGCGGGCACGCGGGGCACAATACCGCGAGCTCCCCCGGCTTAGTCGCCTCCACACCAGCGCTATCGTACGCGCACCCACCCCTCTTGAGCATCATCAGGTGCCGGTACTCGCGGCAAATCCTGATCAAGACCTGGTATCGGTCTACTCCCCTCGACCCGTCATTGCGCGTTAACTTCTCGAGGGTTTGGTAGTAGTCGTACATGGTGGTTTTTGCCTGCAGAGTTTGTACATGAAAATGATTGAGCGCGTTCAATGTCATGCACGTTTGGGGCCGCTTCTCCGACGCAGGGTACCACCCGCCTCGAAGTAGTTGGATATCGGGCGGACCAGCATCCGCTGACCGCTCGCAACCACAATAATCGACCGTGACTTCGTGGATACCATTCTCTTCCAAAACAATGAAGTCGGTATGGGCGGGCGTCGGACTATCGCAAGGCTCGCCTGGCGGATGGCCAAATTGGACGTGTAAGCCTAAGGCCTTGAGGGATGTCGGTACAAAATGGACCCCCGTCCACGCCTGCGCCGCATATGATGATTAGCTCAACAAAGCAGAAAGAAAGAAAAAGGAGACTCGCCTCGATCACATGCAACGGATTTTCCAGATGTCGTTGCACGCAGCACTCGCGACACCACAGCAAGTCTCCCCTGCATTGTTTACACCGGTAAGCTGGATGAGCCCCCTCTGCCCTTTTGCAGCCTGGACACAAAGTTTCGCTCGCGTCGCCGCAGCCATCACGCCGCAAGAGCTCCAAAAGATAACGCGTCCGCAGACGCGCCTTCCAATCATACAGAGTAGAATCCTGAGTTTCTATAAGTTTGGGTTGCGGTGAGGAAGATGTAACGGACCGAGAAAATGCCTCTTTTCTTGGGGGAGGGTAGTTGGAGTGACGGCGGTGAGTCGTCCTCAGGATCTCGCCACATTTCATATCGGTCGTCTGCGTCCGGTTCAACATCCGGTCGGACGGCTGCTCTCCTATCAACAACTTTGCTTGAGCCAGCGCTGCGTGCTAATTTGATTGGGGACGGAGGTGCGATTGGGACAACAGAACGGAGTACGCGTCTGCCATCGCCCGAAGTTCGGTCGATGAAAGTATTAATTGGGCGGTCTATATCTGTACCCGGCAAGAATTCGGTGGGGTCAAATGAGTGTGAAGAAACAGCGACGTTGGCAGCGGCTCCTTCGTTGCCGTTGGTACGCCGCCGTTTTGCCTGGCGTGCGCTCCGTGCCGGGGCAGACATGGAAGAGGTCGATTGAGTGCGCCGGTCGCAGAAGGTGTTGTCGACGTTGATTTGGTCGCCAGCAGATCAACAAAAGAATGGGATAGGCGCCCAAAGCGCCTATCCCAAACCAGTAATCCTCCTGGCCACCTTCGGCTATTTTCAATCAGACGGTATAAAAAGGACATCTAGCCTCTTCCTTCTCCCTTAGCTCAATCTCTTCGGACTCTACGTTCTTCAACAGCGCGCAGTTATGGCGGGTGAGTCGTTCATACTAAGCATTCCCTCAACGGCGGGGCACAACGCATCGAAGACGCGTCCTCGACGCGTCTTCGACGCGTTATCCATTCTATTAAATTCGCTTTTTTGTTGATGTTGCGGCCACTTGGCCTTCGAAGACTTTGCTTGCCCATAAACCGCCTACTACGTGGTGCCGACCCTGGAAATGCCGAAAAGCGCGTTTATGGGCTGCTGTCTTCTTGGCCGATAACCGACGTTCCCTTTTCTCTTTGGATTGATCGCTTGAGCCCGTACTCACTCGTTATTCTTCACTAGGTCGCACCCTCCGCAGTGGCAAGTTCTTCAGTCCTTTTGTGTTGGACGATGCTATCATTGTGCCAAGCGTCCGCATTGGGGATTTGATCGCACGTCATGCGGTCGGGCCACAGGACTCAGACAGCGACGACGAAGGTGGAGTGGAAGACGACGATGGATCACCAGCCGGCGACGACGACGACACCAAACCTTGTCCCACCCACCCTCTTCCCACTCCTCCACCCACTTGCGTCCCTTCAAAAGCCCGTTTCAGCAAAGGCGACACTCCGCTTCTTGCCGCTGCGCGCCTCCACTGGAAAACCCAAATTTCGCAACCACCGCACGCTGCCGAAGGCAGTAGTACCAGCAGCGCCCCCAAAAAATCCAAGCGCGAGCGCAAGGTCGATCGGCACCGCGCCGCTCGTGCAGCAAAGCGCGAAGCTCTCCGCGAGGTTCCTGGTGCCCCCAAGGCCCCCAAGGCCCTGGTCCTTCTTCGAGCTCGCGAGGCGTCTCCCTTCGCCATCGATTTCAGTCTTGCCACCGGCTGTCATTCCGTAGCATCGACCGGATGGATGGGATTGCGCTCACCGCCCGCCCTGCCTTTTGAGCCCGAGAATCGCGCTTACGGCCTCGAAGAAGCGAAGGCAATACCAGGAATGACTCTCTGCGACTTCACAGGGTGCGTCGCTCGTTCACTGTTTGCTCTCCTCCCTTGCGCTAACACTGCCCCTGCAGGAAAACTGGCCCCATAGTCGACGCTGACCGCCACGTCATCGGGGTGTACGACGCAGGTCCTCGAGACCCCAAGTGGGCAGCAGATGTAGTCGCGCCCGCTACCGCTCTCATGGAGGAAGCTGCCGCCGGTATCTACGAGCATGTCTTCTCCGGCGTTTACTACGGCACGCGCAAGCAGGAGAAGAAGCGACGCAAGAACGGCGGCGTGCCCACCCCCTTGGACGCCAAGATGCCCCGCCGCGGGGACTTCAATTCCAAAACCATCGGCAACTCCATGGGCGGGGGACAAGAGGCCCCAAGCCCTTTCTTCCACATCGTCCTCAACCGGATTGTGCTTGCGGGGTTACTTGCAACCCAACCCTTCCAACGTCTCGCGGGTCACACAAACAGTGCGTTCTTCCTGCGTTATTCGCCTGTGAATCCCTTACTCACTGTACCCAGCCATCTTCCAGGCTTACGCCCCCGATCTCCATCGCTATTACGGGACCACCCTCGAACGCCTGCACACCTGGAACAAAAAACTGAAGCGCAACTTCCTCTCCACCATCTCCGTCTTCGCTGCGGCCACCTTCAACTTTGGGCCGGCAACCGTTACCCTCCCTCATCTGGATTTTGCCAATCTCGCCTGGGGATGGTGCGCCATAACCGCCTTTGGACATTTCGACCCCGACAGAGGCGGGCACCTCATCCTCTGGGATCTAATGCTCATCATCAGATTCCCTCCGGGCGCAACCATCTTCCTCCCCTCGGCACTACTCCGGCATTCGAACGTTGCCATCCAGCAAGGGGAGAAGCGATACTCCTTCACTCAATTCACTTCGGCGGGGATCTTCCGTTTCGTCGAGAACGGCTTTCGCAGTGATCGTGAAGTCAACGAGGGCTCCTTGTCAGGCGGAGGAGAAGGCGGCGCGGGTCAAGACTAGGATCGATCGGTGGGCGGAGGGGCTGAAGATGTACAAGACGTGGGATCGCGCCTTTGAGTAAATGGACAATTGGACGCTATTTCAAAACCTTTAGTTAGATAAATGTACTTTTAAACTGCTATAGCAATACTCTTTACTCTCTTCTTTGCCTGTGAGGCACTGCGCCCCGCATTCTTTGTGCAACAAACAAAAAAACCTGAATAACTTGTGAAGTGAGCCACGGTGGGTAGCGTATCACGAACTTGTTATCAAGATATCACGAACTGGCTACGCCTACCTTTTGGCCGACTACGACAACACCAAAAGCACTTTTAAAAATCTGAGTTGAGAGAAGGGTTTATAGAGTGCTTAAGCATCTCTGGGTAATTTTCCATATTTTTAGTGAAAATGTGCCCATATAATTTATCTCGTCGAAGATCAAGCTTGAAATGGAGTCTGATCACCGCTGAAACTCAGACTTCGACCACTACGATGCCCGCTCAACCATCCTCAAAACTCAAGAAAGCGGTCCCAAACCCTTCGTGAGTCTCCCTACGACTATTCCACCACTTGGACGACTCCGAATGAACCCCTGGCAGCCCCAATACCCCGTCTAAGGCCACCAAACCCAAGATTCGATCGGCCGCAACAATGGCCGCCCGACGTCAAGCTTCTGCTCGCTATAGGAACAAGTTGGTCTTGAGATACTCCTCCCCCCAAACCTGCTCAGGTTGTCGACAGTAATCTGGAGGAAGAGCGAGAGAAGGCGCGAAATAGGATGGCACGGTGAGCTGACATTTTGGATGTTTGCTATCGAATTACTGGGTTAACAAGACTTTGAAGGCTACGTGAAAAAGTTAGCAACGACAAAAAGCATGCCGAGGAGGCCCGTGCTCGCGCTAGGGCTGCCAGTCGTACATATCGAGAGAGGTGCGTTGCTTTCCTGATGGAAATTCGTGATCTCATGATCAGCGAAGGCACGCCAGTGCCCTCGCCCACCGCCAGCGCATTATTCGCATGGAGTGCGTCGCTGCTCTTATACATACTAACTGTTGACCTGTTCGGATGATAGAGCATATGGCAAGAAATACGGCCATCGCCTGCTCGGCGCCAGCAGTTGGAAGCTCGCCGTGCCGAGGCTCAAGAACGCACGGATTTTGCACGATACGAGGCGGAGTATCAGATGCGTCTACAACAACAGCATAGCGGGACCTCAACGTAGACGATTTCAATACAATTATTTTGCTTCTTTCAATTCACTCTTCGCTGAGAATCGCAAAAAAAAGACTTGATTGACATACGACGATGTGAGCTAAACTAGGACCTCAAAATTTCAGCCGCCTCCTCCGCATATTTCTGCTTGCTCCGCCACAACGCCCTTCTATCCCTGGCCTTGTTCAGGTACGACTGGTGTTTATCGCGCGACTTCAGATCCGCCACCGTTTTTTTGAGGATATGTGCTGACGCGGACACCTTGATGGTAAGGAGGTCGATCTGGTACTGCGCGTCTTGAACCTCGATATCGCGCAATCCGGCCTCTAGCTCAGCAAGGCCGGGAACGCAGGAATTGTTCCTCTGCTGCCTGTCCAAGAGCTCAGACGGCAGAAAGAGGGCGACGTTTTCGCCTTCGTGGTAGTCGTAGAAAATGCGACGAACGTCCCATGGAAGGAGGGATTCGAGCTGGGGCATGTAAAATTGCTGCAGGTGACGGAACTCTACGAGGCTGTTCCTCTATCGCAACGCGCGCATTGTGGAGCCGGACGTAGAGGTGTGGCTCGGGGTCAGGGTGAACCCTGTACCTATATTTGAGAAGACGCCTACTAAAAGGTCAGAAAAGAAAAAAGAAGATATGAGCACGCACTGCTGCTGCTGGATTTCCAATCCCATCCGGAGGAAACTCTCAGCGGTATTAATTGTAACCTCCGTCGCCGCCTTCCGCTTCGGCGCCGTTGTAGACTCTACGCTCGGTTGGTCGGGGACAGGGACCGAATGGGAGTATGATCATGGCATTTTTCGCAAGGTTGGTTTGATCGTCCGAATGGTTACTCAAGAAAACAGCAATTATTACCTCCTGTTTTATTTGTGGAGCATGTAAATAAACTCACCAGTGGCAGGCACAATCGTAGTCCAAAGACACAAGTCCTTCAAAGTTGGCGAGTGCGTCGTTGAGGCTTTCGTACCTCTCGCCTGGGTGGAGAGTGGCCATTTTGGGTAAGTCACAGCGTGACACCGTTATCCTCATCCTCATGCCGCCTCCCGGTCGTCTCCGCTGTGTTCCCCCGTACCGGCCAGAGAGGGGCGATGAGGACGTCGAACGAGTTCTTGAGAAACACGGCAGGATCTACGTCGTCGGCCGCGGGCGGACTGTGGGGATTTTTACCAGTGAGTGCGTACTAATTTCTCTTGCTAATTGCTCTCCTTGTTATTGGGAACCTATCTTGACTGATGCAATGCAGGGCTCGCGCACGGAGGCAGGTGGAAGGTGTATCTAACGGCCACTGGCGCAAGGCAAAGTCCTGGGACCAAGCGACTGACAATCTGGGGCGAGGAGTGCGACGTATTCCATGAGGGCGGATGCCCGAGCCACCACGTTCCCGCAGCGCGCAATTCCAAGATCACCCTCAACGCCGAGGACTCGCCACTGTCGCGACGCCGCGACGCACAGCTCCAAGCCAGACGACGCCGCGACGACGTACACTACGACGCGGGTTTCTGAGGGGCAAGCATATTCCATGCCGGGCTTCACTGCGTCCTCGGCGACGCCCCGCGCATTCCCTGTGGCTGCTACGCGCGCATTCCCTGCTGCTTCTTCTACGCCTCCTCCCAAAATTTCAGCCTCAGCGTTCACTGCAACGCGACGCGCATTGCCTACCCTCCGGGCCTTCCTCTCCACAAAAAACCTCGGCCTCTCAATCGACACGTTCTTCCCCCGCCCGCGCGTCCCCCAGTAAACCTGCAACTCACACACCACAGAGTCCCCTCTCCAACATGGATGCTGTTGAAGCCTTTTCGAGAATGGGGATCTCTGAGCCGATCGTGTATGAAAGCCCTCCAAAGCAGTGGGTTATCAAGGGCGTCAACATCTTCTTTGCACAGAGGTAAACCGTTCCCATGACCTTTCTGCCGCGATCACTCATGCGCTTTGAACAGGGAGGAGGCCGTCAATTATATTCTCACCCACCAGCTTCAGATGCCGTCGGGTATGGTTGGGTCGAGGAACATCCGCAAGCTATGTGCCTTCGCGCGCGGGCAGAAGTATGTGGCGGGGCCCTTGGACTGGGAAGATACCAACGATGAATAGTAAAAATACAGCGACGGTGAGTTTTTCTTGGGACAATG
This sequence comes from Mycena alexandri, assembly GCA_029233265.1. Lineage (NCBI taxonomy): Eukaryota > Fungi > Basidiomycota > Agaricomycetes > Agaricales > Mycenaceae > Mycena > Mycena alexandri. The sequence continues at coordinate 72,476 of JARJCM010000413.1, forward strand.
TTTCTACTTGCTTCATACTTGCTATACACTATGCTTTCTCGTGTCGTTTCGTCTCATGCACAGGCAAAATAAATTTGAATTCGAGTTTGATTTACAACATCTACCAAGCATGTAGAACGGAGAGGTCGGATGCGGAACAGACAGGGCAGCATATAGCGCGAAGGTGCTCAAGTTTGCGCTGGTGCTCCTCTCCTGCACGGCGCTCGATTCGCTCGCGGCGGCGGCGTTCGCGGCAAAGCCTTTTAAGGTAGTTTTGAGCTCTCGCATGGCGCTTCATGGCCTGCTGAATTTTGGGAAGCAACTGGTCTCGGACAAATTGGCGAAGAACTAAAGTGGATGGACTTCAACAATGGATTGAGAAAGGTTAGAGAATATTTACCGCCAATGGCTCTAATTTTGTCCCATTCCCAAGCATCTTGTTGGGTCAGGAGGCGGAGCGTCTGGGCTTCTTCGAGTAGCGAGGCAACGCGGCGGGCAACAATGCTATGAGGGTCAAAAATCTCCAAGTTTACTTGTGTGGCCGTGCGTGGTGTGAATAACGGGGCACTTATTTGTGTCTGTATATCACGAACTTCTGTTGTTTATCACGCACTTTTTGCCTATCACGCACTTGCTCTTCGCACCATGGCCAAAGAATCCACCAAAGAATCCACCAAAAAAACCACCAAAACGAAGAAACGCGGTGTCATGAGCGACTTTGTCGGGAAACGCGCTGAATTTCTCGAAGGATTCGAAAAGGATTATATAAACGCGTCTCACAATAAAACCACGCCAGCCCTGTGGCGAGAGATATTTCCGCGGTACTGGGCGAAATTCCCTTGGACCCTACCGCTGTCCCAAGACCCGCCCGAGACGATCGACGTGGAGGGTAGTCTTGATGTCGAAAACGCGGTCGCGAAGGAGTTGACCGAGGAAGAGAAGGTGGAGAAGGAACGTGTGCGCACCGAAAAGGACCAAGTTATGAAAACTACAGAAAAGGTCGGTCCTTTAACGCGTTCGTATGGTGTATAGCCTCGGTCTAACTGTTTGTCTTGCTGCTAGAAAATCAAGGCTTGGTTTAATTATCGCCGAAACGTGCTAGGCCTTGCCGGGAATCCATGGACGGCTTTCTTGAAGCAACTGCGGCGCCCCGAAGGCCCCCCGCCGAGGCGCATCACCGACCATCAGTTTTATCTGCAACACCCAGACTTCAAGGACAAAGTCCTCCGCGAGTACGACGAAAGATACCCGGATACCGAGAAGAAGTTCCGCCTCTCGGTGCAATGCAAAGTCGCCCGAGATCTACTCCTGCAGGAGGATAACGCGACTCAGCTGCTCATTCGCGAGGCCGCTAGCGCCGAGCACGCGGCCCTGCTAGCCGCACACGAGAACGCACTGACCGGGGTTCCTTCTGCTGACCCAAAGGACCAAGCGCTGTAAGTGACGATTATATCTTGTTATGCTTCTACCTTTACTAACTTCGCCTTCAGAGCCCGGGAGCGATTTTCGGCCGTCGTGACCCCGCTTCTCGGCGCGATTGCAGAGTTTACTGGATATTCACTTTCATTGTTGGCTGGGCGCGTCGAGACGTCGGGACCGAAGGACGAGGTGGTGGTAGTCGGGTAAGATTCCTTGTTGCCTTGATCGGAGTATTGTTATTGACTGCAAGGGCAGACTTCACGCCGGGAAGACTTTGAAGGGGGAGTCGTTCGACAGCTGGGACCCCAAGGTGTACAAATCTGCCTTAAACCAATATTCACGCTTTCTTTGGGCGGCACGTAAGTCATGTTTCCTTTGCCTTTCTTGTGATAACGAAACTAATGAGGTCCCTGCAGATGAGAGTTACCACCAGCCCGACATCACGACAGATGATACCCCCGTGCCCGTCCCCATGCCCGATAACCCAGTGTCGAGCACCGCCGCCGCCCCAATCACAACCACCAAGGCTGTGCAGACTCCCATCGGGGAGACGCTTCTAAAGATGCCGGTGGTGGAAGAGGACGGGGAGGGGGATGATGGCGAGGGGGATGACGGGAGGGGGATGACGGGGAGGGGGATGATGGGGAGGGGGATGATGGCGATGAGGAATCGCACGGCGAGGGCGACGAGGAGCCCCAGCCCCATCGCCCCTCGACACCGGTGGAAGACATCTTCAAACAAGCCGGTGTGCCCATCTTCTCCCCTCTCCGTCGCAAGACGATCGCGGAGGCGCCCACACACGAGGCGCTGGTGGCGCGCGTTGGTCGTTTCACGCGAATGTCGGAGCACGAACTCACCCGGGAGAACAACATCGCGAAACATGGAGAGATGCTGAAGGAGCTCGGACTCGACAAGTCCTTCAACGAACTGTTGGGGCTGGGGAAAAAGCAGAAGGGCGGGAAGCGGAAGTCGGGGGATGCCGGCGGTCGGAAGACGAAGCGAGCGAAGGGAGGGGACGACGAGGACTTCGATGAGGAGGAAGGCGGCGATGTCGACGGCGAGGAGCAGGCGGAGGAGGAGGTTGTGAAGCCAGCGGAGGTGCGTCCCAAGCGCGGGAAAGTAGCGGCAAAGGAAAAGGGGAAAGTTACGGCGGGGGCACCGGCATCAAAGGAATGGGCCGTCAAGGCGAAGGACACGTTGGAGGAGGAAGAACTGGGGCCCCAGTGGGGAACGCTGGTCGGGTTGTGGTGGGCGCGGGAGGAAGCGAAGGGATTTGTATCCCCGGTAAGTGATAATATGGCCCGATCGGGGTTATCCGCTGACGAAACGTCAATAGAGACAAGGGCATTCGGCAAAGAAACGCCCCGACGAGGTGCACGCCTGGGTCTCGAGGGCGAGGAACACCATCCCCGCGATCACAAACCTTGAGAGCTTCATCAAGGCCTTCAAGAGCTGGTGGGTCGATATCAATCCACCATGGCGCAAGACGAGCCTACCGATGGTGAAGAACGCCGGCGGTCCGTGGACGAGCATGGACATTCCAGGGCCGAACGGGTTCCTGAATGTGCTGATGTGCTTGAAGTGGTGGAGGGGGGCGATGGATGAGGAGTCGGAGGAGTGGAAGGAAGCCCTTGAGGACGTCAAATGGGTCCTCGAGTCCATGAACAGGTATGTCTTAATCTTTCACCTCTCCTTCCACACTGACTTTCCTCTTCCTTGGCAGGGAATCGGGTTGTCTCGAGCATTGCGGCAGCCGACGCTCACCCGGAGCTCGATGATGACAGTCCCGTCGACCCCACTCGCCCTCGTCCTCGGGCGGCGTTCAAGGGTGCGGCCGCCGCGGCAAGAACTACCCCCATCGACAGCGGTACCCCCGTCAAGCAGTGCTACCCCCATCGACAGCGGTACCCCGTCAAGCAGCGCTACCCCCATCGACAGCGGTACCCCGTCAAGCAACGCGCCAATGCCCGCGGCAATCGCGCTCGGGAACCCGATCCCTGCTGCGGGTTCTGTACCTGCCGCACCCGCCACACCCGCCGCTGCCCAGCCCGCCGCTGCCCAACCCGCCGCTGCCCAGCCGCCCGCGCCATTTCCCACAGCCGTCAACCCGATCCCTGCCGCACCCGCCGCCGCCCAGCCGCCCGTGCCCTTTCACGGAGCCGTCAACTCCATGGGCGGGACCAGTACAACCCCTGCCGCTACGATGGCGCCAAGTACCGCGCCCGTACCAGCTACCGCGCCGGCGCCCGCGGGAGCGCCCCTGCTCGCCCCGGAGTCCCGGCCCGGAACGACCGGAGGGAGCAGAAACGGTGCTGGGGATGGTATGGACGTCGACGAGGAATTCGGACTATCGCAGGAGGAGTTGTACGAGATGATGATGGATCCAGAGGCAAACGAGGAGGAGGTGGACGAAATTACGGAGGATTAAGGGGGCGGATAAAATATTCGAGAGCAGCGGCAGGGGCGGGATTACAGCATTGGGGCTGAGGCAGAGTAGGGAGGACATGGGGGGGGTAGTATACCATCGCGTAGCGCCGCCAAAACGGCCGCCAAAGGAGCGAAAATTCAAATTTTCGCCCCGGCCTATTTCTTGCTTGTAGTCACGTGGGCGCGCTAGGCCCAAATAAATAAAATCGCTTTTCTAATTGATTTCCTCAGCTTTATTTCAAACTCCGACGGCCTCCAGAGCCGCCATCATTGCCGCCGGGAGCCCCGTAGCGGGCTTATATAACATGGTGTGGCTGTACGACAATTCCCCAGTTTTAATGTAATAGACCCTTGGGCAATGGCCACCTGTTATTGTATTATCCTGACCATATGAGCTGGTTGACAAAGAAGTGGGCGTACTCGCCGATCGAGTTGAGCAGCCGGATGAGGTTGGCGTCGGCATTGCGGCGGGCGTCGTTGTACTCCGAAATCTGCCGCTGCTGGTCCTTCCATACCAGCGGGACGTTGGTGCGGTATCGCGCCTGCTTCTCCTCGTATTCCTTCAGCTCCGCCTGGTATTTCGACGTCCACTCCGCCCGCAGCTTCGCCTCGGTCTTGTCGTGCAATTCCCGGACCCCCGCGTTGCGCCCTGTACACCTCTTCCATTTCCTCGGACGTGTGCGAATCCTTGAAGGCGGATTCGGGGATAACGGGAGCGGGCGTCGGGACGTACGGGCGCTGGACCGGTGGCTTGAGGCTCGCCATGGTATAGACGGGATGTGCCGGGTCGTCGGGGAGAGGCGTCAGGTTGATGAGGTACGGGCGCTGGTACCGAAGGACGTAGAGCGCGAGGTACGCTTCCGAGTACTCGTCGACCATCCGTTGGGGGTGCTCGTCAAACCCCGCGCACCACTTAGCAGCGGCGCTGGACCGCCAGGCCTTGGTGGGGAATAGGGCAGGATCGGCATTTTCCAGGCGGGGGCGTTTCTCCAACGGGGGGTACCTCTGTTCCAGCACAGCGAGGTCGACTCACGGGACGACGAGCCAGCGGCTGACGGTGGGCTTGGCGAAGCGAGCGCCCGGTGGAAGCTGGTCGACCAGCCCCAAGTAATCCGGCAGCTCGTACTCGGCGAGGTCGATCGCACCCTCGGGAACAGGCGTCCCCTCGTCAGCATCCCCGTGGTCAGAGACTTCGCTCCGAACAGGGGGAGAGCTGCGGGAAGGCTTGGCCGACACAGACGACCTCGCCCCGAGTGGCGCGTCGTCGCCCGACGACTCGGACCCGGAATCGGACAGCACCTCCACAGGCGGGTCGAGCTTGAGGCGTTTCGGCGCTGGGGCGGATGTACTCACGCTAAGGGAACGGCGGCGGCGCTGGGCCTGCGAAGAATTGGCGGGAATACCTGGCGGGTTCTTGGAACGCTCAGCATACCGCGCTAACGACAGCCGGGAAAAGACTTACGGGATTTTTCTTGCTCTTGGGACGAGCCTTGGGCGCCGACGCCTTCTTGCCAGAAATCGAGGACAAGGTGTTGGGGTCTGGCATGTCGTCCTCGGGCGACGACTCCACGGCGGCGTAGCCACGCTTCTTGGGTATTGGTGCCACGGGCTCGTAATCGTCGTCGTCGCGACGATTACGAACTGTCGGCGCGGGGACGTCGCTGTCCGGGGAGAAACGAATAATGGAGGACGAGGACGCGGCGGTTCTGCGAAACAACGGCGGTTAGCTGTCGCGCCAAAACCCGCTACGTCGTCGGCCGTTCGTGCCACTCACGATTTGCGCGGCTTGGGCCTGCTTTGGGCCTTCGACGTGGCCCCCGTCGAGCTCTTGGTCGCCGCCGCTTGCCGGGTAATGCGCTTGTTGTCGGCCATCGAGAAGGG
>JARJCM010000414.1:0-77879 GCA_029233265.1 Mycena alexandri
TACAAGTCGTCGATCCGCCAAGTGTGACAAAACAAAAAATATGCATTGTACAATAACAAGTTGGCCTAACGATACTGGTTGTAGTAGAAGGGAGCTGTTGGGTAATAGATTGTAGGCGGCCGAGATGGACCTGCCGTCGCATAACAAACGGGCGTCATGGAGGCGTAGGGTGCGGGCGCAGGGGAGTTGGAATAATAATGTGTGTATTCAAGTCCAGATGTGGCGGCGTGCTGGTGTGGGTTTGGGGCAGAAGGTGCTGTAGTAGGGACGGTCGGAATGGGAGGTGACACCTTGACTTTCTTCGCATTAACTTTCTTCACTAAGCTCCCGCTGCTTGCGCCACCACCATAGGCAGGATCCCCGACACGCGCGCGCTTCATCTTGACCCCAGGCATCATCGTCTCCCTCGCAGTCGCGGGCTTGACAACCGGCGCAAGATGCTTGGCCGCGGGAAGTACTGAGTTGTCGTCTGTAACAAGCAGCATGGCATCCACCGCCGCCTCGAGTTCGGCCAAGGACGGAGTCGCCATGGTCTTGCGAGGTTTACGCAGACGAGCAGCAAGACGCTCCATCTTCTCCGCTACCGCGGTCATAACGCTCTTCGGGTTGGGTGGGACCGCAGTAGTCTGGATGGGGATAGCAACGGAGTTCGTGGTGATAGGAGGCTCGTCTTGCAGCAGTGATAAGCTCGGGACACTGGGGCTGTTGTGGGGAAGGGAGATGTTATCCAAGTCACCGTCACCGCCAAATAATTTCTGCACCGCACAGATATGCTTGCAGTACAAGATGAGCGGATAGTCGAGGCAGTTGTGGCAGGTGTAAGTTTCGAGATCAACTTCATATACTTTTGATGGATCCGACTTTGACGGCACAAGATACTTGCTTCCGTCGAGGTGCTGGTAAAAAAGGTAAGTCTCGATGAATACAAAGCCTAAGAGGGAACACTGCCGCACCAGGATATCCTCCTTGACGTACACTTTGCTACGCTGAGCGATGTCGATCCGTTTTTTCACCTCGATATCAACTCCTTCAAAGCCCAGGGCCTGGCGGCGTTGTTTGAGAGCATAATATGGGAGCACATCAGCTAACAGCGTGCTAATGAGGTGGTCGAGGCGACGATTCCTCTTCCCGTGCAAGAATTTTCCCTTAAGGACATGATGCCATCTGAAAAACATTCAGTCGGGAGTTGGCGTCGAAGGGCCGATACGTACGCTTCGATAAGCATATTGGTATCACAAGCTTGAAAAATTGTCCTGTCCTTCCGATATACAGCCGACCACATTCTGACGACACGTTCGGACATCCAAGTGGTATTGAGGTACTTGACGAACTCTGGGGGCCCAATCCGCCGTATCTTGGTCCATGTCGCGCTAAACTCCGCCGGGTCTGTCATCCGGATCCATTTCTTCGATAAGTCCCACAGCTCCGGATGGTCGTCGATGCGAAGGTGCTTTTGCCATGCGTGCAGGCAGTGCCACCAACATAATAACAGCAATATGAAGCTTTCCCAATACTCTTGGAGTACGGCATTGAGTTGTGCCCAGTCAAAGTCCGACATGATGTTCCGGGGAATGATAGTTGGGTTACGCGCGCGGACCAGCCGCAGAAAATAGGCGATTGTTGCCTGAGTACCGCTGGATGCGAGCATGAATGCCACAGGAATGCCTAACGCTCGTCGTTGAGAAGGTCAAGGACGATGAGGAGAACACGAGGAGAACATACCGTGCGCCCACTTATCCCGCACTACCAGCGTCGTGAGATTGAGGTTCTCGTACATTGTGGTATTGTGGGTGGCGTCGATGCACATCAGCTCGTTTCCGTGTTTCTCGAACTTGTTTTGCTGCCATTTGGTTTGGATCATTAGCGTGAAGACACCAGGATCGAGACCGGATCCGGGAGGCGGTGGATCCGTCTTTGACTTGAATCCCAGGAGGGAGCCCTTTGTGTGCATGTTATTGACCCATTGAAGTGTCGAAAGCCCGTCGTCCGGGTGTAAGCGAACACTCTCGGCCTCAATCTCCTTCTCAATCCGTCTGATGTCCCCCAATTGAATGAACTCGGCCCGGCTTGCGACATTACTTTCATCGAGGTCGTCAAACAGATTGTCGTTGTCGTACACGCCACGGTGAAGGAGGTGGAGCTGAAAATATCTTAGCAGCTATCAAAACGAGGGGATTATTCACAACGTACAATGTGATCCGGCGAGACCTTCATGCGCAAAAGGCCAGCGATGTATTCCCGAGTCTCCTTAGAAATCGACGTGAAGCGTAGGTTCGCATTGCCGAGTTCGTGGTTATGCTGGTCTTTGTAGTTTCCTAATACCGTAGCGATCCCAGGGTACTGCTTGACGTTGAGGGTGCAGTCACAGCCGGTTCGCCGGGTTTCGCACTTTCGATGCCATTCTGAGTGTAGCTTTGTGTAAGATTTCTGCCCGCCAGTTGCCCCTCTGGAGCAGGCGTATCGAAGTTGACGGTCGAATACGGGAGCATTAGAGTACGTCTTGACGAGGCGGAATTGGATGACCCGGGAATTTTGTTCTTCTTGAAACCACTCGTCGAATTCCTTGAACGACTCCCAGCGCTTATTGTATTTACCAGAGGCCAGGTCGTAGGGGAAGGATCCCTGAGCGTGTTTTGGTGGCGCCGGGTCTTCGTACGCGCGAAATGTGAACGTTTGGGAAGAGTTTGGCGGGACTGTGGTCGGGGGAGAATCTTGCGGGGCACGGTCCAGGCGAAATCGGCCAAAGAATCCAGACATATTGAGCAAGTTTTAGAGCGAGCGGGCGCGTTCGACGCAAGAGGGAGCGAGTCGAGTGAGTCGAGGTGACGAACAAGACCAAGAAAGGAAGTGTCACGCTTGTGACATCGTTCGTGAATTCCAATGAATTCCAAGAACTCGTGTACTTTGGCGTTGGCTTGGGCATATCGGTCGAAGGAATGATTCACAGATTGTATTCAGATAATTCTACACATGACGTACTACTTGGTATCGGGAGTTAAAAGAGAATATAGGAATTATTACTATTGGGACCATCGAGAGACGAAGGGAACGTGAACGGAGCCATATCACAGGATACTAAACGGAAATTCGGATGACGTCCCAGGCGATGCAAGGGGTTGCAATAAAGATGCCGGCCGCGCGCGCTTGGGAGGAGGTGTGAGCCGCTCCTGCTTGATGATGCGCTCCCTCGCGCGGTCAAGTGGCTTGTAGTTGAGCTTGTAGTTGAGGCTGGTCGGCGCGTCTTCGTCGGAAGACGAGATATCGATGATGTCTCCGGAGGGCGCGCGCTGCCGTTTGTGGTCCTTGTCGATGATCCGCACCGAGGGTGAGCACTGGCGCTGGCGAGTACGGGGGACCTGAGGCAGGAGGAGCGGGGTCTGCGCGTGCTGCCCAGAGACGGGGGATGTAGCTCGCCTCGTCGCCGCCAATAACACCTTTGACACGGATGAGCACGAGACCGCAGGAAACGTCGTGCGCATAGTTCGCCTTGACGTCCATCCACGTCGAGAAGCCGGCAGAGTAACATTGATACGGCCTGTCGCCGCTGCGGGTCCAATATGGCCAGGTGGGAATATCCTGGATGGACGTCACGTTGGCAGGCTCGCCATCCTCCAGCCACTCGATAATGGTCAAAGTACGCTTGAACGTGTTGCCGAGGGAGGCGGATGAGGTTGTGGTGGGAGCAGGTGATGACGCGGAAGAGACGGAATACAAGAGCGCCAGCTGGTAGTCGCGTTCCTCTTGCGAGAGAATCGGAGACGAGATGGATGACATAAAGGCTAGTTCCTCGGCTTCAAGGCGCTGAGCGTCACGACGGGTTTCTGCCGATACGCGTTCTACAAATCGAGGCACAGAGCTTGAATATTCCTTAGCGGAGCGAGCTAGTTGAGTGAGGGGCGAGATGTCGCGGTGGTGCTGTGGCAGAGTGCGAGGAGATGTCGTAAATGCAGACGTGGATGCAGACAGTGTAGCGGACTGGTGTACGGGACAATTACCGCGGGTGTCACAGTGTAATTTGCACATGCGATTGGCGCAGTGGCGATGAATACGGGTATTGCCACAACGAATATCTGCGCATTGGCGCGCGGGTTTGGCAGGAGCGGAGACGGAGGATGTGGGGAGGGAGTCGCCTATAGGTAGAACAGCGGTGGCGAGCATGCCAGGCCTGATACCCTTTGGGAAATAGTACACGTAGGCTTTCGAGTCTTGGTGATGAGTATAACACTGTAGGAATATGTTAGAAGATATTTTGATATGCGGGAGACAGGTCGACTCACGTTTAAGAGGAACTGTCCCTCATGGCGGCCGGAGGTCTCGAACTTCAGCTTCAGCGCTCGGCCACAGAACGCCTTTGGACATTTGAAGGAACGGGCATTGATATCGGGCATCGGCGAGGTTGGCGGGGCGAGTTCTGGAGCTTGGCGGCGTGGCATAGCAGCAGCAGGATGGTGGGAGCGGACAAGAGCGGGGTTGTATGCCTGTGTTGTTTCTGGGCGTTGTTGGCCGCGGGCCGAATTCACGGAACATAATGCGATGCTGTGCTGCCGAAAATGAATCCCAGATCGGGAATTGTGATCGCGGAGGAAAGTCAAGAGTGGTAAATAAGCAAGATAAGAAAAAATTCGGCAACATGCGCATCACGGGAACAGTCAACTGCCAATGCAGTCACGTTTTCGTGCTATCCTGTGTTGACCTCTATCATGGCGAAAGGTATGTGATCTGGATTCTCGACTTCGCAAATGCAAATGACATGAGGTTACGTTGATAAGCCGTGAAAATGAACGCACTTGAAAACAGTGTATTTGTACATTTATAATGCTATACGCGCACACATAGAAGCTAGCAGGAATCCTGACTGCATAGCAACTGGCACTTGCTGCAATGGCTAATTGGGAGCCGACTGGACTATGTGGCGGAAAGTACATACTGCCGCAAGTCAATCCAACAGTTTTACATGGGGCCAGCGAGTACTTGGACTTAAGGAAAACACCTCTTGCATCAGCCACGCGTTGACACGGTTTGCTGACAGCGATCCTGGCTGTGTAGCATTCTGGCACTCGTTGCAATGGCTCATTGGGAGCCGGCTGGACCGACACATTGGAAGTACCCATACTGGTGTGCAGTCGTTCAAACAGTAGATCAGAGATTGATGCTTCTCTTGATCTGAAGATCATCTCTTTGCAATGCCACGTACCAAAGGACTATAATGATATCCACTCTAGGGAATGATAGACTTTCACTTGCGGAAGCGGCAAGTCCAACTTGACTTGTACTTCCGGCTTCACATATTGAAGTACAACATATTTGACCATATGACCACACGGCATCACATTGGGCAGCAGAGGCCGGAGTCGGCTGCATGAGAGATCAACCAATCCGAGATCACTTCATCCGGCTTGAACCAATGAAACACAACTTCGTCGGTACAACCCCAAGTCAGGAGTTCTTGGTATCCACAGGAAGGTGTGGACTCAGAGAACCCAATTCTGGATGCCTTGCCCAAGGGAAACAACCTACCAAAGTCCTAGTAGTTGATGTGTTCTCAGGAGAATCTCCAATTCACTTTGGGAGTACTTTTAGGAGGCCTGTCAACTGTCAGGCAACCCGTCGGCCAAATCGGAACCGCAGGCAGGCTTGATTCGAGTCTGATCAACTTCAATACAGTTGGAATGCATGTGATAGTGGTTAAATACATTTCCTAAGCCCGGGTTCAGTAATCACTATAGAGTAAGCTACAATAGAATTAGTATAAAAGGAGGCCACTTTGGAGCGTTCCTGCACTGGACTGCACCCCACCTAGCACAGGCCTATCCTTAGGGTAGTTCCTGTTGCGCTCCAAGGGTGTAGTTCAGGGCTTGAAATCCAAAACCCTCTGCCCGAAGTCCAAAGTCGGAAGTAGGAGTTGAAATTACAAGCTTTTGGTTGAGAGAACACGGCACAATACTTCTAGTGAGAACACGGCACAATACTTCCAGTGAGTACACGGCACCCAGAACACGGCACCCAGAACACGGCACATACAACAAATCCACCACACCGGCCACGAGTCGTTACTTGTTATAGTTGGGAAACTCATATCCACAAGTGCCTCCTTGAGCCTCATGTGCTCAAGAAAGTCCTTATTCACCACCCGCTCGTTTGTGTCACTTCCGGCTTACGGCTTGCTGGAAGTCTGAAGTGTCCCAAGTGCAAATAGTTTAGAGTACACTTTCAACTTGCGGTCTCCTTGAACCTTTTCAGTGTTCAATACAACCCAACCTCGTCAGGGAGATCTGGCGCCAGGCACCCATGTTGTGGTTGTGTAGGGTTTTGGTTGGTTGTTGTGGGTTTTAGTGTTGTTTTTAGCATCACTAGCACTTGCATTCAGTCCCGTAGATTCTCATAGCACTTCGCACTTCAGCGCTAGACACTGAGCACACATTTCAACGTTCAGATTTGCCAACACGGACCAAGCACTGGCAATGGAGCTTAAGCAACACCAGCCCACCGAGTCGTTCCAGGTTGCATTGCAGTTTGAGGTCGATGACATTGACCAGGTCACAACATACGACATTGCATGTGAATATTTCATTCACCTCGAGGCGCGCTTTGAAAAAAGCTTTCCCGACTTGCTTCCCATAGTAAAGCAGATGAGATGGGGAGTGCCTGCATTGCACGTCCAGGGCCACCAGGACTCTTGTACCTACCTCTTCAGGACCGCATACATGGAGTGTGTTGGCCACTTTCACGGTGAAACGGCAGAACAGTACTGGCCGGAAGCCAATCAGTTGGGACCTCACGTCCGCCAAATGAATAATGGACATCGGCAGGATACCATGATTACCCACCATGGGGACTGGAACCATAAAAAGACCATGGGCATAGGTGAGCGTCTCACATCCTAACTGAATGTCAGTATTGACTGACGGTGCTAGCTGCATCATTGGCAGAGGACATCCAGGAGGCGAAGTTGAAGTACACTGAAAAGCGGAATCACTTCATTGGCCTCAGTGTTTCATTTGCCGACCGGGTTCAACAGTGGAATGAAAGCCCAAGGACGAGTAAGAAGAGCGGCAAGGAAGCTATTAGTGTGTACAAGCACACCACTACCAAAGGTTATATTTGGATTAGATCCTTCATTTCTTGGATTCTCACAAACACTGCAGTGCCTTCGCAACTTGCAATTTACAAGAAAATGTTGAATGATGAAAGTGTATTCGCTTTGACAATGGTACCGAAAAGCAAGATTGCACGCTTTCTGGATGAAGGTTTAAAAATCCAGGATCTTCAGTATGTGCACCACTTCTTTCCGCGCAAAGGTCAACTAAATGTGTGCCACAGGCGTCCAGGACGCCCGCCAGTGGCACATGGGCAGGAACAGCCCATGCGTTTGCTGCTGTGCATTGACCCAGAGCTCAACTCCCCTACACATGCCACTACCATAACTCTGGGTGGAAAGCCCCTCAGTCCACTTAATGTAACCCTAATGTAACCCTAATCTAGGGTTACCCTACACCCTTTCGTTCCCTAGTAGCCCGTTGAATAAGTATCAATGCCGACTGTATTGAACTCTGTGAAGTTAGGCTGCTTGGGAAAGCGCTCCATGGTACTGTGTGCTGTCGGTAAAGTCCAATTAAACCTGGTCCTGAGGTTTCGCCGTGAAGGAATCAACAGATCAGCAGGTACGGAGGAATTTGAAGATCGCTCGCACCAGAGTCAAAGTGGGGACGAAATAAGGAATTGTGTGCATTGTAGTGTTGGACGAGACACCGCGAAACTCCCTTCTGTCTTCTAACCCCCCTCCACGGACGATAAACCTGGTACTGTGTTTCTACTGAATTGATGCGACATCAACAGGCCATCAAACTGGGTCGATAACTGAACGCGACCCGCGCCAAAGGGATGGTGCTCATCCAACAAGAAGGCGGGGACAACACTTGACTTTTGTACATTCAAATCACTGGCTACTGATCTGTTTTGGGCAAGCGGCGGAGCGCGGGCGGGCGGCCGTGGGAAATAACATAAATAATTCCCCAGATGAGCCCAGTCATAGTTGCGGGTTAATTCGAATACCGTACAACGTTCTGCATGTTCTTGGACAGTGCACCTCCGCCAGACAGCGGGACGGAGCCTCGGGGCGGGCAAGCGGCGGGAGCAGGGGCGGGGCGGCCAGATGAAATAAAATAATTAATGCCGGCCCAGGGCCCCCGGCACAGCGGACATTCTGAGCCTTTTGAATCAGTGCACCTGCGCCAGTGGGGGGGAGGAACCCGGGGAGCGGGGTGCGGTGGAGGCGGACAGGGGTGGGAAATGGCAGCGAACGGCCATCAATAACTGATCCTACACAACAACATCAATCCATCATCTGCTCCCCGCCCACCCAATCCCTGCCGTCTGTCCCTCATACTGGATGCTTTCCAAAGATTTTCAACACATCTCCCATGGAAAGTAAGCCTTAGAATATGTAATTCAAAGGATGATACGCTTACCCCGCCCTATAATGGGATGCAGAGCCCGAACCGAGCAGCAAAATTTTGGTGGTGCTGAAGTGGGCGGGCAGCACTGCCACGCGCCTGATGGCACCGTGATTAATGCGCCCAACGACGCCGCCGCATGAAGGGGTGCCCAATTAGGTAGGAGGAGGTGACCTCTAACCTTTTATAAAAGGTGTGTCTCTAAACTAGAGTCCTATTTACAAAAAGGCCTGGCTCTAATCACAATCATTTTTTATAGAAAAGTGCCACTATCGCCTGGAACATCGTGAGTAACGCAAAAACAGATTGGGGATTTGACCAGATGTTTGACTCCGCCCGCATCTGCTTGAGGTGTGCTTGGGCATCGGCAACAGCCTTCTCGGCGGCTCGAAGGTCTTCTTGTTCGACCCGAGCGTGCTTCACCTTCTCCGTAGCGTGTACGCGGCGTCTGTTTCGATTGGCATACCGGTGAGACACTTTGTTGCGTGGATTGTGTAAATTTCCGCTTTGAAGCATCGTTTCGATCTCAGCCGCGCGCCTAGTATCGAGAATCTCGTATCTGAACGCAGAGTGAGGTTGGAGGGATCAGAAAGGAGGGAAAACAGGTGACATACTGGATGAAGGATTCGACGAGCCCATGTTAATCCTGGTTTGGGCATTGTTTGCCTTGTGCTGGGCTTCTCCAAAATTCGTCGTGGCCTCAATGACATACCAATCATCGGAGGCCATGTCAGTGAGGCATTCAATAGCGGTGGGGAGGAGCCATTCGTGCATCTCCTTGTGCTCCCACCAGTCTATCAAAGTTTAGTACCATGCTGATGACGGAAACGTTCGAGACGAACACAATATCACATCATTGGGATCGGGCAGTGATCGAATCCACAGCTTGAATTCCTCGACGTCCTCGGGAGTCTCCAGATACATAAAGCTGCTTACGCGATCCTGATCTTCGTGAGGAAGATGGGATAGGTCAGGGAGTCCGCTACAATGACCATCAGAAGAGGTAAATCCAGAAAGCGAGAACGAACCGTTTGATGTGAGAGTAGCAGATACGTGTGATCGGTTTCAGTAGGGAAATGGGAGCGCCGCCAACTTCCTCCGCGACCGATTTTAAGTCGATGGTTGAAAGGAGTGCATCCGCCATCCTGAGCAATGGGGCAGCTTCCATGTCAGCATTGAACCCAAGAAGTGTCCCGCTACGGTGAAGAGCCTTGAAACCGAGCCTCTGGCTTGTCAAGCGCTTCACGAGCGACAGAAGCTCCTCCCATACAAACTGGAAAGATCGGCGGTCATGGAACTTAATCCAAACGCGGCCTAGCGTCAACTCTAAACATATAATGATGCAAAAATTACGACGCCAGAAGTCGAAGGGAATAGTAAATACCTGCATTGATACCCGGCATCCAGCCGTTGATCTCATACACATCCGTCTTACCGACCACGGGTTTGAAGGTCGTATCACAATCAAGGGTTCGGACTTTGTGGATGTATTTAATGATGGCATGGTGAATCCCGAAAATTGTGGTGCGCCCTTCACGTTCGGAAAAGTAAATATACCGCTTTTCATCGGGGAGTCCCCGCTGCGCGGCAACATAACTCTCAACCGCTTCGAATATGTCAGTCGCAATTTAAGCTGCAGGAGACGAGGGTGGACGTACTCTGATTTTCCTGCTTAGTTTGATTCCCGGGCTCACTCTTGACTTCGTTGATGAGCCTGGTCTTGGTGTCGCGGCTGACAAGAGCCAGATGATATAGCAATGGAGTCAAGCCCCCAAGAATCTCTTTGGTCGAGTTCGCTGTCAGATATAGGTCAGTGGAGACTGGACACCAAGCAGAGAGACCATACCTTTTTCAACTTTGGCAACGGTTGCACCGAGTCCAAACTTCCGAACACATTCTCTGTATTCCTCAGCAACAGCGTGAGTTACCTTTGAAGGGCACCTCATGTGCCATGAATAACCTGTTAAGTTGGCTTTGTACGCCAAGGACATAATGCGTTACAATGCGGGTAGCCATATAAGGAATGAGGTTTAAAAGAATGACCGCACCAGGGCTTGAACACAAAACCTTTTGGGTTCAGGTCAAATCCTAAAGACACACCACAACCAACTGAGCCAAGAAGACCTTTAGAACCTGTAAGTGTGATATGCACACACTCTACTACAAACCAGGTTTCTAAGCTCATAAGGGACTGTGTGATGCCTACACAGGTTAGGGTTTGGGTTAGGTAGGGCTGTTAGGGTGTGGGTTAGGGTGTGGGTTAGGGTGTGGGCTGGTTAGGGTGTGGGTTAGGTTTGGGTTAGTTAGAGTCATGGTTGGGGGATATTGTTGTCATGTTTTGGAGATTTGTTATTCATTCTGTCAGATAGTCATATGGTGCAATCAAAACCAGGAAAGGGAACAGCAATGATGGCCCAGATGGTTATGGTGTTTCCGCTATGATCTAGGCCTGCTTAGCTAATCCGTGAGCCTCAGATCGCTGGTTCAATCCTCCCTTTTGGCATTCTTTTCTTCAATTTGTCATTGGAGTTCCCCTGTTATAACGCATTATGCCCTTGGCGTACTCCCATGTTATAACTTGTTAATGGAACTGACTGAGCTGTGAAGGGGGGGGAACGGAATGCCGATGGGGATGTGCATGATCGGGAACGACGATACACTTCCGCGCAAGCGCGGGATGCTTGTCCTCATGGGGAACGAATTACGAACAACCTGTGGGTGGGGTGCCTGTAGAGCATAATGAAGTGATCCATTCAGTAGTTGTGGAGATCTAGTACAAAAGATAAAGAAACCACCTGTACTTTGATCCGCCTGTAAGATCAGCACAGCCACCAGGCCACTAACTGATCGGCTGATGCCCAGGTCCACTCTTAGAAAAGACTATCGGCGTGGGCGATCAGTGTGGGGGTAAGTAGTATGGTCCCAACTCAACAAATCTGCGCAAGTCGCACGGAGGAAAAACATAGTCCTGCCTCCTACATCAGCAAATCAGCGCAACACTGATCAGCAAAGATCAGCGCCTATAATTTGATGTCCGCGGTGCAGCCATCACCAGCTGGTATGCGCCTGGTACGGGCTTAGCGCTTATTACCCGCTCATTACCGCTCAAACCTTTCGCCCGAGCGGGTGAGCACTGGCGACTTCCATCAGATCGGGCGGTTTTCACTGCCCTCGGCGCTCATCGCCAGCTATGACTCGCACTTAATTGTTCTAATACAAAGCCAATAAGCACGATGAAAGAATAATATATCCGATTTTGAGTACGCTATTACATCGCACCGGCTACGACTATGTGCAGGGAGGGAATGGTGGGTGTGGAGAAGATGTCTGGGAGAAGGCGGGGCGATGGTCCACTCACCACTCAGGTGGCTGTGTGCCGACATACTCCCCTTCATGCCAGTGAAGGCCCAGCAGACCACGGAAACGGGGCGGTGAGGGAGAAATATCGTCGGCGACGTGGTGGAAAGGTATGCTGGTAACGGTACGGGCCAGCTTGATGAGGAGATGGCTTGCGGCCTTGAGGTGGCTTGCATTCTTGAGCAGATTTGCGGCGTTGACAATGAGGGAGCTTGCGACGTTGAAGAGATCTTGTAGCTAAGTATTCTGGTTGTGGACTTGAGTCGCTTTGACGAAGAGCCCGATCGAGTTGCTTGGAGCATTGAGGGAAGCTTGACGGTCGTGCGAGGGAGGAATGATAGTTGACACAAAGTTGAGGACATAGAGGGAGAGTAAGGTAACGGTAGAAGGAGGTAAGAGGAAAGTTTAGAGAGCAGCGGGGACATGGGAGAAGGGAAGAGAGAGCAAGAGTTGCCCATCAATCAGCAAACGGTTGCTACCCATCTCTTGAACTTGGTGTGGCACCTGGACCAACATGCACGTGTCCTATCTTTGATGTGTCGGAAAAATCCCAGTCAGCATGCAACGGCATGTTACAGCATGGGACCTTGGGACGGATTGGGACTGCTTTGAACGCGTGGCAGAGAGAGTTCGAAGCAGTTCCAAGCCGTTTAAATCCATAATGTAAGTTCCAAGTGGTACCATGTTGTCTCAAGTTACGCTTCTCAGAAAAATGTTTCCACCCGACGAAGAGAGGCAGGGAGCCAAATTAATCGATGTTATTGACTTGCAGATACATGTCCTCGTCAATACAGTCGATAATGTAGTATGTGCCATGCTTCCCAGTTCCCACCAAATATCGGACAGACCAAAGCACCACGAACGATATGCTCTAGCGTAATAAAATGACAGCTCTGCAACGGCAATTTCTGGCGTATCGGGCAGTCCGTGCGAGTGTTGGGGGGAGAGGCGGAGGCGCAGGGTGAAGTTCTGGAGCGAGTGGAGCGGAGTTACGACATTTGATGTGGGGCGTCCTATATCAACCACTCGTCAGTGGCGCTGGCTCCACCTCTCTTCCTTCCCTCCCACCACCATTGCCCACCATGTCTCCCCATCTCAATGTATCTCTGCACACGAGTATCGCATCCTGGGCCCCATATCCAGTACGTGCACCACTCCCAAACGGCGCATCCTCATCAACACAAAGGAGTTCTTGGCCATATCTCGGTACGTTTGCTATATATCTTGATGGCTCCTCTTACTGACCTAGTTTCTTTCACTTTACTTTAGCCTTCTTGTGAATCCCCCGTGCGTTTCCTTCCGTTTTTTCTGAATCTACTGTGCTGATTTCAAGTTACTTCCAGATCCCCAACCTTACCCATATTCCATACCGCACCCTCCCCCCTCATATACTCTTCTCACCACATATACTGTATCGTAATTTAATAATACAACTATTTTGAACCTATCCTTTTTTTGTGGGAAATTCAAGGCATTGTTCAGCTGCAAACTTGCTGGGCGTCATCGCCGCGTCGAGGGTGGGTTTGAGAATCACACAAGCGGTTCAAAGGCTCAGAAGGGTACTTGAACCATTGGACAGCTTGGAACTCACGGTGTGGCTTTAAACCGCATGGTTGATTCCGAACTGTGCGTTCGAAGCCAGCCCGAGGCATTGGGCATTCGAACGGCTTGGAAGTGGTTCAACGCCGATTAAAGCTGAATGAGATTTTTCCGACATGCGCACAGACCATCACCGGCCGATCTTGGCCGCCTCGTTAGTGACTCAGTACTTGGTGATCCAATGGCGATCCTCCCACTAGCTACAGTACTGGAGCGAAGGAAGAGGAGGAGGTGACTCGAAAGTTCGGGGTCCACAGTTAACCAAAGGATTATCCAAATCAAATAAAACGTCGACAAGGGAAGATACGGCACGGCCCGGGGAAGAGGTCAACTTGAGGTCAACCCACTCGAAGATCGAGCCTTACCACCCAACTTGCAAGCCGTGACGTCGACTCTTGAATTGCAAAGAGAAAGGAGAATTGGTGTGTGCGCGCGCTGCGTCGCGCATCAGCCATTTGACATTCTTGTTGTGACGTTTCACGTGTTTTTTGGCGTTGTTCACCTAAATCAAGTCGGGCTTTGTGGGGTGTTGAGACAAGGACCATGGCCAATATGTTGTGTGGTGGTCCAAAGGGTAGTAGAGGTACTCAGAGAGGTTGAATGACCTTGCCATCAATCCGCGTTCCGGAGATATTTGCTGATCTTGTTCCGGTGTTGTCAGATTTTCGCCGAAAATTGTCGCGTTCACACGTTGTGCCGGTTTTGCGGGGGATTGTCGCATTTTCTGGCATTGTTTGGCGTTGTACAACGCCACAATGAATTTGTCAAAAGTCTGATGCGGATTAGTACAAGAAGAGTACATGCTTGTGAGCGCCTACCAGGACCCTGCCATAGTTGAGCCTACTGATCTGGAAGTGTGAGGCTCTCAAAGCCTGGTAAATAAATGGCCAGTGAACGATTGTCTGGTATTGCGCTGGTAGCGGCTGGTGAGCGCTTGAGCGCTGATCTGCCGAGATCAGGCTGACTTGCGATCAATATTCCCACCCGGTCATATCCGTGTTGCGCCGATTTGCTGATGTCACAGCGCCGGGGCCTAAAAAAGGGGGGGAATTAAGTTAGTTTTTAAACCCAAAATATCACAGTAAATTTATGGGGGCCGAAAACCCGATTTAATCCTTTGGATTTGAGCCTCCGTGAAATTCAACCCCTAATATAATCTTTCGGGGTTCATTTAAAGCCCCGCAAAACCTCAGATATAAAATTGAGTTTAACAGCCCTTTAAATTTTTCACCATATTTTGCATTAAAAAACCAACTTAGCTGCCTCTTTTATGTAGGTGCCTGGCTTAAGCCCATGCCAGCCATATGGGGGGTGCAGATATCAGGCCACTGGCCGGGGCCCTAAAAAGAAGGGGGAATTAAGTTGGTTTTTTAATGCAACATATAGTGAAAGATTTAAAGGGCAGTTAAACTCAATTTTATATCTAAGGTTTTGCGGGGCTTTAAATGAACTCCGAAAGATTGGGTTGCCGATTAGATCTCATGAGTCCTTAAATCTGAAGGATCCATCGGGTTTTCGGCCGCTATAAGTTTATTGGCGATATTTTGAGTTTAAAAACTAACTTAATTCTCCCGTTTTTTTAAGCCCCGGCCCTGTGTGTAGGGCCCGGGCTCGATTCTAACCAGCGCGGTCCAGTCAAGGTCCAGTCCAATTAAGTAGTTGAGATCAATGTTCAAAGGCTGTGTCGTGAGGTAACGACAAACATCCTTCTCTTCCACCACGATCTCTTTATGCGCACCCTCATCCTCAACGCCATCTTCTTTCTCCTTATGTTTGCCCCGGCCCTGCTAATATTTACTCTACCCCAACCCATACACCGCCGCACTGGCCTGAGTCAGCGATAAGCTGATGCAAAGCTGCGTCTTACTTCGCTGTCCGTGCAGCTTACACACTCGCATCCAGAGCCTATAAGCGGCTCAAAAATACTCCCACCCCCTCCACGGCGCCCACCGTGACCCCCTTAGATCTCGAGGCCGGCACACTGCACGACGACGAGGAGATCGTATTGGAGTTGGAGGCCGCACATCCCCACCCCTGAAAATCTCCATCCTCCTGCTCGGGTATCAGTTTTGGTGGCTCGGAATCGTATCGGCTGGGAAACCTGCGCTCGCGAACCGGGGTGCGGCGCTGTCATACCTTTTGGGTGGGTGAGTGGTCGTGTTTGGGTTTTGGTTGGTTACGGTGCTCGCGGTGTGGGTGCAGAAGAGAAGATCAATCGCGACGCCGTCAGCGCTTGTCAAGACATATTTTGAGGATACGCTGCCAGAGGAAGAAGCGCGCGCTGGCGCTAACAAGGAGGTTGTAGAGCAGACATGATGGAACAGATGTCGGGGTTTACTGTCGGTATGCGTGCACCGCCTCTCCTTTCCTCATTATTAATATCGGCTTCACAGAATCAGATACGCGTGCTTTTCATTCGCGCGCGCCTGAAGTTGGTGCATTACTTCGAGGGACGATCTGTCGGGTGTACATATTTGTGGGGCTCCTAGTCTTAAAATACCTTTCTTCTGCCTCGAATAGGGAATTTGTTTCAGCTGGGCGAACTCCTGGCTCACCGCTTTGTGCACGCTGAGATCCCTGCGCACCTAATTTGCGTTTCAAGTCTTTGGTCCTGCACTTACGGATATTGAGCAGGGCTTGATCTCACGGCAAAAAGTATTTCCGCCTTAGGACCCATGCTCGATTCGAACGAGCACGTCGCAGGTGAATGTGCTTCAAGAGAACACCACCGTTGTGAGCCTTCTTCCAAACAACCGTGCTAGGTAGATGATATCTACGACACGTATAGGACATATTATTAGATTTTGGAAGCGTAATCAGGAGGTTTGAAACATCAGCTTTTTTAGAGTGGGATGGACTGCCTTGAGTGAGACCTTGATGTTTGTCGAAACCAATTGAAGTCCAATTTTGTCTGGTAGACCTTGGTTACCTGTCGAGAGCAATGCTCATCATCTCGTCTTGACAGTTCCAAATCCCGCCGTTTGGTTCTCATGACATATATTATGCTGAGTCCTAGTGTTGCCGATGTCCGGTTCGGTCGGGTTTTTTGCCAAAAAATCCGAACAGGTTCGGGAAAATCCAATATTGGTCGAACCCCGAACCTCAACTGAGGTTCGGTTCAGGTTCGGTTCGGGTTCAGAATCGGTTCTGAACCCGACACCGGCAACAATAATGCTGACACGTTTTCGGGGATTGTCTTAATGGACAAAGCACCGAATATGTCACGGAAACTAGGGTTCTAGGCTTCCCATTGCCTTGGTCACCCTTTGAGCGCTCGTCATCTATGCTTAGCTGCTACCTGCTGGCGCCCAATGAGCGGCTAACACCCGTGATCAAAGGGCACTGCAAGAAAGAAATGTCCGGTTCTCCACTCTGTTCGGTCCAACTCTCTTTTGAACTTTAGATTTGCCTGAAGGATGGTTCATGGTGCCTTTCGGGAGTGGCCCAGGAGACATCCAAGTGGTGGCCATCAATCAGGCGCACAAATGGTCTCAAAACCTGGTTTCAGACACCACCTGTGTCCGACGCCACCTGTCGCAGGTGTCAGACGCCACCTGTGATCAAGGATCTTAGGATTCACTGAAGCACTTTGTTTCCTCATTCATAAACGGGACCGTCAGCCCTCTGTATCTCAAGTTCCTTCGCCTCATGCCGTTCCTTCCCAGTTTTGAATATCCAGTCTCCCGTACCTATCCAGGACGAGTTTTCGCTCCCTCCGCACTGGGAGGCGGACTCGTCGTCCTGCTATCATTGGCCACGATCAACAGTATGTCCATGGCTGATTTATATTCACAACGCTCATTCTTCCGAAGCGGCGCTAGCTGGCTACGAAACTGTGACCGGCTTCGATTCCGATTTCAATGTGACGCAGTCCCTCTGGTTCAATAGATTTCTCCCCTCAGCAGCCAAGTCAATGCCTGGCACGCTCTGTGATCCCCGGCTCTTGGGGCTTGGAGACACCATTACCACGAACTACTCCATGTTTCAGTATACTATTGCATCAGTCAACACGGCTAATGCAGGAGATTCCGGCTTTCTTTACCACGGCTGGATCCTGGACAACTGCGACATTACATCCCTCTATGTCAATGCCGATACAAACACTTTCATGATAGATTATACCGTCCTGGTCACCTGCCGGCCGGATGAGGCTCAGGTTCGTCAGGGTATCGATTTCGAGATTACGGCGCGGGCGGATTTCACAGAGTCCACGTTGTCTGGCAAATACGGGACACTGTTCCGGGACCAGAAGGCAGGGATCTCGAATCAGTCCCTCGACGCACGGACTTGGGTGCGCAGCTCTATACTGGCGACCTCAGGCGCCGAGTTTGCGACTCGTGGCTTGATACTGCAGGCACTCACAAACGGCTCCTTTCCGACCATAATTTCCTTCCGCGCCCAATTTCCGTGGTGCCCCGCATCCTTCGGGCCTGACGCTGCCTGTGCCGTTCAGGTGCCGCATCTGAATGTTACAGATATGTTCGAATACACTCCCAGCCTGGGGATCCAACTCTACTCCAGCAGCGGCCAATTTACAGAGCCTTTGATCACAAATGACACCTTCGGCATAATTTCAAACACGGTGCAGGCGGTGTACGCCGCCGTGCGTCTTGACCTTGGGAACCCCAGCCCAAACAATTTCTTGCTCAACACTTCGATGATATCCGACGCCATCACTGCGACATTTCCCCAGACCCATCCTAATCGGCTAGGCATTCTCAACCTGCCGACCCAGTCGTACCTTTATTCAATCCTGGTCGACGACGGTCATTATTCCACCGTCACCGTCGACTTTTCTATAGCGGGACTACTCCCTTTGACTTCGCCAGGTCCCGGAGTGCTCGACGGGGTGTATCTGTGTCGATTCCAGAGGGCAAAGCCACCGCGGTCGGCGTTTATCGCTGTGTTGGTTGCAACACTCAGCATGTTCACGACGGGATGGTCAATATTCCTTACAATTGCGCAGGCAGTGGTGAAGAGACATAAGCCCGATGGTAAGCCTCTCCTCGGTAGTTGTGATCGGGCGCGATCTTTATTGATAATTGTCTTTGCAGCAAATGTCTGCCAGGGACATACCGATGCCACGCCATATGAATCGGAACCTCTATTGGAGGGTAACATCGGGGCAATGCCCATGCACCCAAGATCGGGGACAGTTCTTTCACGAATCACAGCGTTAGTAAATAGCTATAGACTAATGCAGCAGAAAGAGATCTAGTAGACAAATTCCAAGACCACGAGTCACCGCGTGACATGGCCATATCAAACTCGCCGGTGCTTGCCCTATAGCAGGCCGATCTGGCGGGACCCAATTGCTATATTTTGCACCATACCTTCCAGTCATCTGTTTTTTTTGGTCAACATCTCATTTTCTGGATCTCCTTCCACGCCCCTTTGACTGTGTACACCCCGAGATATCACTTGCATTCAATCTTCCACCACAAGTTCCACCATAAATCCTGTGGGGGGGGAGCATGTTCAAACGTCTGCCGGGAGTATGGAAATCGGCGACAACATTGGTTTTTGTCCTAAAAACATAGTTACGGTCCGTTTTCAAAAATTCTTAGTAGACCAATGATGTTCCCTCGATTTTCAACCCAAACCAATCAGTATTGGTAAATATCCTATTCGGGAATGTTGCCCGATGCCGGGTTGACAAAATTTTGAGCAAAGCTGCCACCCTTCCTCGAAAATCCTGAATTCAACCTGAGAGATGCAGATTATCTGAATACCCTGCTTCCCAGCTTCCAGAATCTGCCACTCTCAGATTTTTATCCTGCATATTCACGTAGTAGTGCATTTCCGAACGCCGGAAATGGGGAGTAATATTCCCGGAAGTGGAAAGTACATTGGCGTACACCAATGTCCCCCAATGGATGTTGGTGGACACTGGGGGCCATCAAGGGATGTTGTTACGCGATGGCCGGCAAGATAAGATAATGTTCGCGGGTGATTTCCATTGGCCCATGTTGATTTCATCAGGAAAATCCAAAACTGTTCCATAGACTCCCATAGACCCCCATAGACACCATAGACGCCATAGAAAACGGCCCTCTTCCATAGGAGGGTGGTAGGGGGGGGGGTCACTTCCATAGACACCCATAGACACCCATAAATCCATGTTTTCTATAGAAGTGTGCTGTTTTCTATGACAATCTTCGACTTTTTTCCCCGTAGCCACCCCGAAAAAACACACAAAAAATGGCATAAAAACATATATTGCAGCGCATGGAACACACAAGATACAATCGACAATCATACACCGACACACCCGTGCAGGGACGTAGGTTTGAGGGATTCAAGCCATAGGATTCGGCGGGGAGTAAGTTTTCGGAGAGAAGTAAACTAGGGAAAGGGGACGAGGTCGTAAGAGGACGGTATTAACCCAATCTTGGTTCAGGTGTGTGCGCGAGTCTGAAGGACGACGTCTTGAAATGAATCACAGGAGACGGAGTTTGGAGTGATAGGGGCTGTTGCGGTTCGAAAGAAACAAGATGATTTCTAGTTGAGACCTTGAGATTTAACTTGAACATTGGGCTTGAAGGCGTTGAATTCGAGGTCAAGAATGTGCGTTCAAGTCGCGAGAAGTATTTGAGCGCATTGCGTCGGGAGTATGAGACGTTGTGACGACATTGTTCCGCGAAGGTGGGGTTTGAGGGCGTGGACGGTGGTGACAAGAATACGAGTTGAAGGCGCGAGAAGTATATTGAGCGCGTTGAGTCGGGACGACGTTGGTCCGAAGGTGGGAGATCGAGGGGGTTTGACGGTGTTGAAAGCAAGGTCTAGGGTGAAAGTCCCGAGATAATGGTAGTTGCTGAGTGGGGAAAGAAGGGTGTCATAGTCAGCGCAAAAAGTGACGAGGCAACAGAGAAGGGTGTTCGGATGGATGACGGGGCAACTACGTGGCGGGGAAAGGATAGGGAAGGCAGCATAAAGCAACAGAGACAGGAAGCAGGGGGACGGGAGCGAATGCATCCCACGTAGAGAATATCCTCCTCTAGGAATGGAAAGGGCAGGGTGACGGCGCTGCCTCGATTCGGTCGCACTATCCCGGTCTGATTGCACTGGAAGAAGAAAGGGGATGGAGATCCCACAATGATTTGAATGGCGTTCACCCCCGAAACCCAAACCACAAGGTCGTCGGCGAGTCCGGCTCCGCCGAGAAGGGGGATACAAAATCGCCTTTCTGCCCTGGCGCAAACAGGCACATCGCCCAAATGAAGGAATGGCCCAGTGAAGATGAAAGAAAACATCCTCGCTTTGAAAGACAGAACGCACCTGCACGCACCCTCACCCTGCCCGGTCGATCCCATTCACTTCCACCACCACAATTTGAGGGCAAGAATTAAGCAGCAGCAGAGGAAAGTAACGGAAATGTAGCCGGCCATAGGATGCTACCGCACGATGCACGAACGCTCGTGAATGGGGTGGAAGGGGAAGGAAAGGACAAGGCAGCCTTTGCGGTTGTTTGTGTACCCATCAAACCGAACCATTTTCCGCGGACACGTGACGTTCCGGTGACTCCCAGGCTCGAGTCGTCCGGCCAACGTCCGGCGCGATGTGTGAACAGTGACACAACGACCAAGCTCAAATATGTCTGATTTGAAGGCCAAAATGTTTCATGTCGTTCGTTCAAGTTCCAACGAGTTCTTCATCTAAATCTGGGAACGGAATTTAGCATTTATGCTTCACAGGTGGGCTTGCAGCATTTGCGCATGGCTGGGTTCCGCAGCTGTTGACTTTGAGCGTGAATCTGTGACTTGAGGGTGAAATATTCAAAGTAAATTTGCGTAGATTTTGATAGATTGCCATAGATCGACAGAGACGTTGGAGCTGGAAAATTGAAATTGATAGACATTCATAGACATGCATAGACACCCATAAAACCGGGGGTTACGACATAGACCGCCAAAGACTTCCAGAAAAGGCCTTGTTCTATGATAGAATTTTGGTTTTTCCTGATGTTATATCCATCTCCATCTACCGACTTCACGTTTTCCATTGGTTTACAGCAAAGACGGGTCAAATTCATTCCTCTGTGACAATTTCAACATTGCAGGTACCCTTCCTCACTGAGAAGGCTGCAATTGCCCACATCCTGCCAACGAGTACCGGCTAGGCGGCACAATGGAGGCATAATACTACTTGACAATACTGATCATGGAATTCTATGTCTCCTTTGTGTACTGTGCCTCACAATGAAAATTTACCCTTCTTGCTCTAGCTGCAAGTTGAATGTGGCTCAATTGAGTCCCATCAATTGTTTTCGAACTGCGGCATTCATGAGATGATGCCAGTGTCCACCCGGGGTTTACGGTCTCCGGTTCAGTGTTTGCCCGCGACATGAAGCCCGGCAGGCGCAATCCCTCCCGGTCGCTGCCGCCTTCAGCCACTCGCGCCACTCCCGTCCTGTCCCTCCCCGGTCTGCGCTCGTCATCGCTACCCCGCCCGCTGCCTCTTCGCCTGACCGGAAGCCCCGATCTGCACGCCACCCGCCCACATCCGCGCGCCAACCGTCGCTCACTACCTATGCCCGCCCCGGCGACTACGCCCCCAATCCCGCCGTTTTCTCCCGCACATTGCTATTAAATCTCCTCGATGACAAGTTCTGACTTTGGCCTCGTTTTCCACTGATGGTCGTGAAAAAACCTGCTTCGGAATCCCGCCATCCGAACATCCAATTCCAAATGAAACCAACTGCCTTCTCGCGCAAGAATGCCTCGCTCGTAATTTGCCTTGTAATCCCGCGGTTGTCTGTGCTATTTATTCTCCTCGGCGGGTGGCAAAGTAAATAGCGGTTGAAACCATCTTCGGCCTCGTGCAGTACTTGTGCTGGTTGCTATACCCTCAAACTACACCTGTGCTATGCTGCGTGCGATCCTACCAACCCGACGTATACTACTGATCTACAATTCTTCCGTGCCTTGCTCGAGGAATTCAAACGGCATTAATATTGTACACGAAACGAAGTGGGCCAATGCGAAATTCGGGCAAAAGACATTCCACCATGATCATGTAGGACCCAGGCTCGATTCGAACGAGCGCTCACAACTTGTATGGTGGAATATGTATTGCTGGCGAGTGTAAATGACCGTCACAGGGCCTCCCTTGCTTGCTGGTTAACCTGCTTACTCCCACGAGTTGCTGTCACCTCTTCCGCCCGGCGGTGCTCACCTGAATTGAATAAATCTTCAACCCCTGCCAGCGTGTCCCTTCTCTGGTTTCCCGTCGGATACGGGCGACTCCGTGTTACACCAAAACAATTCACAACGGCGACAAAGAATGTTACGAACAACGTAAGGCCTAGGCGATTCGAACGAGCGGCTCGCAACTTGGGGGGGGGGTTACATTATACTCGTGTGGTCCAAATGCCTGAACAACGAGTTTACGGAAGACAAACAAGTAGTATTGTACGGGTGGTTATCCTTACAAATATCTACCAGATGCCAACCGAACACACATCCGTTCCAGGGGTTAGTTCATGCAAGACGCTGGCATTCTGTATGGTGGTAGGTAGGTAGGTAGGTAGCATTAAATATTTATTCTAGCGAGTGTGGACCAGCGCTACTGAGCCTTTCTCATCTGGTGCTGAACTTGCCTACACGAAGGACTGTTTTGTAGGTTTCTCAACCTGCGCCGTTTTCAAAGGAAATTCACCTGTTCAACGGCCTCGTCGGTTGTATGCCCCAATTACAGCTCTTTGCGGAAGTAATGACACCTCCGATCAATTTCTAAATAAGAACAACTTTTTGACCTCTCACTTTGCACCGCTCGTTTCTCCCTCAATTCTCACCCAATTACGACGATTCGAGTGGCGTTGGACGTCTTTCCGAAGGCGCTATCGATCTGGTACGGTCTCATTGTCTAATTGCGACCTTTATTTTGGACCAAATTGTACTGTACCGAGTTGTAGGGAGGCAATGCCCTGAGGACCGTGACAATTCTGTTGCCTATTTTTTAGGCAACGGAGCGGACCGTGAGCGTGACCGTTGCTTAAGGAAGCAACCAGATTATTTTTAAAAGGCAAGTTATCCGCATTCCGGCATTGTGTGGGCACTTTCTTGGTTTGAGGAGAGGTTTTGGATGGACCCCTGGCCATTGGAGCTCATTCTTAGGGTCAACAAAAATTTCCAACAATTTCCCCTTCAATGTCACGATTTTTTCAAGGCAACCAACCCTACCGTTACCGTGACGCGCCAGGAAATAGGCAACGCAACGGGCCTCCCGTTACCCGTGACCGTTGCCTCCCTACAACTTGGTACAGTAAGGGCCTGATCGGGTGGTCTGGCTAGTGTAGCCGGCCCTGCCAAAATTAAACCATATGGCTTGATGTGGCTGTGTTCGCTTAGGCTGCTCCTGCCAAAATTAGGGCCTTGTATATTATTCGTGTTTACAAACCGGTTTATAAACCGGTGTTTATAAACCCGTTTTTAAATGTAACGGCTCAAAAGCCCGGTTTTCAATTCACTGCAGGGGCCTTCCCGGCAACTTCCCGGAGGATTTTGGGCAGATTTTGA
Source organism: Mycena alexandri (assembly GCA_029233265.1). Taxonomy (NCBI): domain Eukaryota; kingdom Fungi; phylum Basidiomycota; class Agaricomycetes; order Agaricales; family Mycenaceae; genus Mycena; species Mycena alexandri. Next base: position 23,927 of record JARJCM010000414.1, read on the forward strand.
CCTCTAAAATTGGTATTATGGAGGATCACTCAGCCCTTCCGGGGGATTTGGTGCAGCATAACAATTATCAGACTGCTTCTACCCATTTTTTCGTGATCCAGACCCACTTGAACATGACCAGGTGGAACCGTGGGAAATTTCACCTACGGTTTACAAACACGTTTATAAACACCTTGTTTACATACCGGTATTAAAAACATGTTTTTAAGTCGCCGGGAATTATATACAAGGCCCTAGCCAAAATCAAGCCATATGGCTTGATAGGCCGTGCACCCGATCAGGCCCTAAGCAAAGCTGCGGAAGTCACACAACCAAAGTAATTGAGAAATTCAGTGCTCTGCGCTACCGGTATTGTCGACTCGGAGTGCATTACCAATTCCGCAAGAATGACCAGGTATATTGTAAGCGAGTGCGGGCCACCGCTACCGGGCCTTTCTTGCTTCTTACCTAACTTAATTTGTTTTCCTTTGGCTTTGCGCGCCCTCTTGGCGCGGAAGGCTCTGGTGGTGTTGGGCGAACAGTTGAGGAGGCATGGATGGGAGAAGGTCCTCAAGGTGCTGGAGGCGGGCGATGTGCGGCAGATGCCTGAGGGATCGTTTCGGAAGGGGAAGACGACGAAGAAGAACCGGGAGTCCGCAAGAGCGAGGAAGAAAACGGCGCCAGGAGGAACGACGGCCCATGTCGTGGATCTGGCTAGCGGACGGGTCGGTGGCGGACGCGGATCGCAACCCAGCGATGAATGAAGGTGAGCCTTACGAGGTTACAGGTGGCTCAGCGATATCTGACGGCGTTTGCTAGCCCTGCGTATCGAATGGGCAAAAACACGCGCGCTGGGGCTGAGAAACACGGAGGAAGTGGACCTGCTTGAGGAGGAAATGCGGTGAGTGCCAGAGTTCTTGCGATGGCGCGCGCGCGAGTGGGAGTCAAAGAAGGTTCATGGCGCGGAGACGCGTGCGGACTTGCTGAACGATGCCCGACAATGTGAGGGCCACGACGCGTATGCGACGCGCCAAGCGCGGATTCTACGCTCCCTCGCCCTCGACTTCGAGCTCAAGTGGGTGGGCATGGCAGCGCTGATTGCAGCAGGCAGGGCGGAGGTGGCTGCGGTGGAAGCGGAGGCAGTGGCTGAGGCAGCAGCAGAGGCAGCGGACAAGGGGGATGAGGACGGCGAAGAGGGCGACGGCGCGGATGAGGGGGACGGCGAGGGCAAGGATAGCGAAGAGGGCGACGGCGCGGACGAGGGGGACGACAAGGACGAGGGTAGCGAAGAGGGGTGACGGCGCGGACGAGGGCAGCGAGCAATAGTCTACCTCTGTACTTTCGCTCCTGCCGTAGTTGACACTTGCCGAATTTGGACTTGCTCAAAATGGATTTTAGTCAGCCCACCGAATCGTCGCTCGTCGTTGTTGGCCACGACGAGCAGCAGCAGCTGGCCGCCACCTAGTAGGCGAGGATACACTACCCCCATGGAGGTGTATCTCTAAGGTGATGTATCCGACCGGTCTCTGACTAGAGGGTTCTGATGTATCATAGTGCATCTCTAATTACAAGGTATGATATATCCGCCTGCCAGGATCTGGTGCTTGCGGGAATATGTGAACTGGTTCAACTTGGACTAATGATTGCAGCTCAATCGAGATCCCTCACGAATTTAAGGTGGCCTCCGCGTTGACCTAAAGATGTGCAGGGTTCACTTAGATCTTCAATTCTCCTTGTTCATTCTTTCAACAGTGAGCACAGGCTCTGAGTCAAGTAATTTTTACTCAATATCCTTGATATTTTTATCGTCATGTGGTCAACTCCTAACCACTGTGGAGCTTCAGAATACTGATTCGCGAAGGCAATTCAAAGGAATTATGACTTGCAATCATCAATGCCATCATATACCAGGCTTTACTGGAAAATGTGTTGTTGTAACCCGGTGGTTCACAAATACCGGGGCGGCGTGGAATACTTTAGGTACCATCTCAGATGCTGCAGCGCAGAATCTGGCCCCATGGTTGCAATACCGGGCTGCTTATGCTCTGATTACTCCAGGTGACAGCAATTCTCGCTGGTATCCATAGTGTGCAAACATCTTGAATCCGCCCTGATAGCAGCCTTTGTACCAATGCTCCAGACACCCTTAATTTTTTTGGCTCTTGTTCATGCCGCCCCCATGAAGTATAGAGAGTTTTGAGCTCTTTCACACGCCGAAATCAAAGATCATAAAAGATCACCCAACATGTCTCTACAGGGGAGGTTCACCTACAGGTCAAAGGCACTGAAAAATCGAGGCACATCCGGGGGGTATGTCACATTTTTCCCATGATTTTTACTGGCTGAAGTGGAGGTGTAGAAAGGTGAAAGTCGGCCGATCTCAGACCGTGATTGGAAACTGACAAGGTGGCTGTGTCTTGTCACTTCCCAATCACATGACTGCTCCAGCGTACCAGTCAGCCGAGAAAAGCGAAATTGCAACTCAGTGTTTCGACCCAAGGTAAGTCCAGATTTAGTTTCATGGGCCACTGAAGGCCAGTATTTGTTATGAAACGGAGGAGGATTAATTTTTGGAGACTGCACAAAGTCAACACGTTGTATGTAGTGAAAATTAGGCCTGTGTTCCCGGCTTCTGTGCTACATCGTCGGCAGCCTCCTCCTTGTCGTCTTCTTCCTCGTTGTGGTCCTGTTCATCCTCCTCGTCTTCGTCCTCATCCGCCATGGAATCAAGGTTCTGCTCATCCTCAGAGTTCATCCCCGCTCCAAACACATCCACATTCCCTGGAATCATTGAGTAGCTGTAAATGCCATTTGCAAGAGTGATTACACACCTTTCTCTTCGCTATCTTGACCAGCCGAGGCTTCTAATAAACTGTCATCAGTACACCATGCAGAAGAAGCAATGGATTGCAGTACGCACCTTGGTCAGAGTGAAGCAAGTCGAACTTTCCTTGAGTATCGTTGCCGTCCTCGCCGGTATAGGAATGGCTGGAACTCTGCAAAGGAATAGGCTGCCTGGAAATGAAGTCCTGAAGTTCCATCTTCTTCTTTTTCAACACAGGCAGTGAATGTGTGTATTTCGGGTGATTATGAGGTCCGCTATTCTCAAAGACCGCGCCATCTCGATAGAAGACAACGGACCATTCCACCTTGCACGAACGATGGTGCAGAGTCGATCCATAAGTACAGAGTGCCTCTATTTGGCGAGCAACATTTAATCCGGGCGCAATCTGTACGGTACACACCACAGTTTTGCATCGGATAATGCCTGCGCATTTGAAACGCGATAACTTTCCTTTCTCAGGCGTAATCGCATCCGTCGAGCCGCGTTTGCCAGGTAGCTTATCAGCGATCCAATAAAAGGCCAGCCGTGAAGTGTCTTCCACTTGTTGGCGCGCGAAATGACATTGAAAGCGGTGGTCGGGAAACCCATCCCAGCTTTCTAGCGAAAAGTTCGGGAGTGTTGCAGCAGTTTGGGCCGACACGGATGATCGAGGTGCAGTGTTTGCGCGAGTCCGAGCCGCTGGCGGAGAAAGCCATTCAGGAGGAGGTCCTTGGCTGGGATAAATAAAGAGTCAGTGAGCTTGCTACGCTGCTACACACCATTTGATTTCGTTATCTCGGGCTCCTCCCTCACCCAACCTTGGAGTTGGCCTGTAAGATAGAGACTTTGGTTAATCGTTCATTCGGTGAGACCAGCACGCCCCATTCCCGTTGTAGTATGGCACAAGAACATTTTTATGCCCTTTTCAGCGCTTTTCGTGAGCGGTAGCAAGACCGTGTACGACCAAAAGCAAGTAGATGAGCACGAGTCCGTAGACGACTAGGATTGTTGGTGTGGTGAGCCAGCGTGAGGCCAGCGAGTAAATCCACGAGAGGAAAAGCAGAACACGATCCCAGTTAGACATTGCCAGCAGCACAATGGGCAGTGCATAGCCAAAAAAAAAATTGAGAGTAGCATTGACGAGAGAGGAGATGTAAGGGGCTGTGTCACACATCAATGATTCCGTCATGTTTAACTGTGACCACCTGACGAAGTGAGGAAAACACAATGTGTATTGGGTCCGCTAGTGCTGGGCACTAGGCCTCAGCAAAGTATGTTGCGGGTGTGCACCACATCGGGTAGAGTTTTCGTGGCCACTAGCGGCGGGAAGTTAATACCCCAATTCACTGGGATACTTGGCCGCGTCGCGTCGGGTGGCCAACACAGGGTGTATTCAGATCCAAATCACCTGCGAGAATCTTTCATTGAGAGAGAGGTTACCCTCGAGTGATTCCTGGCCCCTGAAATGGTGCTCACAAACCCACAGATTATGTCTTTGGCCTCCGCAATTGTTATATCCATGCATTATGACCTCTGACAAACTATTCTGATCGGTCCCTCCGGCTCCGATCGCGCTCCGTCTTCTCGGAGTGCATCGGACCGCCGGAGTAACGGAACGATCAGAGCTCCGACAAAACATCGGAACGAACTCCCACCATCTGACACCATGGCAAGACGCCATCCCACACATTCCTTATTATCCTAAGTCCTCCGACTTCTTACTTATTGTTTCAACATCGTCCCTTTTGTCACCTGACTTCTTCCTCCCCTTTCGGACTTACCTTTATTGTTATGTCCGCATGGTTTCTAACATATCTCCTTTACCTATTACAATAAGGAGCTCTAGTATTTAATCTTGTCTTACATCCTCCTGTACTTCAGTTTTATGATAAACGTTGCTTCACCCCGTTCCTCGTGAAGTAGTCTGGTCGTTCCGCTCCGACACTCCGCCGGAGCTCCGCTTCTGTCATCTCTCTCCTTCCGACGATATCCTGCAGTAACGCTCGTCCAATTATCCCCTCTGTGGCGTAGCATCATCCAGTCCGCCTTTCACCAGCTCCGACTCCAGACTCCGGTTCCGTTCTGTCCGGCCCGCCGCTCCGCTTCGTATCTGTTGTCAGTTCGACTGGCCCTATATCCCTCCGTACCACCTTCTGGACGACTTGGATATAACAGTATCATAAAACTCACCTGCTCGGTATCGTTTGCTATGTCGTCATCATCGCTCCGTACTACACCTTGGTTCCTCCTGTCGCCGACATCAATGCGGCGCAGGGCCGAGTTGTATTCCTCCGCACAAATCAACACCGAGCCTATCAACGATAAGTGCTCATCTGATCTTGTCACTACGGATGCTAGTCACTACCCCATCTCAGTGATTACCACTCCGTTCGGTCCTCCGGAAACCGGGTCTGTCCGAACCAGCTTCACCACTTATCCTTCTCCAGCACCGCCCTCTCCGTCGAGATCCGACTCCGAGTCGATCTTCGGGGACCGGCAATCTGCTCGGGAAGAACTGGCATCATCGGGCACTTGGATCCCGACATTCAGCGATCCATCCACCCTTCCGGAATCCACCACACTCACTCCGTCCGAGCCCGCGTCAACTCCGAGTCCCTCGGACCGCGGCCTCGACGGTGAATATCAGCACATTGATCAGTATTGCTCTCCCATCCATTCTCCTCCTCATCCACCAGTCCCTGGTTCCCAGGTCTCGTACCATGACCTCGGACCATGACCTCGGACCAGTTCACATCCCATACCCGGAATTTTTCGACGGCACCAATCCGTTGAAAATCGATTCGTTCATCACCCAGTGCTTCGCGCACTTCTCCGGGCGTCCTCGGACATACGCCTCGGACGATGACAAGATCGCCTTCATGCTCCACTTCCTAAAGGGGCAGGCGGCTGAGCTTTTCAACGACTCGGGCCGTGTTGAAGAGTTTTCCTGGCATGGAAACTTTTCCACGTTCATCGGGGAATTCCTGGATGTGTTCGGACGTCGGAGTCGTCACACCGACGCGGACTACGAACTCCGACGCCTTCGGATGAAACACGGAGATCCAATTGGGCCATTTCTGGAGGAGTTTGAGGCTCTCACTCCGTTCATGGCCTGGAATGACTCCGCAGTCTCCCACGCTCTCTACTCCGCGCTTCCACTCCGTATCACCATGCAGCTCGACGATCTCATCACGTATCCGTCCAGCTACGCCGGACTCCGCTCCCTAGTGATTCGGCTCGATGCCAAACACTGGCAGGCGGTACTTCAGGCCGGAAGCGCGACTCCGGAGCAGCCTGTTGGTACTCCGGAGCAAGGGAATTGGGCCGAATGTGCTCGCGGGTTTTTCGGAACGCCTCTCAGTGCTCCCGCAGGCTCCGAAACCCCCGCTGCCAACGATCTGCTGTTCTCCGGCTCCCCGGAGCCACCAGTCGTTGCCGAACCTAACACCACTCACTCTGACACTTCCTCTGGCATGCCGTCACTCATGTCGCTACCGATGCACCACGACTCGCCCACTCCGCTCTCTCCGATCTCCTCTGGACCCCCGTGCGTATACCAAGTCGCGGTTCCGATGGAGGTTCATCGAGAACGCAAGCGCTCCGCATCTGTTGCGGGCCTCCTTGTGCAGGAAGGCGGTCGTGCGGGACGTCTCCGCAAGAGCGAAGCTCTGAGACGTCGGGAGTTGGACCTCTGCCGGTATTGCGGTTCTCCGCTCCACCACATCAGCGGTTGTCCTCGTCTAGTGCGTACCGTTGCTGATCACCGCGGATCCTCATCAGCTCCGCTGTACAAGGTCATCAGCAGCAGCGGAAATTCCTTCGGTCAGGTCTCCGGACCTTCGGACCTTTGATTTAACGACAAATAGCACTCTGCATCTCTGTCCGCGACTCCGCGTCGCTCCGGAGTTCATCCTGGGATCCCTCGCTTAACTTCGCACACACGCATCACAGTATATACCAACATTGCCTCCATTCGGTCCGTTAACGACCACCCGCTCTTCGGAGCCGGGCTTCATGATTTCCAACAAATCTATATCAATCCGTACCACCTTCTGGACGACTTGGATATAACAGCAATTTTGCATTTGAACCATACGGGGCACTCCATGTTTTTCTGTGTGTAAAAGGGTCCCATTGCTCCATATAAAGCACTGCCCAACAGTAGCGTGTAAACCGATGATATCACGCAAGGATTTGGAGAAGGGGAAGGCAGGCTCTCATGAAAGCGAGCAAATGTATGGATGGTGCGTCGGCATTCAACATCGAAAATACTGACACATAGCTGAGTCCCGGCTTTTTGAATGGGGTTTTTAATCCGGTGTATAGTGTACGGTATTCACTTACACATTTCCAGAAAAGTCATTCCGGCAGCCACTTTACGGTTTGTCGGTATTGCAACAGGTGGCTGTGCACTTAGCCTTCAAACGGGGAATGAGCCTCAAGGCATATTGAGGAGAGTTAAACTCAGTCTGGTTCGGTGTGCGGAACCAGATGAGCCAAATGCACATCCCAGGAGCTTCCCATCGTATTAGGAGGTTTCAAAAGCGAGAACGGCGCTGAAGGACGGATGCGGCGCCGCGGTGCAGTTCGCCGCGTTACGTCGCACGGCTTGTAAACTGAACATTTTGAGTCAAATTGGTGGTACGCAGATCCAGGTAAGCTAAATGCATATTACAGCAGGGTTGGGTGTCTCTAGGCAGCTTTAAACACAACTTGTTACACAAGAAAGGTACCGAAATACTGATCATGACGCGGCGCGGCGGTGCACTTCGCCGCCGTAAACCCAATATCTTGATTCCAAGTTTCGTGTACGGGATCAGGTGAGTTGAGTTCATGTTCTAGAAGACCTTGGTGTCGCTGGGTTGTTAACAGTGACGCGGCGCCGCGGTGCACTTCACCGCGTCGCGCCGCGCCGCCGTAAAACCCAATGTTTTGGTTCCAACTTTTGTGTACGGGATCAGGTAAGTTATTTCATGTTCTAGGTGACTTGGTGTTGCCGGGTTGTTTAAGGAGCGAGAACGGCACCAAAAACAAACTGACGTGGCACCGCGCGCCGCCGCCGTAAAACCCAATGTTTTGATTCCAACTTTCGTGTGGGATTAGGTGAGTTGAGCTTCGCCGTGTCGCGCCGCACGGCTTCAAAACGGAACATTAACATTCAAAATGTTGGCGTGCAGGATCAGGTGAGCTAAACACACCCTTACCCAAGCTTGTGCGTCTTGGCGCGAACAGAGTAATTGATGCGGCGCTGCCGTGGACTTCGCCGCGTTACGCTGCGTGGCTTCAAAACACAACATCTTCATTCAAATCACTATTGGCCAGCATCAGGTGAGTTTAATTCATATTCTATGAGGCTCTAGGGTCTCCAGGTTGTTCGAGGAGCGAGAACGGCAATGAAGCAGGGCACCGGTTTTTCGCCGTGGCGTGGCGTGGCGTGGCGTGCCGCAGTGGCAGTGCTGGCATGTCCCAACGTGGCACGATAAGGCTTTTGTAGGCACTTTTGGGGAGTCAGATGCTATTGCGTAGAATGACTGCCAGGGGTTGACCTTGACTCCTTGTAATGACCACAATGCTCAAATCAGATTTCATTTGACTTTATTCGAGGTCAGATTTTTTATTCCCACGGTTGAGTGATCACATGTTTTAATGTTCATGTGGCTCAAACTTCAGCATTGCTCCACACGAAGCCCGACCGTGCTTGCACTGGCAGCATTGGTGGTTCCGGCAGAATTCAAAGGCGAACAGTGTAGAGCTGCTCGGGTGAGGGTGGTGCAGGTGTGTCTCCGACTCTCTCCGGGAATTGGGAGACGTCTCGAAGACTTTTGTATCCCTACTTGCCCGCGCTGATTTTGACTCAGCCAATTCGGGCATATTCAAAGAATACACACCGGCTAAGGGCACGGAGTACGGTTGCGAACCGGTGTTCTGCATGGTGCCAAGTTAACGAGAAAGGGTGGGAAGAGAATACCTGTTAAATCGAAAATTGGCGCAAGTGGAGTCGAGGAAGACAGTGAACGGACTGTCATCCCTACGCCGCGCGAAGGCTCGCCAGGCAATTAGGGGCTCGGTTCACCCATGCCCCGAATCTCCTCAGCGGTTAGAGGGGGAACAAAACAGCGACCCGGCATTGCGCAATTTCAACATGCGTCTGCGGGAATACAATTGGGGAGTACCACCCTTTGCATCCGACTCGAGCAGCGTATCCAGGTAAGTGAATTCTCCTCGTTCTTTGTTGTTCGATTATTTAACTTGTTCAGGTCCCACAGTGCAAGGTCATCTACGTTGAATACCAGTCAAAAGTCGACTGGAGAGCCAAAGATATTCTGCGTTGTAATCCAAATAAATTCACGGCAATCTACGGTTCGACTCGGTGATTTACGAGGACGACAAAAACCCCTTTGCAGTAGGTCAGCTTCACTTCATGTTCTGTTGCTATCTCCCCAGCGATGCGGGTCCTCGATCTTGCCATGGTCCGACCGTTCAGCACGACGACAGAAGACTTTCACTGCCCGATACGCGAGAAACTGTCGTTGAGGAGCTGTCATTTTATTGCGCTGGAGCACGTCGTTCGTGGTGCCTTCCTCTATCCAATTTTTGGTGGGAAGGATGGGATGCATTACATTGTTGATTGTGTTGATGAAGACATGTACTTGCGAGTTAATAATATAGATTAGTTATACCCCTCGTTTTCTTCTTCACCCTGAAAGACTATACGCAGGAAGCATGGCTTCAGACCGGCATGGATGAACGGCTTGGAGCCGGTTCAAACCCCCCCCTGCCAGGCGTTCGAAGCACTTCCAAGCCGTTCGATGGTGCCATGCTGTCTGATGCCGTTGCATGCGAACTGGGTTTTTTCCGACACCAAAGAAGCTGGGGGAACATTTTCAGAGCTCAAGACAGTGGAGACAGAGAAGGGGCCTGGGGAATGACTCGGATGCCCCAGTAATACGTGCTGCACTCGCAGGAAGTGCGGGCGCTGCCGGCGCAGGGTGCGGTAAAACATTGAACGCCCTGATGCAGGAAACCCTCGGAGAGAACGGCTTAGCAACAGAATTGAGATAAAGCTGCCAAGGCATACAGGGAGAATTGTGCTGCCGAGTCGAAGACCTAACCTGACGCTCAACGAAACGAACGGCCATCAGAGTTCAACCTCTTGGTCGCGATCGAGATTTCTTCAAACGGTGACACCACTAGAATCGCGGAAGTGGGACGGTTTTTCGTATTCTCTGGTCGTGCCTTAGGTACCTATAGGCTGGAACCGGCAAATGCGGATTGCAAACTCACTGGGAGAGTGGGCCTGAGCTTAGAAAGTTCGGTACTAAGTACCTCAGCCTTTGTCGGGGGTACAATGTTGAGTACCCGACGACTCGTTGAGCTTGAGAGGTTGGAAATCTCATTCAGGGTTAGTAGGAGATTAACTACTGTGAATATGGGTCATTATGAACCAGCACGGCGCTGCACGGCACGGCACTGCACTGCACGGCACAGGTGCACGGTGGCGTGCACTGGCGTGGCGTGCAGTGCCGTGCAGTGCCGTGAACCGTGCAAAGGCGTGTACGACCGTGTTGGTTCTGTTGCTTCGTTTGGCTTCGAGATTCTCCTTCCGACTTCTTGTGTGTCTTGCAACTTGGCATTTATCGGCAGTTCTCTGATTGATTGAGCTGGCCACCACGGTTCATTTTTAGGGCATATCATCTTTAGCTGGGTATTCAGCCAACAAGTCTAGTGCTCTAACCATATTCATTGGACTCCAGTAGCAGTACTGGGCCACTGAAAAACTCCCACAACTCTCTCAATACTGCAGCAGAAGGAGAATACTTACAAAAATAAGGGATGAATAAGGAATTGAAGCCAGACAAAATATCTGTAACAGTCTGTGTGGGGGGTGAGTCTAGGAGGAGATGGTCCGTGAGACGGTGGAAATACCTCCCATGCTCTGCACTCTAGTTTCGGGAGTGTCCCAACAACCTGCGTGCGGAGTGAATATTATCGAATATTGATATACACTTTGGGTCACCAATTTGTTGGTTAATTAGTTGCATGGTGGCAGAGAGGCCTCTAGTGCAGCCTGGGAGTGTGTGGAGGGGGTGAGAGCAAATTTAATGATGTTTCAACCTCACGTTGGGACACGCCAACACTGCCACGGCAGTCACGGCACGGCACGGCGTGACACGGCTTTTCCTGGGGCCCGATGAAGCACTGACGTGGCGCTGCTGTGCCCTTCGCCGCGTCGCGCCGCGCGACTTGGAAAAAAAAAAACATTTTCACTTACAACGTCGGTGAGCAGCATCAGGTGAGTTACATTCATATTTCTGGAGAGTTCTGGGTCTCTGGGCTGCCAGAGGGGCAAGAACGGTGCCGAGATACTGGGCATGACCTGGGCATGAGACGGCACCCATGTGTGGCGGCGCGGTCCTGCCGCGTCTCATATCTCCAGCGCCGCGTCGAGTTCGGTGAGCGCCGCGTTCAAGTTCGGGGAGCGCCGCGGCCGCTGTGGCAGCGCCGCATCATTTTTCAGACACACCGCGTCCTACTGATGCTACCGCCGCATACCGCCGCGTCCAAAAGTGAGGATGCGGCGAAGTTACCATGCACTTCGCCGCGTCCCGCCGCGTCACCGCCGCACCACCGCTGCGTCCAAGTTTTCTTTTTTGGCATTAATCTCGAGGTATGTGGACGCATTCACACCAACTCAATGGCCGTTACACACTACTACTCTGTGCGTACACCCTTCGCTATTCTGGTGGGGATATGTCCACTCTAACACGCGATCGGCGCTGTTCAAAAAGTTGAACCGCCGCGCCAAGTGGGCGCGGCAAAGTATTTTGGCCCCTCCGCAGTCCGGTACAAGAACAATCTTTGTAGGTAGCACCACTGTGCGCAACGGCCTCGGTGAGCTGATTGCGGGAGGCGGACTGTGGCTTGGCCCAAACCACCCCCAGAACCCGGAAATCAGGGTGCCAGATGACCAGCCGCAGACAGCACGAACAGCTTATATTATTTCGACTCTTGTGGCCGTCCAGAGAGCACCGCGAGACCAGCCCATCTGAATTGCAAACTCAAAGAGTTCCACACGCATAGCAATGACTAGGAACCTTGAATCTCTGGAAAACAGAGGGTGGGTGGGTGTACCCGACAGCAAACCACTGAAAGTGCTTGCAGCTGAACTGAAGGCAAGGACGGCTGCCACAGTCTTCCTAGATGTCTCACCCAATAGCCCCAGCGACCTGCAGGAAGGCATGAACGCAGCAGTCATACTCGCAAAGCAAGGGCTGCCTAATAGGCCCCCTGGGAAGATCTGCCTTGATACCGAGTCGAGTACACGGCTGGAAGGAATGAAGTTGTCAACCTTGACTCAGCGACCGGCATATGCCGGAATAAAACAACGTAAGAAGGCTGTGTCGCGGAAGGCGACAGATGAGAATGTCAAACAAGTAATATCAGCGATAAGGCTGCAATCTTATCTCGCCCCAACTATTGCTCAAGTTTAGGCGAGTGTTCGCCACAAAGACTTCACTAGGCAAGTCCGGAACTTCCTGTGGAAATCAGCGCACCGTATTGGATCCTTCTGGAAGCATATTCCAGGGTGCGAGGACCGGGGAATATGCCAGGTTTGCCAAGAACCTGAAGACCTCGAACACATCATCCTCAAATGTAGACGACCTGGGCAAAGTGAAATCTGGAACCTGGCAAGGAATCTCTGGTTGAAAAAGCACCCATCTTGGCCTGTTCTATCCCTGGGAGGCATACTGGGCTGTGGCCTCAGAACCTTTGCTGATGAAAAAGGTCGACCCCTTCTAGGAGAGTCCTGCATGTACCGTATTCTTATTTCAGAATCACTCTTTATGAACTGAAAGATCAGAAATGAGTGTGTAATTAACAGGGCGGGGGCAGAGTGTCAACACCACGTGAGATTGACGTGAGCGGTTGATGCGGGCCGATGTTGCGTTTCCGGCGTTCAGTTGAATTCGAGCAACAATAGAAGAGTACAAGGCCGCGTCAAATAAGGGGAACCACACGGCCGCGGTGATTCAGCAACCAGTAGAGAGTAAAATGCGGCAAGTGGGGATGATCAATGACGATCATTTCGTCGACGGCAGGTGGAACCAGGTTACGATACAGACTCTGTATCACAGAGTTTGAGGGTAACCACAAGGAGATTGACGGCAGGGGTAATAAGCGTGAATACATCATGAATTGTGTTGTTTGAGGGAGCAGGAAGGCAAAAAAATGGACATTTACTCAAGTAGAATATCAATCGAGCCACATCAGGAAAACCCTCCTCAGCAATTCTGTTACATTTTTGCTGAAAATTGTTCAAAATTCCTTCAGTTGTTGGAATGTACAAAAATGTATCAAAATATGTTACCCCCTGACATAATTGTTCAAAAGTTGCTCATAATTGTTCAAGAGTTGCTCATAATTGTTCAACAGTTGCGACCGCCTGTTTGCCAGTTTTCTGAAATACTTATGGTACCCAAGAATCCACGGGATGATTGAGAAACAAATAGGATTGCATTTGGAGCTACAGCATGATGATGCGCGTACATGTAGACTACGAATTAAACTACCCCGCAATGCACTCATGTACACGTTCGCACACTGCTCAAGAGGACCCTACGTAGCTGTGAACCAATCATGTTTGACGTTGCATGCAGTTTTGCCCCGGACAAATGGCGGACAAAGATTTAAAAAAGTAGCGAAAGAACTTGAAGAAGACTTGAACACAGTTCATGTCGATTTGAACGACACAGCTGGAGGTAACTTGAACTAGAAATTGAGCGCAGTATTACGCTGCTTTGAATATTTGTATAGCGGGTGCTTGGGGTTCTCCGTTGGCAATTGGATCTTGATAGCTGATACGAACAGGCCTTGACGAAACTCGGTATTCTTTATTACGGGCAACGTGACGGCGTGTGAACAGTTATAGAAGGCGTGGGACGCGACGGAGACTTGTCGCCGCGTCGAAGGCCGCGCTGCGCGCAGGTTTGCGACACGGACACGGACACGGAGAAGGCGAATGGGATGCGGGAGGGGATGCATGATGAGGGTCGTTGGGAGGGCTTTCGATATATGTCACTGCTTGTGGATCGAGAAGACCCGGCCGTAAGTGGATAACGACGGGAGGCTCAGAGAGGTGCTTTGATGAGGCGGCAGAGAGTGGGGTGGATACAGAAGAATACGGGAGATGGCTTGACTTGATACTGAGACAATTGGGAGGATTCTAGGGCGGAGGGCTTGAGGGCGATGGTGGGGGAAAGGAAGAGAAGAATGTCGTACAAGATCAGAAAATGTGTCAACATGGCTTGTTTGGTTGATTGATGTCCGGGTACGCGGGTTGATCCACGCGCGGCCTTGATGCGAGTCGGAGTTTGAATGACTTGTTCAAAGAAAAGTTGAAGATGGAAATCATACTTTTCATGACGATCACTGTATGGTCAAACACATCTTGCACTAGGAGCTGTGTGCTCTTTTGCGTTCAGTATTTAACCACAGACTTGTTCAACCGGCGGCGGCAGCTGTGAAAAAAAATGGGGCCGAATTGAGGCCGAAAGTGGGTTTTTTTTCTTGCATGAAAAAAATGTTATACATTTTGGACAAAAGTTCTGTGAAGTGGTTGAAAAGTTTCTTAAAATTGCAAAAGTTGTCAAAAATTTCACTGGCACAAGAAAATTTCACGAAAAATGTAACAGAATTGCCGGGGAGGTTTTTGCTGATGCAATGCTTTGAGAAGAATTCGGGGAGAACAAAGTGCGAGGCCACTGTTGGATCGGGATTAGTAAGAGCAGCAAGGTCATTAGCTTCTAGATTTGTAGTGTGCGTATAGAGCCTCGAAGGGTGCGTGGTGAAGACTAGAAGATCTGCTGTTATTGAAGAGTGCGTGGGAAAATAGCGGAACCAACCTGAAAAGATCTAGATGTTAAATTGAGTTGGGGATAATTAAACGGCGGTGGAGGCGGTGGGCTGAGCTAGACTAGCTCTGAAAGACTCGCCACGGACGCCCCGGATGTAGAGGAAAGCGGTTAAGCTAGAATAGAACACCCCCTGTATTTATGGAAGTCCACGGCTGGGGACATCGCGAAAACAAATCTATGAATCATTACAAGCAGCGCAGGCGAGAATAGTGCACGGATAATAATTATTCACAGAGGCGGGCGTTTGCATTTCCTAATCATTCAGTTGGTCGCTCCGGCAAAGCAAAACCATGCACGACTCGGAAATAATAACGGCATTTACTATCAATGACTAGGAACCTGGCCACACTAGGAACCTGGCCATGAGCTGACTATAGGACTGTGGAGTGTGAGATATCAGTTGATCCTAACCCCGACCTTTTCGCCTGTTTCTCGACCAATACGCCACGGATCCGGGACTAGTATGGACTGGACGCGGCCAGACACAGATACAAAGAAATTAGATACAGGTACGAAATCTGGATACACAAGCTGAACACATGGTGGTGGATACACACATACAAGCTGAACACATGGTACTGGATATGGATACACAACAAGTTGAACACATGGTACTGGATACAGATACAAAAACTCCAGAAGTATGTGATCTTGTGCGAGGTATGGGGTCTGACCTGATTATTTTCACACCTTTGGTGTCCTCCATCCCTAGAGGCAGGTAGCTTGGCTATCACATGGGTACTCAAACAAAGGGCAAGGATGGCAGCATTCATGTGCTAAACGGGGGGGAAGTATGTGTTCAATCGGACACATGGACACAATTTGGATACAACGGATACAAATTGGACACAAACTTGGATACATGTACCGGCCGTACCACAAAAAGCGAAGTGGACCACAGAATTCTAGAAGAGGGTCAATGTTGCAAGAGGTATGACAGTTTAGGCAGTGAACATGGCAACATGTGGCCAGCACTCAGGGAAAGGCAGGGAGGAGCTCCACAAGCTGAGCGTCACAGACCATGGGAAAGACCAATTCATCGTTGAGAACGAGGGTCAAAGAACCAGGAACCGATTTTTGGACCCGAAACAGCTAGTTTTCATTCTGCTGAAAACCCTTTGTTTAAGCCTGTTGCAAAGGCCCTTTGAAACCTCACCATTCATGATCCCTTTCACACAGAATCATTTCAAGACAAATCAATTCTGTTGAATTCAGCAATAAACTCGTCAAGGTTTAGGAGTCCTTTCTTCCATGTTTTATTCAAGCTGACTTCTCGTTGCAGAAAGCTGCCGTCAAATCCTCTTGCTTTAGGAAGTCTATTTTACGTCCTTGATTCACATTATTTTGACTACAATGTATCTTGCTATCAATAGAAGTTACTTTCACTATTGTTTTACAGCCATTTGCGGAACTTAGGGCGCGGGCTGTTTTTTTTAAAAAAAAACACTTTTCAACAAGAATCATTATTGCGAGCTCAGTTCTTGTCCGTTTGCCTTGAGAATATGCTCATTGTGTCCGCAATGAAAATGCGGAGGGCATCACGTTCTTCGTTTTCCCTGATGCGATCATAATTGCCTTATTGGGAAAATGTCACTCTTTTTGTACAGAACTTGTCGCATACTCTGTGCTGTGGTCAGATTGACCTATAAATTTAATATGATGTCTTTATAGCGGACCAGTTAGGACTTATGTGCCAACTTATCCGGCTATGCAACCTGCTCAGTACCAAGTCCCTGACTTTGCGGTGAACACACAAGTTCAGACCCAGAAAGCCGAGGACGAGCCGCTCAGTATGAAGCAAATGATTCAGTTCATGACAGCAATGAAGGCAGCAGACGCACAAATCGAGCAATCTCCGGAACAGTTTGTTCAGACCAGGAAGGCCGCCCGTGAGGGAGGCTCTGGTTCGTCAAATTTCTGAGGAGTTCGATGAAGGCGGCTGAGGATTCAATCCAGAAACCAGCCAAGCTGCCGGAGGACCGATCAAGAGCTGGTTCAGATATAACAATCATGACTGAGGCGACTAAAGGAAGTGAAAAACGGAAGAAAATTGTTGAAGTGGAAATACCGTCTGGACCTAGATGGAGGGATTCCAAGCTTCCGAAAGTTCCCAAGAAAATCCAACTTGATGACGAACATTCAGAAGAGGAACCTGAGTTGCCTTACAAGCCAGTACCTGAAGTAGACCACAAGGACGACCAGAGAAATAAAGCACCTGCGGAGAATATACCCATGAAGCCTAAAAAGCATCATAAGGACCGTCCGCAGGAGGCTAAAAACTCAGGCAATATACCCGTGGAAAACAAAGGGAAACAAAATGAGAAGACTCTGGCTGAAAAAGCCTATGCCATCGTCCGTCCAATAGACAAAGCTGGTACCATCGACAAATTAGTTGATGAGGTTTGGAAAACACGGCTTTCCCCTGAACTGGGTGATCTAGTTCGTGCCTCACCTAAATTAGCTGAGGTATTAAGAAAAGCCTTAACAAAGAAACGTGTCAAGCCTCCACGAATCAACGAGTCTGTGGGCACTTTAAATCAAGAGTGCGCCTTTCCATATATGGAAGACGAGATCGAGATAGGAATTGCGGATGACACGTTGGAAATGGACGACTTACCACTAGTGGATAGCTTCTATATTTCCACGCAAAAGGACAATGACTTTGATAAAAGGGTTGAAGTTGGGAACATAATAGTTCCCGACCCTTATCTACTATACTTGGCAAGTTTGGGCCCTGATGAAAGCCCAAAACCGGTATATGTTAGTAGGGATTCAGCCAAACTCAGAGCAGTGTTCCCCAAGGTGAATGATAGTGCCTACGTAGAGTCTGTGGTCGACAGTGGTTCCCAAATTATTTTGATGGCTCTGCGAGAAGCGGAAAAGTTGAAACTAAGCTGGGACACTGATCTCCAGATTTATATGCAGAATGCCAACGGGCAGTTGAAGAAGTCGGCTGGACTAGCCAGGAATGTACCGTTCGTGTTTGGAGACATTACAGTGTACTTACAAGTGCATATAATTGATCAACCAGCGTACATGGTACTACTTGGCCGGCCATTTGACATACTCACTGAAAGTTGGGTCCGGAACAAACCAGATGGTGGTCAGGATATACTCGTGAAAGATCCGAATACGGGAAAAAGATGCATTGTGCCAACCAGGGCACGAGGGTACCTACACCGCTGAGGATGAGGAACGAGCTGAACTCGCCAAAGGGGACCGACCGGATGTTCCGTCTAAAGGCCCGTCCAAACAGTCGGATTTCTTTGAAGCCAAACCAGGCCCATCAAAGTAAAGTCGAACTGTGCGAATGGAATCCGTACCAGACGAAGATGACTCTGACTACTACGAGGAATCAGATGAGGCGGAAAGTGAATCAGATGATGACGACGAGGATTTTCACCGGTCTCCGAGGACTTGATAGAAGGCTTTCAAAGAGGAGAGATGGCGCTACAATTTGGCTTTAATGAGACAGGGGAGTTGGAGATTCAGGGATACATGGAGCCTAGAAATGGAGAGAGTTTCTCGGAAGATGAAGTCCGAGAAGCTTAGATCTCAGCTTCAAGAGGATCTGAGTCGATGCGCGCTGACCATCGGGCTAGAGTGCTATTCAACGAGTTTGTCACGCCAAACCGCAAGCAGAGAAGATCTGGAGTTCAGCATCAAGTATTCACTTGGGACGAAAAAGTCCCCAACCATTTGAACCATATGGCCGAGAAAAGATTAAATCGTGGGAAAGTCCCGAAGCATGATATGCAAAAGGACAAAAAGTGCAGTTGTTGCCAAACAGTAGAATGGATAATGTCCAAAGATACTAAGAAAGGCGCAGCACGCAATCAGAAAGGGAAGAAGCAGGCATCTAAACGGATACCAGCTACCCCGACTCTGATAAAGAGAGTATACGCCACCAAGAAGTATAAACCAGTAGCATTAAAAGTGCGGCCGGTATATACTGATCTGCCAGAGCGATTCAGGATTCAGAGGAATATCATTGGAGACCCTCTACAGGACATGCCAGGGCTATCACCAAATCCATCGGACTTTACGCCAACTGGGCGGTACACGGTGGACAGGAAGGAAATAATTGACAAAATACACGCGAAGGACTTCTTATGGTTGGAGGAGAAGAAATTGCTTCACAACTTTATGATGATCCAGAACGAGGCTTTTGCATGGGACGACTCCGAAAGGAGAAGTTTCAGACATGACTTCTTTCCTCCAGTTGAGATACCGGTTCTTGAGCATAAGGTTTGGGTTGAGCGGAGTATTCCGATCCCCAGAGGACAGTTGGACATGGTTTGCGACATTATTCGAAAGAAAATAGATGCTGGAGTCTACGAACCATCAAATGCTTCGTATAGAACCAAATTCTTTGGTGTGGTAAAGAAAGATGGCAAAAGCATCCGTCTAGTCCATGCTCTGGAACCCTTGAATAAAGTTACTATTGCGCACTCAGGTATTCCTCCGGCAACAGAGGAATTAGCAAACCACTTCGCTGGAAGAGCCTGTGGAGCTGTACTAGACTTATATTCGGGGCATGATCACCGAGATATATCTGAAAACAGTCGGGACTATACGACCTTTCAGACACCGTTTGGAGCACTGCGGCTAGTAAAACTGCCACAGGGTTGGGCTAACTCAGTTCCAATCTTCCATGACGATGTAACCTATATTCTCAGGGACGAGATCCCACACGTCACGATACCGTACATTGACGATGTCCCGATAAGAGGACCTGGTTCAAGGTATCAAGACAAGAATGGAAAATACGAGACTATCCCAGAGAATGCAGGGATTAGACGTTTCGTGTGGGAACATTTCCAGAACTTGAATCGGATAGTACAGCAAATAAAGTATTGCGGAGGCACCTTCTCGGGTCTAAAAGCATTGCTCTGTCTTGATGAGTTTCCCGTCGTAGGACATCTCTGTTCTTTTGAAGGGCGGAGACCGTCTGAAGATCGAGTTGGAATAATTCTCAGATGGCTGGGATGTGAAAACGTTTCGGAGGTCAGACAGTTCCTCGGAGTTGTTGGACAGGTCAGAATGTTTATTAAGAATTATGGAAATATTTCCAGGCCAATTCAACAACTTCTACGGAAAGACACAGAGTTCGAGTGGGGAGAAAAGCAGCAAGCTTCAATGGATGCCATTAAAATGGAAGTCGCAAAATGCAGAGCACTGAAACCGTTGAATTATGAATGGGATTCAGATATTGTTCTTGCTGTGGACACATCCTGGAGGTCGGTGGGACTGGAAGTATATCAATGCGATCCAGATGACCCAACCAAGAGGCACTATGCTAAATTCACCACCATTCCTCTGAATGACAGAGAAGCCAGATTCTCGCAACCTAAGAGAGAACTCTACGGTTTGCTGAGAGCCTTGGATCGTATGCAATATTGGTTGTTGGGAGCGAGACCGCTAGTAGTTGAAGTTGACGCGCTCTACATCAAGGGAATGTTAGCGAACCCAGGGATGGGTCCTAATGCTACCATTAACAGATGGATCGAGAAAATCCTGATGTACCATTTCAGTCTGAAACATGTTGCGGGAAAAACGTTTCCTGTGGATGGTTTGTCTCGAAAGAGGCCAGCTGAAGGTGATGAAGAGTGGCCGAATCCAGAAGATGGTTACGACGAGTATGAACTTCCTAAGGACCACCTGAGTGGGACCATGAAGGGAGACAACCCTTGGATTTCAAAGACTTCAAGGGTGATATAGACACACGTGGAGGCTATGAGCAAGAAATCTTTGATACAGCTATTTGGGAGGGTGACTTCCAGAAAGAATGTGACAACGCTTTCATGGCCGAAGCGCAAAATATTGAGATCATCAAACAAGCCTACGCTGCTGAAGGACTTAAAGTCCTGCAGTTTCTGAATGTGCAGGCATCCGAGGAAGAACCGCTTCTACCGGATGTTAAGTACAAACTAGACCCAGAAAGCCGAGAAGAGTATCCAGAAGATCACAGATCTGATGTTGCGAAACAGCTGGATGAAAGAATTGACGCAATAAACGAGTGGTTGAAGGATCCACTACAGAGGCATAAAGAATTTGGGGAAAATAGTCCGTATGCTAGACCAGCTGATGAATATCGGAAGTTCATGCGGTATGCCTCCAAATTCTACCGAGATAAAGTAACGGGAAAATTGTACAGGCAAGACGCGGAAGGACCTCCAAGGCTTGTAGTTGCAAAAGAGTACCGAATGTACATGATGCGAGCGGCTCATGACAGTCTTGGTCATAAGGGGGCATATGCAACCAAAAGCATGATTGATTTGAGGTTCTGGTGGCCAGACCTTTCTCAAGATGTGGACTGGTATGTAAAATCGTGCCACTTGTGTCAAGTGAGACAGAAGACGATGTTGAGGATTCCACCTAAAGCTACAATGACTCCGAGTATCTTTCAAAAGATTCATACAGATGTAATGGTTATGGGGGTGCCTTCTAACGGTTGCCGGCTAGTAGTTGCTGCAAGGGATTCTCTGACCAGATGGACAGAGGCCCGAGCACTTCGATCTGATAATGCTGAAGCGTTGGGAAAATTCCGACTCGAAGAGATAATTTGTAGATGGGGTTGCCCACGGGAAATAGTTACCGATAATGCGGGACAGTTCCTTGCTGCTGTAAAATGGCTAGCTGCAAAAGATGGAATAACGGGCATACGAATCTCACCGTATAATTCACAAGCAAATGGTCCGGTTGAAAGAGGGCATTGGGATATGAGGCAGTCCATATATAAAGCCACTGGTGGAGACACCAGGAAATGGTATTGGTTCCTGCATCAAGTCGTTTGGGCGGATAGAATCACGATCAGGAGGTGTTCAGGCTGTTCTCCTTATTTTGCTCTCTGTGGCGCTCATCCAACTATACCTCTGGATATTGAAGAAGCGACCTGGCTGGTGGAATATCCGGGGTGAAATATTGTCAACCGCTGAGCTAATTGGCCTCCGAGCGAGAGCATTGGCTAAACACACGCAACATGTTGATGAAATACGGGCAAGGGTTTCAGCAGAGAAACTTGCAGCAGTAAGGCGATACGAAAGAGTACACGAGCACAATCCGGAACTTTGATTTCAAACCCGGTGACTTAGTGTTGGTCCGGAATCCAACCGTGGAGAAATCACTGAACACGAAAATGGCGTCCAGATATTTGGGCCCCATGGTAGTAGTTTGTCGTACAAAAGGCGGAAGTTACCTTTGTTGCGAAATGAACGGTGCAATGTATGATGGGAAGATTGCACAATTCAGAGTGATTCCTTACATGGCCCGGAAGCGTCTGGATTTGCCCAGTAAAATATTGGACTTAATAGACCTCAGCAAAGAGAGCCTGGATGATCTAGCAGCGGCAGGAGAAGTTGACGACGAATATCTTGGAAAAGATCTTCAGTTCGATAAAATTAACCTACGCCCAGACTGGCACGAAGTCAATCCAGACGACTTGTCAGATGAATATCATAGTGAGGAGGAACCGGAAGAAGATCTTGGGCCTATACCATCATATGATTCTAAAAATCCGAGACGTTCCAGGAGAGCGAAGAAACAAGTAAAATTGTATCTACGAGCTCGGCATAACATCAATGATTAAAAGAATGGATCACAAGTTGGTTGAGGATAAGGTCGTGGTTCAAAAGAGTGTGGCTATTTGATAAGTGGGGGGTTGTTTTGCGGAAGAAACCCTTCGGCCTAAAAGTGTATTAGTAACGAGCAAAGATGAAATATTTGGCATAACGGACTAGTTCGCAGCGGAGTTGCTGGAAGGAACCTGGAGATCGCGCTCCTTGAAGAGACGCATAATGGTCTGGTGCTCCTTACGAAGCATCTCCAGCAGGCGAAGGTCGTACGAGAGACTATGACCGGTAACGGTCATGTTGGTGCGAATGTTATGCTCCATACGGAGGACGGCGTCGTCATCGTACTCATGAGGGGCCTCCGCAACAATTGCCTTAGCGGTTTCAAGGACCTCGGCGTCAGAACGCGTCTCGGAGCCTTGTAAAGCGAATTAAACAAAGAAATATTTCAATAGAGAGATTTAGGGACTTGCCTGTAATACGGGGAAGGTCCGAAGGGCTCAGCTTGTAGGAAACTTTGCGGCTGCGTTTGCGGTTTGCATCCAGCTTGGCGACTTCGCCATTTGCCTCCTGAGTTCCCTAAAATTAGGTGAGCTAGTAGGGAGTGTAAAGAGACGAAAACGCACAGTGGAAGCACGACGGGCGGACTTAGAAGTCTGAGGATCCGGATCCAATGGGTGACCGATAGGTATGAGGAATGTGAGACCGCTCTTGAGTGGCACATAAGGGGTGAAATAGTTGAAGACACGTATGGCCTTCTTGGTGGCACCGGAGTCTGAAACGGTTGCCTCCTCCTCTTCATCGTCATCCACCTCAATAACATCAGAATGAGCGGCAGTGGCCTCGACAGCGGGTCCGGCGGTCGAATCTTTGACCTTAAGTTGGGCAAAATCAAAAATCAGGTTGCGAACGTAGACTTGGACGGGATTGGAGTCTGCTCACAGGTTCAGCAGCTGCAGTGGTTCCATTCATGGGATCATCTTCACCTGGCTCATCCTCTGAGTGGTCCTCATGATCGGACTCGACACGTTCAGCGGACTTGACGTTTTTGCGGCGCTGGGGTTTCGTTGAGCATTTAAATAAGAGCTAAGATAATTAAAAGGGACAGACGACGCGAGTCTTCTTGGCCTTAGCCTTCTCAAGGGCAGCGGCTTTTTCCTGACGATCGGCTGCAGCCTTGGCTTTAGCGGCGGCGGTATCGGCAATACGAACGCGTGCGGTAGCCTCAAGGAGAGTGGTGACAGCGTGAACGCGAGGATCCCAAGGACCGGGGGCACCAGCCCAGGCGGTATTGTAGGTCTTCTTGAGGGTGAAAAGAATGTTGCAGATAACGGACGAACGCGCTGAGATCTCGGTATCTTTTTCAAGTGGACCCTGGAATATTTGGGTTAAACGAATAAAAATGTTCGAGAAGAAGTACGCACTAGTTTGCCGGCTTGAGCGGCGAGGAAGTCCAGATGGGTCTCTCGATCCTCGAACTTGGATTTAATCACACGAGCGACCTTGTTGACATCTTCCCAGACATTGACAGGCAAGCCAGTGGGGCAAATAGTCGGATCGTTAACGTGAGCCATAAAGACGCGAGGATGGGAAAAAGCGAGAGGCAAATATACGGGGTTGATCGAAAGCGCTCTTAAAGGATATTGGCTCCAGCCACGCGCAAACATTCGGTAACTGAGGACAGTTACGATTCTAAGTGTGGGGGAGAGGGTGAAACAGGAACAGCGAAACTGAGGGAATTTTGCGAAGATTTCAGGCCTAGATACTGGTGAAAATCAGATTCTGGAGTCCAAAATGACGCAAAATGAAATATTCCATGCTGTAGCTCGGGCAACGGCATGTGGACTTCAATCAGAATACCCTTCGGATGAACTACCGAGTGCTCCCGAAACAGTATCCCGAGGAACCGATCAATATAACTCGCTTTGATTGACACTTCGGTAGTTCATCCGGTGAAACAGTCGGGGAACTATCCGGACCTTGCGTCAAGCAGGATCGAATGGCAAGACAACTCGTGGCCCGAATGTTTGATGTTGCGAATTAAGTTGGCCAGGAACGAGACATTCTCGTCTAGAGAGTTAGACTAAGTTCGAGAGACTCGGACAAAAGAGAACGACGAAAGAGAATTGACATTCGCCGAACGGTTAAACACTAAAGTCGGACTAGACTAAGCCATACTAAGCTGGAACAAGCTAAATAGCGCCGAAGTCAGGCGAAGAATCTATGAGAGCGGGAAGATCCTCCAAGTCCTCAGAAATTCCCGAAGGAGCTGATTCGATGTTGTCCCAAACAATCGAACCAGGAAGGCCAGAAGGGGAGAGGAAGACGCGCTCGGAAGACTTGCACATACGGTTGTGGCGGGTCATGCGTTCCAACATAATATTCTGTAGTTCAGCAGACATGCCAAAGTGAAGACAGATGTCCAACGAGGCCGGAATGGCTTGAATATCGAATGAATCGATAATGTTGCGATAAGCCATTATGGTTTTGAAGGGGCTGACAACGGCAGTCGCACGAAAGTACGCTGGAAGAATGGGATAGAGCGACTGGTAGCGTTCCAATGTGATACTAGCGCCGTAGTTGAGGACATGCTCTGAAAGGGCTAGTCAGTTGAAGTAAATGGCTGAAGGAAAAACAGGACACGTACTAAGACTCTCAAGGGTCCTCTTGTCGTCCGCCTTGGCGAAGTCCTGGAATTCCTCCAACGAAGTGAACGTGCACCCGGGGTTGAGAGCGATATCGCACTCGCGGCAGGAAACAGCCCAGCAGTCGAAGGTACAACCACGGTTCAACTTGACGCAGTTATCGCAGAAAGACTTGGGCTGGAAAGTGAAATGAGGTAGTGCTGAACGAAGTAGTTGACGAGGACTCACGTTTCTCACAATGAGCATGGACGAGATCTCGGTGAAGCGAGGAGTGGCCTCGGCTATCTTGGGCAACACGTGCCTAGGAGAGCCGGTGAGCACCAAATCAATACCGTCGAGGATACTGTTCATGAAGGAGCGAGAGAAACGATCTGGGGACCATTCAATAATGAACGTTCTTTTATGAGATTCAGACTGGGCACTTGCCGACTTGTTCAGGAAACAGTTGACACGAAATATCTGGAAATAATCAAATTTGAAACAACAACAAGAGTGACGGTTAAAGAGGAGTCAAGGTTACAATACGATCAGCAATGAGGTGCATGAAAGACAATCCAATGTTTGCCTCGGCATACAAGTCCAAAAGCCCCACAAGCTCCCTCGGGTTGTCGAACTTAGAAAGGCTCTCCTTGATATGACGGCGTACACGGTTGAAATAGCATCGGCGCAGCCAAGTAAAAACAGCGGGAATGTGTTCCTGGAGTTCGGTGTAAGAATACTTGTCCCGACCTAGGAAAGAGTCTGCAAAAGAGTTAGAGACGGACGTTGACCAGGAATATTAAACTCACTGGAATCCCAAGAATCACCGTGGTCATCATAGAACCGCTTCCAATTCTCAGGATCGAGTAGGAAACAAGTTGATTCGAGAGAACGTTCGCAAGAGATGCATGCTCGTCCCCAAGTACGCACTGCACAATCTCGCTGGTTAGCCTGGCAAGGTGTACAGGGGTTCGAAGGCTACAAGGGGTGGATTAGTTGGGTTCATGAACTATTAGGAGTGCCACGCACCAAGTAGTTTTCCAGCATGAACAAGACGAATTCTTCCTGCTCGTTCTGCAGAGGCATGAAACAGTAAAAGGGAAAGAGACGTAGAAACGATCAAGCATGAACCCCTGTCCTTTTATAGGAAGACCCGAAATGTGATCCGATTGATTTAGTTCGGCTTCGCCCGACTATTTGATCAAATAGTTCGAGCTTGTGTTGAATTCAATTCCACAAAGACTCAAATAGTTCACACTTCAGGATTGGCTTAGGACTTTTTCAAAAGACTTAATGGTTCAATCTTGACTTAATCACACAAGGAGAGGGCATCCAATCAAAGCTTTTGTTCCTAACTACGAACTATTCTAGAAAGAATACAAGTAGCGGAAAAACACAAGAAGGAGCTCAGAGGCGCGACAGCGAGGCAATACGGTATAAAAACGAGACAGATGTGTATACAAAATTAAAAAGAAGGCGACGCGGCTAGTACTACCCAGAAAGTCCCAAATAGTTCGCAGATCACTTGAAGATAGTAAGAAGACTATCCGTGAAAAGCTCGAAAAATTTGGTTTTCTGTGGAATGAACAAGTCAGCGAAAGAGTGAAAAGAGGAAACTGGACGGGACTTACTCAAGTGCCTTGAGCATCGCCCGACCCAACCTTGCTCCCCGTCACCCGTTCCAACAGCATCCGCTGTCAACATCCATTTCACCAGGAGCGTCCCACTCCACACCCGACTCAGCGTCTTTGCCCTCGTTGGCGAGATCGGTGAACTTGTTGGTCTTGGAGCGACGCTTCGAAGTTGAAGTTGGGGCTGGTTGCGACGCGCGGTCGCGGATGTTTGGCTCGCCAACGTGGGAACATGGCGCTCGGGCCCCAGAAAACAACTTGTCGTTGTGTGCGGCAGGGTCGGGATCGAAGTTGTCGACATGAGCCGGATCCTCCAGAGCGGCGTGCTTAGCAGAGACAGTGTTCTCGGCGAGAACCATGGCCTGTAAACGCTCGCGAAGGGACTCGGTGGAATTCAACTCGGTGAACCGGGCAAGGAACTGTTTGGACCCAATGTTCTTGATGGTCGCCCCGGCGTGCTCGGCGAAGTCGATAAACCGCTGGTGGAAGTCCTGGGTGTCGAGGACCGCAAGACGTTGCGAAGTGTGAGCGCGGATGAACGACGCGTGCAAGTCGGCGCAAAGATTCAAGTACCTAGAAACGAGAAATTAGAAACACAAAAGAAAATGAAATAGCAGACGTACGCTGCGCCCCCATGTCCATCCAAGACGCAGCTTCGATACGGAAACGCTCGAGTTGGATGTCGGACAGAGTGAACGAACAGTTGCGCCGGCCCAAGGAACTGCAAGTGGTGCAGTTGACGTTGAATCCCCGGAACTCACAGAATTGGCCATGCAGGATGCAGTCCAAACAGGAGTACCCCGGCTGAGATAAAAACGTCAGATGAAGAAACACGAAAGAAAAGAAGACTCACGTCCTCCAATAACTTGACCACTACCGTCTGGAGACGGATGTCGGAAATCTTGGGCGCATGCTTCCGCGTGTAAACCAGATGAGGAAGGCGGGCGGCACCTTGCACTTGCTGGGAGTCCTCGTCGGGGAGAACGTTGGTAGGCGGTTTGCCTTTCTTGACGGGAACCCAGGGATAGCCAAGCGGAGTGGACGGCGAGGAACTGGAAGGGTTCCGCCACCAGGAGTTGATGGTGATGGAGCGGACGTCGAACATCCAGCGCTGTTGCTGCGGGAGTGACTTGAACTCGGCCAGCGATTTGGGAAAGTCCTGCAAATTGGTTGAAAACAGACCGCGAAAACCCTGATGAGGAACGGTTTCCTGAAAGAGTTGCGATAAGTGAATAAAAATAAAAGAGCTGAGGAAAGGCTTACTTGAGGAGGGTCTTCGGGAAGAGCAGGGAAGACAGGTGGAGGAGGCACCCCGGGCTGAACCTTGGGACGTTTGTTGAGGGACAACGTGCCATTGTCAGAGTCCTCCCACAGCCGGCAAGTGCCATGGCCGCGGCTTCATGGCATTTGATCGGCGTGGGACCGACCTTCGCCATGGGGTTGGCCATGGGATTGCACCAGTTGTCAGTTAATCAAAAGATCTGGCAGGTGTGAGAACTGAACTCACGGTGTCAGAATTGCACCAGATAATTAGTATTAGATTAGATTGTATTGGATAGAAGACGGTGCGCGTCGAGTTGATTCGAGTTGGTTAGATTGGATGATGAATCATTGTGATAGCCTGAAGACCAGATAAAGAGAAGGAATGAGAGTGATTGAGATCTGACCTCCCCTTGACTTTGCGCTATGAGCAAGAAAAGGTGATTTGTACTTGCCCGGAGTGCCTTGAGCACCGGGTTACTGTTGACGGCCAGCAGATACCAGGTGCCAAAGTCTCCCAGCAGCTCCGCAGAGTTCATGAACTCAGGACGACTGCAAATGCTTCATCGGAGTATAAAAAGCCCCGCAAATCCAAAGCCCGCCCCATCGGTGTTGAAGAACTTACCGATGAGGATAACAGCAAATCAGTGCCAGGTGAGCAATAACCCTGTAATGAATTTTGGAGCTAAACTTCCCATTATTTATAGGTTTTACATTCAATGACCTTATTATTGTCCAGCTCTGCTCAGCCTTGATCGTCTGGCTCAATCTAAAAGCTGGTGTTAGCCAGGAAACTGCAAACACCATTTTAAAGGCCCTCGAATTTATTCTCAACACTGGTCTGGGTTTTCTACAGGCATCCTTGGTTGCACAGGGTATCCAGGTTGTGCTCCCAAAAATTCGGATTCCAAAGGATCTTCGAACCATTTACCGCAACTACACGAAGGAGCCCGAGCTCGTCCGTACACCCTGTTGCCCCAAGTGTTATACTCTGTACCCATCGCTGGCAACGATGCCGGAGAGATGCACAGCAAAGGTTTCGAAGAGATCCCGCATCAGTTGCAAAGCCGAACTCTGGCGGACACAGCACTTTGGAAAGGAATCCAAACAAGTTCCTATAACAACGTTCAATACCCAAAAATTTGAGCCCTGGCTTGAATGGTTCCTCTCACGAAAATCTATCGAAGATCATTTAGCCCAATCATACCAAAGACCTGCTGCTGCAGATGGGGCAGAGATGTCAGATCTTCAGGATAGTCCCCGGTGGAAGCAGCTCAAGGCTCTAGGAGACAAGTACAACCTGGTCTTTGGGCTATATATTGATTGGTTCAATCCACGGTCAAACAAACTAGCTGGTATGTTACTATTTTTGTGGAGAACTCTTTAAGCTGTGTGTTAATCTGTGTGGACAGGAAAACAAGTCTCCACGGGCACTGTTCTTCTTTATTGCCTTAATCTGCCACCGGAAGTCCGATACTTACCGGAGAATGTCTTTATTGTAGGACTAACCCCAATCACCGAAGTTGCCCAAGCCTTGGCAACTGAATCACCTACTCGATCCGCTCATGAAGACAATCCTCGGATATGACCTGCCAGGCAAAACTATGAACACATATTATCATCCCGAAGGCATTAAAGTTTCGGCACGAATTGTTCCCCTTGTAGCAGATCTTCCAGCAGCTAGGGAAACAGGTGGATTTCTTTCCTACTCAGCCACAATGTTTTGCTCCATGTGTCTTCTCAAACAGCATGAAAAAGCCCGACTGGATTATTGGTCATGGCCAATGCGAACCGGTGCCACTGTGCTTCAGCAGGCAAAAAAATGGCTCAGACTCCCAACACAGGAAAAGAGAATACTGTGGGCCAGGAAGACAGGAGTGCGGTTCTGCTCCCTGCACACCCTCCCATACCGTGATCCTGTAAATGACACAATATTGGGTTTCATGCACAACTGGCTCCTGGGTGTCCTTGAACACCAATTGCGTGTACTTTGGGGAATAGGCCGTGATGCTCGACGAACCAAAGATCTTGCAGAGTTTGACGCAGATGATGAAGATCTTTGGACTGACAGCGACATTTCTGACGCTGGTGGGCAGGAAGACGCAGAAGATGTTCGGAGGGATGAGGAAAATTTTGATCCCGAAGAATGGGCACAATGGAGGGAACAATATTATCAGGATAGAGAGTCCGAGGGGGATGATGATGACTCTACACCAAAAGGCACCCCCGCACCAGGCTTTGATGATCCAATGGATGGCTCAACATCTGAGGCCACACCTGTTCCAGAGTCAAACCCTCCTGATGATGATGACCATAACCATGATGACGATAACGATGATGATGAATTTGCAGATATAGCGGTACGAGGGTCATGGAAGTTCAGCAAGGATCGCCTAGAGCAAATACGCCACTGCATTCAGGAAGTCTCTCTCCCAACTCATGTATCTCGTCTGCCAGGCAATCTTGGCGAAGCGAAGCATGGGAAATTGAAGGCAGAGCAAATTCTCACTCTATTCTCAGCCATCCTTCCACTTGTGTTACCAGAGATGGAGTTTGATGATGATCCGGAACGCAATGAAGCTATGCTCCAAAGCTTCTGCAATCTGGTTGCATCCACAAACATTGTAACATCCTTCAAAACCTCAAACACTGCAGCAGATTTATTCATGGACAAATACAGCGACTACTTCACTTCCATTCAAACCCTATTTCCTGATGTTAATGTTCTCCCAACCCACCATAATTCAATGCACATCCCCCAAATTCTCAAAAACTGGGGACCTCTTGCAAGCCAGAACGAGTTTATGGGTGAACGTGTCAACCACACCTTGCAGAAAATCAAAACCAATGACCATTTTTGTAAGTTTTCCAACCAATGTTTCTCACTCCACTTGGAACTCAACTAAATTCAGGGGACATGGACTATACAAGGCTCAGACAGTTTACTCGTCTAGGGCGCTTACTAGCTAAGAAGCATGACAAGCTTCTGGATGGTCCGTTGCAGGGTCTTGACAATATTTTGGATCCTGTGGATCCAAAAACACTCCAAACACCCACTGAGCTCGATGAAATACAGTTAGCAAAATTTCTGGCCAAGAAAAGTCGCGAGATTCCACTACCCATTTACACCCGGGTCCTCGACTACCTAGCCGCAGTCGGAGAGCACAAGCTCAGCTTCTACGGTGTCCGCAACGCGGCCGGGACGATAACTCTTCCCTCCCCTGATCACCGGTCCATGATACTACCACCCCGGGGCAGACGGCGCCAAAAATTCAATTTGGACAAGCGCACATATAGTGTTTTCACCTCCCATGCGGCACAGAGCCTGATCCAGTTCTACGAGCCTGGAACCAACCCAAAACAGACTTCTACCGGGGTTATCACAGCAATTTTCCAAATCCCTCTTGACAATATTCTGAGAACCTTTGTTGTGGTTCACAGACATCTGCCTTTGCCCATCCAGTTTTATGCGGACCATCCTGAACTGATGACAGCAGTGGTGGATTCTGAGTCAGAAGCCGTTGGAATAGTGATTGAACCACGCCAAGTTATTGTACATTTGTCTGCCCGGAAACGGCTGGCAAATATTTATAATACCAACAGGCCTGTTTACGTGGTCTGTTGGGGGCTGAATCGAGGCCGTCGCTAGATACTTCCTCCCCTCTCTCACTTTCCATTACCATACCCAGTCCTCTCTATTTTTCTTTTCCTACAATTTCCCCTTATTCCTTCCTGTAGAATCTCTGTACATTATGTTGAATTTATTATACCGCAACTGCAGTGTGACATCTGAATCGGTTTGCACTTTTAGAACCAATAATATTTGACAAATGCACTCTCCAGATTGGCTACAGTCAGCCCGGTGTCTGGTTCACAGAGAAGAAATTCATGCTAGAAACATGAAATTTTCTCATGTCTTAATCTTCTGAATCCCCGCCCAAAACATTCCTGCCGCAGCCGTCTGCTTCGTCTCCAGTCGATTCTCGCTGCCACCACAAGTCTGTATGAGTGGTCTGTTGGTGTATATTTCACCGCTCAAGGTGAAGTTCCCACCGAGTGTGTTGGGAGACGGTCTTAAAGTGAGAATATCAGAAATATTCGGTTCAGTTTGATGTCCATTCTACTGGTTATTATCTGGGTTTCCGTCACCCATTATTCTTGAAAGTATTCAGAGGGCCGGAGGATGGGGCCTCAAGCGTAGAGTAAATCGGTTGGGGTGGAATTCCCCACCGTGTGCTGGGAGACGGTGGGAACATCAGAAATCTTCGGTTCCATTTGATGCCCATTCTGTTGGTTATTATCGGGGTTCCTGTTGCCCATAACTCTTGAAAGTATTTAGAGGGCTTGAGAATGGGGCCTCAATCATAGGTTAAATCGGTTGAGGTGAAGTTCCCACCGAGTGTGCTGAGAGACGGTGAGAACATCAGAAATTTTCGGTTCAATTTGATGTCCATTCTGTTGGTTATTATCGGGGTTTCCATTGCCCATTATTCTTGAAAGTATTCAGAGGGCTTGGAAATGGGGCTCCAATCATAGATTAAATCGGTTGAGGTGAAGTTCCCACAGAGTGTGTTGGGAGACGGTCTTAAAGTGAGACATCAGAAATCTTCGGTTCAATTTGATGTCCATTCTGTTGGTTATTATCGGGGTTTCCGTTGCCCATTATTCTTGAAAGTATTCAGAGGGCTTGAGAATGGGGCCTCGAGTGTACGTTAAATCGTTTGAGGTGGAATTCCCACCGAGTGTGCTGAAAGACGGTGGGAACATCAGAAATCTTCCGTTCCATTTGATGCCCATTCTGTTGGTTATTATCGGGGTTCCCGTTGCCCATAATTCTTGAAAGTATTCAGAGGGCTTGGAAATGGGGCCCCGATTATAGATTAAATCGGTTGAGGTGAAGTTCCCACAGAGTGTGTTGGGAGACGGTCTTAAAGTGAGACATCAGAAATCTTCGGTTCAATTTGATGCCCATTCTGTTGGTTATTATCGGGGTTCCTGTTGCCCATAACTCTTGAAAGTATTCAGAGGGCTTGAGAATGGGGCCTCAATCATAGGTTAAATCGGTTGAGGTGAAGTTCCCACCGAGTGTGCTGAGAGACGGTGAGAACATCAGAAATTTTCGGTTCAATTTGATGTCCATTCTGTTGGTTATTATCGGGGTTTTCGTTGCCCATTATTCTTGAAAGTATTCAGAGGGCTTGAGGGTGGGGCCTCAAGCGTAGATTAAATCGGTTGAGGTGGAATTCCCACCGAGTGTGCTGTTGACCGACAAACAAGATTTTATTTTCCAAAGCGGTGGTGCTGTGGTACCATATTACCGGCTACATACCCGTCGGGATTCTGAGACAAGAGTGAATCAATGCTCATGAAACAAATCTATCATAATGACTGCAGGAAAGAAATCTAGGAGAATGGCCGCGATAAACTCTATACAGCATTCCCGTCATCGTCAACATCCATTTCTCCCTCCTCATCATCGGTATCCTCGAGATCAATCTCAATCTCTTCGTCGTCCTCGACATCCGATTCAGGGATTGCGTCAATTTCCTCAGCAGATGGAATGTCGTACTGCTCCAAGACGTCGTATCCGTACTTGTCCATAAAGTCCTTCTTGCCGAGATACCTCCAGTTCGCATGGGCAGGGTCGAAAACGACCTTCGGGAGAGGAAACGCAACACCAGTGTTTGCATACCTTGCGCGCTCTTTCAGGGTGAGTCCGTTATAGAATTCAGGTGTGAAAAAATCGACGGGGACATCAGGTGGGAGGATTTTTCCGAAATACGAGGCAGGAAGGAGAGGGTCTTGACGAGTGCGAGGCTTGGGAGCCCTGAAAATAATGTGAATGTCAGAGATATAATACACGGTAACTGCAGTAGATTTACCTTTGACCCGCCTTAGCGTTGCGCGTCCGGTACTCCTCTGCCGAAACGTCAAGTTCCTCGCGATAGAACCGCCCCACAATCGGGTTGCGCCCGGGCTTTTTGCGGACAAGGGAATGCTGGGGATGATGCTCATCGTCTGAGTGAGACTCTGTGATATTAGCCATGCGCTGGACGGGTTTTCGGAGCTCGAGTCTGTTAGCGGTTTTGAATCGAGTATCGGCCAGCTGAAAATAATCAGGGTCACACTGAATAAAGCAGAAAGAGAACACACCCGACTGCGGGCCTTGTATTCAGCACTGTTCTGAAGGGATTTGGTGAGACTTCCGGGGCGGCGTCTCTCCATCTTGGTTTTTGTCGCCAGTCTGCCATAGGCATAACCGTCATACATATCACCAAGTAGCTCCGTGTCTTCCGCGACACTGGCGTTAACGTCTAGAGCAGCGAGGGCGAAGGAAGAGGAGAGGAACTGGAACCCCGACACTGCCAAGTGACGATGAAGTTGGTTGTACTTAGACTGAACTGGCCCTTCGAGGTCAGGGCAGAAGCCTTTGAGCCCGGCCTTCTGGATCATCGTGAAGACAGTCGCAAGGTGGGTTTCGGGAATACGCGCAATGTCATTCGCAATGGGCCCGGTGATGAGTTTTGCATCGCGAATAAGCTTGGTGGCGAGATCCCTTGCCGCGCTGACAGCTGTCCTGGATTCGTTGACGAGATTGCGCATGTGCTCGTGCATGTCATCGATGTCGGCGTCGAAACGTTTATCGTAGTGCTTGCGGGCCTCAGTGGCTGAAGGAAGCACGTCCGACTGTTTGAGGACACCGGAGATTCCACAAATAAAGCGCTGGAATGCTGTCTACAATTTTATCAGTCGTGCGACATCAAAGAGCACAAAGATTATAACACACCTGCGTTGTCTTCGCATGGGGGGGAACCTCCGACGGACGAATACCGAAACGGGTACGCGCTCGTGTCTTGCCAGTGGGTGGTGTTTTCTTGGTTGACGCGTCGTTTGCCGCTGCATCCGTAGACGCGTCGGCATCGGCAGATCCCGCACCTCTCGCAGCTCCCGTGCCTGTGGTTCCCGTGGATGAGGAGGCCCCTCCACCTGTAGACCCTGAAGCGTTGTCGTTGCGAGGCCTCTTTGGGGAAGAGGAGGGCTCAGCATCAGAGTTTTCGGCGTCGACGGGGCTAGCTTTGCGCTTGCGCGAACTGCCGTTTGCGCCGAAGTTAACCCTGGGCTTTCGCTTTCCTCTCTTGGAAGAAGGCCGAGACTGAGTGGAACTGCGGGGAGGCATTGAAGTTCTGAATGAAAGCGCTGGTGAAAGACGCAGCGGGATGAAAGAGAACAATTAATAGAATCCCGATCACTGATCTCTCCGGACCTCGAGGCAGAGGTACGGACAGGCTCGCACACTCAGGAAATCATCATCCTAGGCAAGCAGTAACAGCAATGCATGGAGTGTAGAGCACAATATGTGCTGGTCACTGCATGCATGGCTTGTTTTCCTAGCTTGAGAAGATAATGATTTCTGACTGCGCAAGAACTGAACCCGAGGGTACCCGCAGACACACAGCAGCTGAGAGCGAAGGGATTCCGGTGGGGTGGAACTGAGATGGCAAGTAGGGAAGCTGAGCAGTAGTTCTCTCAGTAGTACAAGGACATGGTGGTAGAGAGTCAAGATTTCGAGCGTGATTATCTCGAAATCTGACACCGTGGGTGAAGTTCTCACACCTGCCAGATTTCGGTCAACTGACAAACGCTTGCGCAACGCCATGGCCAATCCCATGGCCAACGTCGGTCCCACGCCGAGCAAATGCCATGAAGCTAACGCCATGGCACTTGCCGGCTGTGTCCCCGGTCGCCTTTCGCTTGCCCTTGGAGGCGTCGTCAGCGTCGTCTCCGGAGTCGCCATCAGAAACGAGCACCTTGGGCGCACTTTTGCCTAGAAAAAGAGTCAGAAATAGAGAAGAAAAGAATTAAAAACCAGAGAATGCTACCTTTGTCGGAACAGGTCTTGGGGCGTTCACGAAACGTGCAGCGCGCGGGGGTCTCATCCTCCATCGGATCGTCCTCGTTGTCGGAAACGACGACTTGAGGGCGACGTGATCTTGAAGGACCAGACGACGATGCGCGAATTGGGGACGAACGAGTTTCCACGGGGGCAGCACTAGAATAAATAGATAAAAAGTGAACGGTTAGCGAATATAACGAGAATAAAAGAATGCAACGTACGGGGTGGACTTAGACGGCACCTGTATAGGACGTGGTGGGGATGGTGGACGTTGCGCGTGCGCAAGGGCTGCGCGGTCTTCATCCGTAGCGGCACCAATCCGTCCGAAGTAGCGCGTGACATCAGGCATAACCCAGTCCGGGCCAAGAGCCGTGTTCTGTGAGAAGAATGTTTAAGAAAAATTCTGAAAAAGCAGATAAACGACGAACGTCAAACTGTTTGTTCTTCTGGATCAGGAGCCTCTGGAAACGTTCGAATCGTGGTTTTTGGGCGGGATCGATCGCATCGTAAATAAAGCGGAGGGGGTAGTAGAGGCGAACCAAGTCGGGGTGCCAACCACAATCGAAAGGCCAAACCTCGATCTGCTTCTCCTGGAAAATGGTTAGA
This sequence comes from Mycena alexandri, assembly GCA_029233265.1. Lineage (NCBI taxonomy): Eukaryota > Fungi > Basidiomycota > Agaricomycetes > Agaricales > Mycenaceae > Mycena > Mycena alexandri. The sequence goes on from JARJCM010000414.1 coordinate 60,231, forward strand.
AAATTGAGTTAAAAGGCCAAAAAGAGAAAAAGGAGGCGCACTAGCATGGGGAGGGCGTACTCGATGAGTTTCAGAACGCGGGAGGGCCTCTTGAGACGTTTATTTAGCTCGCTGGGATCGGCCAGCAGTTGGATAAGTTGTTGGAGCTCGGGCGCGCGAAGATGAATGAAAGGATCCATTGAGAGATGATGGTCGGAAGTGCGGTCCTGGTATACGACCCTGTCGATGATAGTCATGCACTCCGGGTTAAAGGGAAGACGTCGCGACTTTGCCTTGGGTTTGGGATGAGGTGGTGGAGTCGGTTCACGGACAGATTCCTCGTCGGTAGAGGGATCATCGAGATTAGGCGGGGGAGCAGAGACAGAAGAGCGAGGAGCCATAGTAAAGAGAGGTCGGAAGTGAAGGGAACCAGAAAGAAAGAAAGTGGGCGAAATTGTAGACGAGATGGTAGTTAAGAGGAAGGAGCGAGTCAGCCAGGCACCGCAGCACAGAACCGCAATGTTGGCAGACACGAGAAAGTTTATTTTGCGGTGGTAGCGCTTCGAGGCCTACGCAAGAAGTTGAACCCTGGGAATGTTCAGGGTCCTGGACCTACAAAACCACACAAACTCACGGATTAAACCTCGAGTAAGAGGCCGTTTGAGAAAATTGGGTATCTTGAGAGAGCCCAGAGAGAGGAGAACACATAGGAGTGAAGGGGCAGAAGTGGCTCACATGAGACAAACCAAAATCAGTGAAAAATGGAGTACGATCAGACATTGATCGAAGCCTTCGGGTAAACTGGCACAGTGGGAATTGGTTCCGCCGCGGCAAACTCCGATGCGAGACAGGACGGAAGCAACTAAGCGAGCAACGAGAAGGGACTTAGCGGATTCTGAGAAGGGTGACGAAATAGTTGGCTCAACTAGTTCGTCCTGGACAAGGAATTCAGCTTTAAAAGATACCTATCTGGAGAGAACCGAGTCTAAATGAACTGTATAGTTGACCGGGGACGGTCAAAATTAAAGTGTTGGGGAGATGATAAGCCGTGAAAATGACCACGCGTGAAAAGAGGCAAATCTTTTCATTTTAAACATGAACTATTTCGCCGGCAAGCTATCATATAGAGCGGTTTGTGACCTCGCACAAGTCTGACTAAATGGTCCAGATGGCTAGGCAGACCCTGTTATGTGCAAAATGTTCTATGGGCAAGGAGTACCACTAATAGTTGAGTCGCTGAACACCAAGTACACGAACTAGACGGATATGTAATAAGATTCGGAAAGGCCAAAGTGTCAGCCAGACCACCTACTACGAGGGGGAGTGAAATGAACTATACCAGTGACAAAGACTCCGAGTTCTGAACCAAACACGTTCAACTATTTGTTTGCGACTGTTTCGACTTGGGACGCGACGCGAACTACCACGTGACAACGGTGCCGTGCCGAGGCTTAAAGTGTTTCTCCAACCCGGAAAACCAACCGAGGCGCGATGACTACATTTGGAACATGTGATTAAACTCGGAAAGCCAACCGAACCAAGGAATGGCTTGGCCTCCATCTCGGATAGCCAACCGAACTATTTGGGGAAAAACCTAACCTTCGATCAATACGATCAAACGAGATGCCGAAGTGATCCGGAAAGTTGAACCAAGGGCCAAAGCACAACTGTGTACAATGGCACTATCAAATATCTTGCCTAGTCATGAACTAGAAGGGCTAACATGCCAGCGTGCACTCCAGGTAGGCTGGAGGCAAACAGTTGAAGAAGACTGGAAAGCGGAAGGAATCTAAAACACCCAACTCATCCAAACATTACAACAATTTCACGTGGACCTCGGAAGCCACCCGACCAACCAATTGGAAGAAGAACCGAAATAGTCAGAGCCGCAGAGCTCGGATAGATACCCGAATGGACTCATAATATTTCCTTAGTCATACATTTCTGAACCATGTGTATAAAAACGCAGTAGAGTAGAGTAGTTAGGCAGCAGATTCCCCCGGAACATTGGCAAACCCGCCATTGGTTCTGGAGTTTCGTGTTCACGGACGAACTAGTTGCTACCAAGCGCTTGTATTCCCGAATTGATTGATTGATAGACTCGATTTAACTTGAACGATTGGACTTGACCAGACTTGATTGACTTGATTGACTTGACCTGACCTGACCAACCGACTTGACTTGACTTGACCGATTTGACCCACTTGTGCAAAAGACCGAAAGTCTACTGTTGCATCCAAGTTCTTCCGTAGAACAAACATACCCACGCCGGTTTAACCAAGCCGTTACCATCCATAACTCCCCGCTTTCGAGCAAAACCCTAAAAGTGCACAAACCAGTAGCCAACTAGACCGTCGAACTCCTCCGAACCAGAAGTCGAGTAGTCTAAAACAACTTGCGCAATCTTGAACTATTTGAACAACTTGATCTATATAAGCCTAATACTTGGCTTCCACCCCCGAACAAACCTGTTCATCACGAAGTGACCAGTGGTTGAGAGTAGTTTGGTGTTAGTTTTGGTGTTTAGTTGGAGATATATTTCCATCTATCTCACCTTAGCGAGCATTTTCCCATTCCACCCGTGCACGTAGTGAAGACCTTTCACCGGTGCCAAGCCCGTCTACCCCCGAAATTTCGGGAGGGGTTTCTCGAGAAACCCGGTTCCCCGATAACACCCAAATTTTAAGAGGGGGGTTTCTCAGGAAACCGGGTTTCCCATTAGAATTATGTCTGGAGGAGGCCACGCCGGTGCGTTGGATTCAGCAGAGACTGAGTTATTCAAGACCATGTTGGCGCCCAGACATGCGGATTAGGACGAGTTGATGGCTCAAGTGCATGATCTGGAGCGTGAGCGCGTGGATTTCAGCCGGTGTTTCTTTCGATGGAAGAGTGGCCGGTGGAGAAATTGGTGGATGGCCATGGTGTATTGCGGAATTTCGAAGTGGTGGCTGAAGGAAGAAAGGCCGGATGGAACGCACGAAGGCAAAGAATATATTACGTGCGAAATATAGTGCACCCTCTCCGTCCCGGCGTGCTAGTTCCAAGCACCAAGGAAGAAAGAACGAAGGCAAAGTTTTCACGCACCCTAACGGGAGTTTCTGATAGTTCACTGTCATACAACATCATGCGAGGTTTACTTTGTGCTGCGGCATGGGAATGTTTCCATTCAAATCGATCAACGGAGCGACCGAGGAATACACAAGACCAGAGCAGTGCCTGGTGTTCTTTATGAGTTACATCCAGTGTGGTCGGCCCCAGTGCCTGTCGGGTCATCTCAGGATGAGTTAATTTAAACCAAGTGAAATGTGGCCGTACAAATTCTGTGCCCTGGGAGAATGTCCACCAGCTCCTTCTTGAAATCCACCATAGTTATTGTCCCAATCGCCTTGTTCACAGTATCCCTCATCGGAGACGCCAGGTAAGTGTCAAGTGCAACAGAAAATGTGCCAACAAAGGACTTCTTCGAAGCCGACGCCTCTGAGAAAGTTTGTTCAACACAGATACAAATGGCTGGACCAGCGGAAAAGTATCTTGATAAGGCAAGTCATTTGAATCAAGTTGAGTTGCTCGCACCTGCAGTGACCTTTGCCCGTCCTAAAAAGCTTTGGAGTGTTTGTTCCTGAATGACTTTGAGGGGAGAACGGGATAGACACAGGTCGGATAGGACAAACCAGATTGGAATACTTGGCTTCGAGGAGGGTAGTACAATGCATGACGTTGTCCTCCTGCAGAATCACAGTTAATGATCGGGGGAATAACTGAAGTCTGTTCCTCACAAACTGGAATTAGGTGAGATCGTATCAGGGTAAGAGGAGAAGAGGTAGAGCTCACGGTGCACTGGGAAAGCGGGCCACGGCGCAGTCAGCGAGCAGCGCAGCTTGGGACAGAATGGAGGACTCGCCTTCTGTGGAGGCATCGTCAGCGGGCAGCACAGCTTGAGAGGGAATGGAGGACCCACCAACTGCAGAGGCGGCCCACGGTGTTCTCAGCAGGCACTGTAGATCGGGACAGAATGGTGGACTCACTTCCTGCAGAGGCGGCTCACGTTGTCAGTGGGCGGCACAGTTCAGGATGGAATGGAGGACTCACTTCCTGCAGGGGCGGTCCACGGTGTCCTCAGCGGGTGGCACAGCTTGGGACGGAATGGAAGACTTGCATGCTGTGGAGGGGGCCAACGGTTCCATCAGCAGGCGGCGCAGCTCAGGACAGAATAGAGGACTCACTTCCTGCAGAAGTGGCCTACGGCGTTGTCATCGCGCGGCGCAGCTCGGGACCGAATAGAGGACTCACGAGCTGCAGAAGTGGTCCACGGCGTCATCAGCGGCATAGCTCGGGACGGAATGAAGGACTCGCTTTGTTCTGCGGGTACTCGTCGGTGGTGAGAGTACACAGTAAGAACCGTGGCATAAATGGTGTCTGATGGTCGCAGGAGTCGGGGACGTCAGGCGTGTGATACCGATGAAACGGCGCGTTTGCAATGTGCTGCCATCTAGCTACAATTTGCGCTTTTTAGAGCTAGCGCATGACGAAGTCTGCTAGCTTCTATTAGGTACATTACTAGCTTCTCAGGGCTACAAACTAGCAATGGGAACTCTGTTCGGTGGTACAAAGGAGAGTCAGAGTGAGCTCCGGCTGCTGGCTGTAGTACGAGTTATAGTGCTAGGCGCGGTTTACAAGCGTTACACTAGGCGAATACACGCATCAAGGAGATAAACATACAGGTCTAGTACCTCAGAGTGTCAAGGATTCTAGGAACGAGGACCAACGACTGCACAGACGGAGCTTTGGTCGGAGCTAGCGCAGAGTAGGAACGAGCACGAGCGAGCTAGCAGGTGTCGGAAGGCGGCTAGTCCATAGCAGCTGGACATACCCTGCTGAAGTCGATACAGTAGCGGTCGAAGTGGCGCTAGCTGAGACAATGCGAAGGGACCAACCATAGGGGTATAGGAGTATACCCACCAGCAGGTCAGGTGATGGACGCGACGCGATCCAAAGAACCTAACGAAGACAAATAGCGGAAACAGTGAATTCATGTTGAGATGGAGCAGTGGATGAACGCTAGGATGTTCAGTCCGTAAGATAGCGGGGTGGAATGGCGTGATTATGAGCAAGCTGCACCGGGAATAGTAGTTCCGGAGTGGAGTTGCACATGGAGAGTTGCTCGGGTGCAGACTAGCACGCTGAGAAAGGCAATTATACCCGGCTTGGCTGTCGAGATGGTCAGATAGTTGGCCAGCTAGGCAAGCCTAGACCACGAATGGACCCGGCTCGTCTTCCGGAGGCGGTCGCATGACCAGAACATCGGCCTGTTTTACTCATTTCTCTTTACCTCATCATTTTCTCTCTGAACAGTATATAAAGCCTCATAAAATACCGCTAGAGACCAGTTCATGCCCCGCTCATCGCTCAGTCGATAAGGGTGTGCTCAGGCCAGTCGAAGCGGAGATAAAGTACCTTCTCTGTTGTAAACCAGTCTATAAAAATCGCAGCGTTGTTTGTTGGATCCAGAAGTAACTGTGTGAACCAATAAGTCGAAGCTTCGCGTTGGGAGTTTGTGAGCGGTGCCAATCTCCACGTATAAATCAGGACCGAGAGCACAAGAGTTTAAGTTTGAGAGTTGCGGCTAGCTTTGTGGTGGACTTCAGTGGTAGCTACGCATTGGGTGACCAGGAAACGCCTCCCGTAAAACGGACCACACCCGGCACAGCACTTTGGTAGAACTGCCAGTCGATTCATTGACCGACTAGTTGAGCTAAGAGAATACTCGGGGTCCTTAATAAGCCCAAGTGTAATAGAAAAGAGCTTGGATTCAGAGGAGTCTAAGTCGGCCGTTAGCAGCATTTAGCTAGCCAAGCTATAGAGGAAGTGCAGGAGAAGCAGCATAGTCCATTAGTGGAAGTTTTCAGATAGACACTTCATTTACCTCGCCTAGGACGACTGCACTTTGTGCGTCCGCCTAGTAAACATCCTTATCACCCCCAAACCTGTACATCCCAACCTTGGGAAGTCTTGTTTCGGAACGTCAAGGGTAGCTAGCGAATAGTGTGGTGTTTGTTTAGTTGGGATAGTTGAGGCCATAATTCAATTCTCGTTGTGCTAGGAATCCAAACCAGTAGTCGCATACTACGGCTCGGACCCGAACTCACTGAGGAAGACGCGCTTAGTCTTAGTGAAGTATAAGTAGGGGATTTGGTGTTGTGTTAGGTTTTGTGTGTGGTGTGTTAGTGTTCAGCTAGCCCGCATTCAGGGCTTATTTAGCCCATTTTCACTGTTAGCGCATCTTGCCCGTTTCATCTGGAGCCCACCGCGAGGGTCCAGTTTTGATTCTAGTGCAATAGAGATTGTTGGTGGTTCAAATTGAACAAAGAAGCGAATACCTAGCTTTTTGAAAGCTTACCGAGAGAAACAAGTACCGCAAGGGAACCTTTACTCGAGACAACCTGTCGAGAAAGCATTCTTCGTCCGATCCTGTTCAACGGAGAGGAAGAAGGAATCTACAAGAGGAACTCTTGTTAACGATTAACAGTCAAGTGGGCAGTACGGAATCCACTAGCGCACGGGGATTTATACCCGAGCCTATTGTCTTTCCACCTACTCCACCAGGACATGGTCGAACAACGAAGAACTCTAGTAGGGGAAGACGATCAGTCAACCCATCACCTGCAAATACCATTGCAGAACCTCAAGGCGTGCATCCAGATTTACCAGGTTACTCTGGTAACGCTAGTTCACCCACAGACCCACCGGAAGTATCACCGGTGTCAGGCTCGGCAAGCGGATCGAACTCGCAAGCTAGTCAGAATACAAATCCTGTGCCAATTTCAACAGTGCAGAACCCAGCGGCATTATTAATGTCAACGACCCCAGTCCTAGCCCCTGCTGTCCCAGTCCCAATGTCGACCATTGATCATAGCAAACTGCCGTTTGGCTTTGGCAAGAATAGCCTAAAGTTCAACGATTCAGAAGATGTTGAAGAGTTGCCGGCGTTCTTTGAGAATATAGAGTCGGTTGCGGCGAGAGTGGGAGCATCGAGTGCGAAGGATTTGAAGTGGATTGCCCTTCATTACTGCGAAGCCCAGACGAAGGAGAACTGGAAAGCGCTAGCGTCTGCGAAGGAACCCTTCACATGGGAAGAATTCAAGGCGGAAGTGAGAGCTAGCTATCCTGAGTTGAAAGAGATTGAAAAAGGGTCTCTGAAGGAGCTGAAGAAGCTGGTAGAAAAGACCGCTCATAAGAAGTTGCAAATTAGTGACACTGCTGGATTGCAACAGTACCACCGGAAATTTCGTACTATGGTACAGAAGTTGCTGAGGGGTACACCAAGGATTATAAATCGGGAAATAGTGAAGTTTTACCTTACTGGTCTTACGCCCTTAATAAGGCAAGAAGTCAGAAGTGTAATACGAACTACTCCGAAGGATAGCCTAGGTTCTTATAAGAGGGCTGAAGCAGCATGGAAAAGCAGTAACCCGGGAGTAGCCTATGTTGCTCCGGAGCGGGACGAAACTGACATGTATGAATGGACGGATCTGTTGGATGTGGCAACTAGGATTTCAGAGGAAGAAAGTCTCAACATGTTTGGACTGGACTCGTATCCTACTGCGGACACGAAGAAGGGCACTGGTACAGTCTTGATGCAGGGGGACACCACTGCGGATAGTTTATCAGATGTGAAGGCGCTAGCTAGTAAATTGGAGAAGTTGGAAGCCGAGAATGTTAAGACGCAGAAAAAGATGGCAGAGGAGAAAGCCGCCTTCGAAAAGGAGGTGGGCAAGCAACTCGCTAACTCTTTTGCGACTCATATGGACAAGTTCACTTCGGACCAACATCGAGAGCTGCAGCAGATCAAGGAAGCAGTGGAGGCGAGCAGAGCGGTTAATTCTGCTAGGCCCGCTTCTGGGGCTAACAATACTATGCCGGCTTTTGTGAGGAGATCGGGTGGAACTGCGAATATGTTGTGCTACTATTGCTATGAAGAAGGTCACTTTATTTTGGAGTGTATCCATTTAAAAGAGGACGTTAGTAAGGGCAGAGTTCGTATGGATAGCAATAACAGGGCAAGGCTTTACGATGGAAAGACGATTCCTAGAGAGCCCCCGCAGAAATCCCCCAGGGACAAAGCTAGGGCATACTTTGAGAATCGCGCGCTAGTCAGCCAGAACTATGATGAGACCTTTGACCAATACTTTGGCACAGCAGATGAGGAGCCGGAATCTTCGACGATGTGGGATCGTAGAAACCCAGGTAGTGAGGAAGCATTTGACCAAGTGCTAACCGCTCTGCAGGGTTTGGGCAAAGCCTACGAGACTAGATCTAGAGGACCAGCCGGATCCACAGAGGGTTTTTGAGGGCTCCAAGGAAGGGGGCACCCGCCAGAAGGAAGCCCCCGGAGGAAGGCCCCTCGGGATCCGTACCACAGAAAAGACCAGAAAATCGTCAGCAAGTTGAAGTAGTGATTGAACCAAGTGGGAGTAGAACCGCTAAACCAAAAGCCACGGCAGAAGTTGATGTACCTGCGAGGCAACCAGAGGCTGGAAGGAGCAGACGAGCAACAGTAGAGGAAGTTGAAGACTCAGAAGATGAACGCGACTACGTGCGGCCTAGAAAAGTAAATGATGAATTACCTTTCAGGAGCGTTGTACCTATGGAGGAAGCGCCTTCAGCGCCAGTCCTGCCGCGAAAACCTACTGCACCTTCAGCTAGCGCTGCTAGAGAACCGGGCCCAAAGCGAAAGAGAGCTGCGAAAAACACTGAGAAAGAGAATTCGGCAAATATTCGTCTTGTCGAGGAGATTCGCAACCTTCAAGTACCTACAAAGTTGGGAGATTTGATAGACAGTAACTCGAAGTTGTTACGTGCTCTGGCAGCAGAGGCACCCAAGTCCCGATGGGTCAATTTTGTGAAAACCACAGAAGGGGACATACGGGCATCAAAATTTTCAACCCTCTCTGTAACACAGGTTTACGAGGAAGGAGAGCAAGGCGCTGCTAGCGACGAAGAGAGCGTGCTAGGGCCAGTTGATTTGAACGAGAGATTAGAACCCACGGACTTGACCATAGTGGATGAGAAGGGGTATGCAATGAAGATGCTTATGTTCGATACGTTCCCGGAAGTTGTTACCACAGCCGACCATGCGTTAGCTGAGGGAAGCATTATTATCGGAGACCCTGTCTTACAGTATTTTGAGTCGCTAGCCCCGGACCAAAAGCCAATGGATATCAAGCTAGCTGTGGCCCCGTTGTCAGGAAAACTTCGTTGTTTATTCCCGCATGTGAGAGGCATAAAGGTAGAATCTATCGCAGATAGTGGGTCTCAAATCGTGTCGATGAGTCTGGAAACAGCTCTGAAGCTAGGCTTAGACTGGGATACCCGGATGACCATTCTTATGCAAGTAGCCAATGAACAAGTACAGAAGATGTTGGGGCTAGCCAAGAATGTGCAATTCAAATTTGGAGGTGTGACCTTATATCTCCAAGTGCATATCCTGAAAGCAGCACCGTATGATGTTCTACTAGGGAGACCATTCGAGATGTTGGCAGAGACTGTTGTAGCGAATAAGAAGAATGGGGATGTCTTCGTGACGCTCACGGATCCTTTCACGGGAGTTCAAAGTACTTTACCTACTTTCCCTAGGGGTCATGGTGCGGGACAAGATGCTCCTAATTCTAACGCTAGCACAGACGGCTCAGCTAGCAGAGAAGTCCCGCAGGATTTTTGACATTATTCGATGAACTCGACGAGGAGGGAGAATTAATGACGGCCTGGGACTTAGACGCAGAAGGAAATTTGGTTTGCATTGGATATGCGAAGCCAAAAAACGGAAAGATAGCTACAAAGGAGGATCAGCGGACCGCATACTTGTGTGCATCCCAGTCAGCGTTCAAAGCGGATGAGGCTGCTACGGCACTGTTTCAACAGTACCTGGGCGACCTGGAGCCGGAGAAAGGCATGGATGTATTCTGCTTTGATCAGGCAGAAGAGCCGCAGAGACCGACAAAATCGAACCGTGAGAAAAAGAAATGCCGGCCCGGTAAGAAGATGCGAGCCAGGACGGTATTCTTGAGTAAACAGGACGATTCTGACAAAGGACCCACTAAGCTAGCGCCCGGTAAAGCGGAGTCAGCAAAAAGGGGAGGTCTAGCTAGCCCAAGAGTAGGAGTGACAAAAGCGATGCCGGCTATACCAGCTGTACCTAGGCAGTATATGATGCGACAGGAAGGAAATTCGGGTACTAAGAGGACGAGAGTCTCTCCTAGCTCAGTAGATCCTAAAAGTGGCAAAGTTACTACGCTAATGGGCAAGAAATATAAACCAGTAGCTGATAAGATCAAACCGATTCTTGGCGAGCTTCCAGCGAAGTTTAGGATAGTGCGGAACATAACAGGAGATCCGTTGGCAGATATGCCAACGTTGAGTACTCACCCTGGAAAATTTGTTCCCACTGGAAGATACACGGCAGAAAGACAGGCTGAGTTCAGGAAAACGCATGAAAATGGATTGATGAATGAGACCGAGCTAGACTTGGCCGATGAATTCATGATGAAGCATAATCAGCACTTTGCCTGGGAGGATTCAGAAAGAGGGCAGTTCAAACACGAATTCTTCCCGCCTGTGGAAATACCTGTAGTGCCTCATACTCCATGGGTGTGCTCGCAGATCCCTATTCCACCGGGACATTTCGAAGAGTTCTGCAAGAACATCAAACTCAAAATTGATAATGGTGTTTATGAACCCTCGAATTCTTCGTATAGGACGCCTATCTTCGCTGTGATAAAGAAAGACGGCAAGTCGTTGAGGATTGTACATGCCTTGGAGCGCTTGAACGAAGTAACGATTCAGCACTCGGGTGTTACACCTGGTACAGAGCAGCTAGCTGAGCATTTTGCGGGAAGAGCCTGCGGAGCAACGCTAGATATGTTTGTGGGGTATGATAATAGAGACTTAGCTGAAGGATCTAGGGACTATACTACGTTTCAAACGCCTTTTGGTGCTATGAGGCTAGTAAAGCTACCTATGGGATGGACAAACTCCGTTCCTATATTTCACGATGATGTTACTTACGTCTTGCGAGATGAGATCCCTCATGTAACGATCCCCTACATTGATGATGTTGCTGTACGAGGACCAGCAACGAGATATGAGACAGAAGACGGAGACTATGAGAGAATACCAGAAAATCCCGAAATAAGGCGGTTTGTATGGGAACACTTTCAGAACTTGAACCGAATTGTCACTAGGATGGGCTATGCTGGGGGAACTTTCTCTGGTAAGAAGCTAGTCCTATGTGCAGATAGGTTTACAGTGGTCGGCCATCTGTGCTCGTATGCAGGAAGGGTAGCGGACCCAGATAGAATCGCAGTTATCAACAATTGGGGGCCTTGCGCTAATTATACGCAGGTCAAAGCGTATCTTGGTACTACGGGAGTTTTGCGTAGTTTCATTGAGAAGTATGGGGACATTATTGCACCTATTAACGACTTAACCAAGAAAGACGTACCATTTGTATGGACAAAGGAATGCGATGAGGCGCAAGCACAGATACGAGAGAGATTGAAGGACTGTCCAGTACTCAAACCGTTGAACTATGAGTGGGACTCGGAGATATTTCTACAAGTGGATACCTCGTGGAAGGCTATTGGTATAATTATCTATCAGCTAGACCCGAGGGACCCCAAGAAGAAGTACTTCGCCAAGTTCGCTTCTATAGCGCTAGGCAAAGTCGAAGCCAACTACTCGCAACCAAAGAGGGAACTCTACGGTTTAATGAGGGCACTTGAAGCCATGTATTATTGGATATTCGGTGTTCGCAGGCTAGTGGTAGAAACCGACGCTAGCTATATCAAAGGGATGATCAGGAATCCAGGCATGGGACCTAATGCGACGATCAACCGATGGATTGAGAAAATTCTTATGTTTCACTTCACATTGAAGCATGTACCAGGAATAACTCACCCGCCGGATGGTTTATCTAGACGAGACACCTTTCCAGGGGATGAACAGTTCGTTAATTCTGAAGAGGGCTATGATCAGAATGAACCTCCTAAGGATCATGAAGATACAGACACTAGTCGGCCTCCTTTGGAACTGGATGAATTTAAGCACCTCATTGATACTAGGGGCGGTTACCTTCAAATGACGGATATGGCTACAGGCCTTGAAGACTTTGATGAACAGTACCTTATGGAATTTGAACTGGAAAAGAAAGTAGCGGCTAAACGCAAAGGGATCTATGAGAAACTTGGTATGGAAGTACCGGAATATGTGCTAGCGATGGAACCTTTAATTCCAGACTTGGAAATGAAATGGGATCCAAACAAGAGAGAGAACTACGAGGAGGATCGTAGGTCAGAAGGGAACAGAAAGAGAGATGCTAAGCTGCCGTTAATAAAAGCGTGGTTGAATAACCTGTTGAAACGTCCGGATGGGATGAACGATGATGACGAGTATAGGTCGTTCATGAGATATGCTTCCCATTTCTTTTTGAAAGGGGGGAGGATGTATCGGAAAACGCTAGATGAAGGCATGGCACACAGGCTAGTTGTGGACAAGGATCATCGGATGTACATGATGAGGGCAACTCATGATGGACTAGGACACCGAGGTATTTTTGCGACGAGAAGTCAACTTCTACAACGATACTGGTGGCCAGGATTGGAAGCAGACGTGGAGTGGTATGTTCACTCATGCCATTTATGCCAAACTAGGCAGACCACTCTATTGACTATACTGGATGAAGTTGTCGCGAATAAGGTGGTGGCAGTCGTCTAACTGACGGCGTTCACACCAGTGACAACATCGACCCCAAGTATAGACGAGGCAGACGAGGCCATCGGCGACGCAGCGAGGACAATCATTTGCGGCCTAAGTTGAGGCTAGCTTCAGTGGGGTATCAAGGAGGTGTGCCTAGTCGACGTACCTTCTGGTCTTCCAGCATATACAGACAATATTCGACAAGGATGTTGCGAGGAAACATGCTGAGTGCGGCTAGCGAGAGACCGGAAAGGCGGAAAGATGTTATAGGAGTGCCGCTAGCGGGTTTAGTTTAAATAAGTGGACGACTAGCCGGGACCCTATATGATGAGCAGACCCAGGACAACCGATCAGACTTGTCAAAACACGTTGAATTGACAAAGTACGATTGGAAGATAAGGAGCTGAGGGAAACTCAGGGCGGTACCACTAGGATACTTGTAAGAAACAGAGTCCATGATGAGCTAGGTTGAGCTAGCGAAGTGTGCCCTGTTGAAGGACAAGATAGAACGGTACGGAGCGCGAATACGAGACGGTTGCGAAGGAGTGTGTTCGATCGAAGGTTAACGTTGATCGGTTGGATGCTGGCTCGGCGCAAAGGAATGTGATGGTCGAAATATGATCGGTCGGAAAATTCTGGCTGAAGATATTAAGAGATAGGTCGTGTAGAAGGGTTGAAATGGCTCACTAGGTAACTAGTCGGACAGGAAACCATCTATGACGCCTTCTTCGATCCGAACACGAACGGCAGCGAGACTCTCCAAAAGATGAGCGCGGAGCTGGAAGAAGTGTTGCATGCGGAAGCCCGCAGCAGCCACGTCTTGGACCAACTCGGCCTCGCGACGCTGAAGAAATTTAGGGTCGACAGGCAGAGAGTCGCCAGCGTCCAGGAGCTTCGAAACACTATCAACGACGGCTTGGGTAACGTCTTTGGCACGAGCTAGGCTTGCGTAAATAATTGCGGCATAGATCGGGTACAGACTGACCTGGGACGGCAACATCAGCCTCGACATCGTGGGTTTGAGATTTCGTGCGACGGCGCTTGCGGGGATTCTCTGGAGGAGTAACGATGGTAGCAGCAGGAGCCTATCAGCGGTTCAGGATGATACAAGGCGAAATTAAAGGAAGCTAGCTCACCAGAGTAGCGGCAGCCGGCTCCGTCTAAGGAATTAGACGTGAGCTAGCAACGCAAAAAGGAGAGATATTGCGTACCTTCTTGCCAGTCTTCTTCTGAAATAAAAAGCGGATTGAGCCCTAGCGTCTACGAAGAAACGACTAGAGAACGAACTTTCTTAGGTTTCTCGGTTTCCTTGGAAGGAAAGGTAACGGGGTCGTCGATAATGATCACCGAGTCGTCCTTGCCATGTGAAGTACCAGAAGTACCAGGATCGTTAGCAGAACCAGTCTTTAGAGGGCAAGTAAGCACGGAATGCCCAGGAGATGTACAGTAGCGACAAGTAGCCACCTAGAAAGCAGTGGTGAGCAAGAAAAGAGACTAGCATGTTCAGAGGAACTGGCCTTTCTCTTGAAGTGAAGCGAGCCAGGCACGGCGCCAGAGCCGGCGCCAGAGCCATTGGTAGAGCCATTGTTGGGGCCAGGGTTGGAGCTAGTGCTATCCTTGTCCACGTCCATCTTTAAACCGTTAAAGTTGACAACGAGATAAGTAATATCTAACGAATACCTCGTCAGTAGGAGCGCTAGGGGCAACAATCTCCAACACACTCTTCGCCTCGCCTTCAGACTCGTCCTCAGAATCGGAGGGAGGAGCAGGAAGCTCGGCGGGAGACGGCTAGCAAGAAGGAAGACCGCGAAATGAGTCGAAGAAACGAGCTAGCGAAGGAACGCACCTGAGCTTTGCCTTTACCGCGAACGGGGGGCTTCCTGTCGCGAAGTTTCTGGCGTTGCTCTTCATGGAATTGAAGCATCCCGTTGATCTCTGCCATATGGGCAGTGGGAGCCTTGTAACCATTTTTGACGGCAACGGCGACCGAGTCGCGAAGTGTATAAAGGGCCTCACGAGTAGCCTGATACGGAGCGAGAATGAGGGATTCCTTGAACGGAGTGTACGCGGCCTGTGAAGGCATTATAATATCAGCGAACGTCGGAAAGAAGTGGCTATGGAGCACTCACACAACGATCCACAGCATAATCCAAAGTACGATGCCTCAGAGTTGCAGAGACATCGGAACTGAGGCTCTGGAAGTCGGCGACAGAAGATAGCACCTCGGAAGACGCATTAGCGAGAGCAACAGGCGGAGCGCGGGGAGGCATGGCCTGTTGGGTCGAGAACGGACAAAGTCTCGAACGCTAGCAGGTCAGCTTTTATGCAACTCCGGTTGATAGCATGTTGGTTTGTGCAGATGAGATAGAGCTAGCGAGCAGAAAGCAGCTGACTAGTCGAAACTGTTTGGTAGATGTTCCGAACCTGTATGGAAACGCTTAACCGGGGACGGTTAAATGTTTAGTAAAGGGGAGAGGGCAGATCGCCACAAGGGAAGGCTAGGCGTGTGATACAATACGCATGCTTAAATTTATTTTTGAGTGTTCAATAGCTGTGCGCGCGAGTTGCTATAAGTTCCGATAGATAAGGTGGAACGCTAGGTTCAGTACTTGAACGCAGCAGAAATGCTGGCGGTCCTGGACTTTGAATCTAAGCAAAAAGGCGAAGCTTAGTAGTCGCTCTTCCCTAGAAATAAGGACGAGAGGACCAGAGATCCTGCCGGAAACCATGGAGTCGGAGCGCTATTTGCAAAAATCAAGCTAGCTGTGCAATTTGGAATACAACTGGATCCGCTAGCCCGCATGGTGGGTTTGATACGGAACAGGAACCATTTCCAAAATGTTTTGCGAAGTTGTGGTTGAGGTAGACGAGGTTTACCTAGGCAAGCAGCATGAAGGAAATAGCTATAGCACTAAGCTAACTAGCTATAACCAGAGGCTGGTCAAGAAACGAGAGGACAGACGAATCGAGCTAGCTAAGCGATGATATTGATGATCGCGAAGCTGCCAAGATAGAAGGACGTAGTAACCCCAATCAGTAACGATCGGCGGAACGCTTAGACCGGGATTGATGAGCTAGGCGATGTCATTCGCTAGGCAGGGTGAAACGAGACTTTCAAGAGACGTCTGGGATATCGAATGGGGCTGGTAACAGATGCATAAACGATGAGCTATCAATGTACAGGGCTAGCTAGCTGGAAAACACCGTCTAGTGACTATTTATAGTAGACTTTATGGGTAAAAAAGAAGGCTAGCAGGCAACGAAGTGAATGGACAAAGAGCGGACATGCAGCTGGGGAATCTACCTTGCAAAGGCTTGTTTAATACCGTCAAAGGGGTAAGGCTAGCCCGCTAGCTTTATACTGGAGGACGCTGGCAAGCACTTTACAAGACTAGTGAACTCGCGCGGTTAAGCGATGAAATGTTCATCTTACGACGTGTTTGTTTCTATTCAAATTAGAAGAAATAAACTGGGCATAGTTCAAGTTACAGCACTTATGCTAGCTAGCGTGGCGCACGCGGAGATTGTACAAGTCAAAAGAGCTAGCCATTTAGTCGTTTGTGGTTTTCACAAGTTCAAATTCGCACGCTTATTCACACAGTGAAGTAGGCAATCGAAGTTGCATTTGGAAAACTAGCTACGTTACAACTACTACAAAGACTATGATATTCGTATCCTAGCTTTTGAGTCTAAGTAGTGTGTAAGTAGTAAAGGCAAATTGGGGGACTAGCGGATGTGCGATGTGTAGATAAAGATAAAATAAAATAAATAAAAAAACAGACGCGAGACGAGCGACACCCGACTTCCCACTGCACGCACCAAAAAACTACTCCGCGGCCTCAGTTGGAGGAGGCATCGGGGTGTCCGACTCGACAACCGTCATTGCTGAACTAGAGGGCAAGAGGTTGGAGTCGGGTAGGCCAAAGGTTGGTGGCGAGACCGGTGAAACGGCGCGTTTGCAATGTGCTGCCATCTAGCTACATTTTGCGCTTTTTAGAGCTAGCGCATGACGAAGTCTGCTAGCTTCTATTAGGTACATTACTAGCTTCTCAGGGCTACAAACTAGCAATGGGAACTCTGTTCGGTGGTACAAAGGAGAGTCAGAGTGAGCTCCGGCTGCTGGCTGTAGTACGAGTTATAGTGCTAGGCGCGGTTTACAAGCGTTACACTAGGCGAATACACGCATCAAGGAGATAAACATACAGGTCTAGTACCTCAGAGTGTCAAGGATTCTATGAACGAGGACCAACGACTGCACAGACGGAGCTTTGGTCGGAGCTAGCGCAGAGTAGGAACGAGCACGAGCGAGCTAGCGGGTGTAGGAAGGCGGCTAGTACCATAGCAGCTGGACATACCCTGCTGAAGTCGATACAGTAGCGGTCGAAGTGGCGCTAGCTGAGACAATGCGAAGGGACCAACCATAGGGGCATAGGAGTATACCCACCAGCAGGTCAGGTGATGGACGCGACGCGATCCAAAGAGCCTAACGAAGACAAATAGCGGAAACAGTGAATTCATGTTGAGATGGAGCAGTGGATGAACGCTAGGATGTTCAGTCCGTAAGATAGCGGGGTGGAATGGCGTGATTATGAGCAAGCTGCACCGGGAATAGTAGTTCCGGAGTGGAGTTGCACATGGAGAGTTGCTCGGGTGCAGACTAGCACGCTGAGAAAGGCAATTATACCCGGCTTGGCTGTCGAGATGGTCAGATAGTTGGCCAGCTAGGCAAGCCTAGACCACGAATGGACCCGGCTCGTCTTCCGGAGGCGGTCGCATGACCAGAACATCGGCCTGTTTTACTCATTTCTCTTTACCCTCATCATTTTCTCTCTGAACAGTATATAAAGCCTCATAAAATACCGCTAGAGACCAGTTCATGCCCCGCTCATCGCTCAGTCGATAAGGGTGTGCTCAGGCCAG